>JXCR01074183.1:66540-86372 GCA_002079205.1 Phalaenopsis hybrid cultivar | reverse complement strand
AAAAAAAAAAAAAAAAAAAAAGTAAAGTATATAATATTTATCTTATTTTACATACCTGAATCCTAAACTCTTACTGTCAATATCCTCAGGGTAAGGAATATGAAGTGTGGGCTTACCAATGTTTACATGCTCTTATATCCATACTTAGAGGTGTAGATAGACAACTATATATAGATACAAATAGGTTTAGTGGCCTTATGCAAATATAAATGTACAAACAGTTCCATCATGAGAGTATATTACAAATTCTAAGAAGTCCTTAGGAAATGCTAAATGCTAAAGATGTATCTCACATCCTAAAGAATCAGAGAGGGAAAAATGTGTCAATTACAAAGTAATACAAGCACAAACTTGCCACATATTACTAAATATCATCTAGGCCTAAATATAAATTATGGTAGAATATTTAACATAGCCAACAAAGTGATTGACATATTTGTGTCTGGGCGCCTAAACCATCCAAAAAGTATATTTGATGGTTGGGTAATCTGGGTTATGGTACAACATCTTGCCTTCGGATGGCTCCCAAGCATTAGCTAGGAAGTGACATGATTTTTGGCATGTAGGATTGAATATTGTGCCACATGCGCAAATTTATTCAATATTAAATTATTTAAATTTCAAGCTGATTTTGTTTAATTTTAATTTTAATCTAATATATTTAAGTTTTTTTTTTCCATTGAAAACATGTATTAATTGAAGTTTAAATTTATGTAAGAAAATTCCTTTTGAAATATTTTATCTTTTCTTGNAAATAATGACATGAATCATTACTATCGGTTTACATCAGGGAACAACTTTAAACCCATATCTTTTTTGCTTTACATATTGATGGTCTTACTGGATAGTTATAGAAGGATGTACCTTTGTGTATGCTTTTTGCTGATGATAACCTTCTCGTGGATAAGACAAGAGATAAAGCTCAAGAAAAACTTGAATTGTGGAGGTTTAACTTTGATTGTAAAGGCCTTCGTTTGAGTAGAACTAAAATAAAATACATTGAATGTAATTTTAGTAGTAGTATCTCTAGTGACAGAAATGTAACTATGGGTGATCAAATTATTAAAAGGTGTGAACGCTATAGATATCTCGGGTATATTGTTCAAAGTGATGGTGATATTAATGAGGATGTTATTAGTAAAATTCAAATTGGTTGGTTAAAGTGTGGGAATTTTTCGAGTTTATTGTGTGATAGAAAAGTACCGCTTGGACTAAAATTTTATAAGGTGGTGGTGAGAACTGCAATGCTCTATGGCGCGGAATGTTGGCCTTTAAAAATAAATCATAAAACAAAGTTTAGTGTTGCCAAGATGAGAATGATTAGGTGGATGAGTAACATTACACTTAGAGACAAAATGTGAAATGAATATATCTCTGATAGGGTTGGTGTAGCTCCAGTAACGGACAAAATTATAGAGAGTCATCTTAGATGGTTGTTGACCTCAATTTTGGTGAGGTCTTTACTTCCTCTTTGTGTTTAGAATCCAACCATAAAACTTTCCTTTTGACTATCCTAGAAGACTAGAGATGGAACCCACCTACATAGAAATTCAAACCACTTCCTTGCTCTCTTTGGAACCCACATGGATGGTCATGAAGCTACAGCACTTGGAAGGTCGAGACCAACATGTGAGGAATCAAGGATGAGTCCCCATAGGACCGTTGAGCTTAGGGAATCCCTGGGTGGCTAGGGTTTTGTCTTTCACACGCTCAAGCACATTACAATTCCCTACTTGTCCTAAAATCCTGAAATATACACTCATTGAACCTTTTTTTTCCTTTGCTCTTTTGGAAACTCAAATGGATGGTCCCGGGCCTCTGACTTTTGGTTGAGAGGGCTAGGACCAACATGGAAGGTTCATGAAGGAGTTGCCATTTGGCATGACTTGGTTCCAAGGTGACCAAATACCCCTAAACCCTAAACCCTTTTAAAATACACAATTTTGCCAAAATTTACCAAAGTTATCAAAATAACCTTCATATCCCAAAAAAATTCAAATCATTCCAAACCTCCGCTAAATCAATCTCAACCACCCAATGGGCCCAATTTGACCAATTTTGACCAAAATCAAAATTTTGCTCTTTTATTCCCCAATATCTCTAAAATTACTCCAAAAATTCCTAAAATCCCCGAATTCACTCTAAATGTCCCCAAAATAAATTTGGATCACCCAATTTCTTCAATTATGCCCAAATCCAACAAAATTGCATAAATTGTCCAAATTGCCCTACAGCCCAAAACCCCCAATTTGCACCCAAACGATCAAATTGATCCCCAATTTTCATCCAGTTCACTCCTAACCCACCCAATTTCAAAGTTCAAACTCAATTTCAATCAAACCCAAACCCAACTTGACTAGCCCATGGTTAATTTCAATTTAAATCCTTCATGCATTTTTTGAAAGCCCATACCCATATGCATTTTTAAAAGTCCGTTGCATTTATTTTAAAAAACCCAAATTAAGCCCACATGACAAAAATCCATGCCTAATCATCTCATTTCAATTTAAATTATTCCATCATGGCATCATACCAAGCATAGCATACATGCATTTGAATTTTTACCCAAATTGGGCATCATGACATTTTTCTTTAAAATTCATTAAAAACAAAAAAAAATTCCATTTGCATGAAACCATATATGGCATGGCATGCCTCGTGGAGCCTTCCATGGGCATCATGAGGCCAAACTTACCCAATTTGGCAAAAGGAGGTGACCACTCGCTCTCCCTCCTTTGCTTGGACTTTCATTCTTCTTGCAACAGTTAAACTATTGCCTCATGACCAAGCCAGCCATTTGACCTCACCCAAACCATCCTTAGGGCTAGTCCAAGCACCCTAACCACCTTGAGACCAGGCTTAGCCACTTGACCAAGCTTTTGATCACAACCAAGCTCACTTAGCCTAAACCTCTTTTTTCCTATGGTTTTTCACCTTGAAGCTTACCTAAAACCAAATTGAGCTGACCACTCTGTTCAGCTGACTTCCCTGAGCTCAGAGGTGACCTGACCCTCGCCGTCTGCCACATCAAATGCCGAAAAGCTCCATGCCCAAAAAGGCCCAAATGGAAAAAAACCCAAAATTCAACTCACCTAAGCTGACTCACTCCAATTGGCCACCACGGCCTTTCTTCCCTCCACCTAAGCGGCTAACTTGCCACCATGGCATACCCTGTTAGCCACTAGAGTCCCCTCTATAAATTGAGGACCTCTCATGGCCAAGTGGAGATGAGTGCTGAAACTTTAATAAAACTGTGCCAAATTTTCACTAGACCCCTTTGCAACTTGGAGAAGCCAATCCCCATCATTTTCCTTCCATAATTTCCATTGAATAGCCCTAATTTCAAATTCAAAAATCAAGAATTTTCACGGCCATCCATACAACTCAATCAATTCCCCAAATTAACTCACTCTTAAGCTTCACTAGAGCAAGAGAGGAAGTTTTCCACCTATAGCCCCGTCATTTGAGCTCTTTGTCAAAGAGCTAGACTAAGCCTGTGCAAACCTTTCATCGAATTTCTGTTTGGACCTTATACTAGAAAAATGTGACATTTCAAGGAGGTTCATTGGACTCCACCGAAGCTTCTGAAAGCACCCAATCGAGGCCTCACCTCTTGGGCAAATGTATGAATCACCAAACCTAATTTTTGGCTCGGTTTTACCAATTGTGAATAGAAGTTTAATTTCATGAGCATGTAACTATATAGATGTGTCCGCCTTGACTAGATGTTGGTGTATGAACAAATTCTACATGATTTAGTTGAGAATCGAGAGTGAAATTAGGATAGGAAATGTGCAGTTTACGGGTTAGGTAATTTGGGGACAATGATCTAGAGTCGTCCGATCGCGTGTGTATCAGACGGATCAAATAGAACCTAAAGCACAGATGCATGGTAGCTGACTCAAAAGGCGACATCCAATAGTACAACAACGCATAGAGCTTCAACGGGTCACAGGATTGTGTGGCGCCAACGTGGATAAATAGAAAAATATGCATTTTTTATTTAATTAAATCAAAAACTTCAAAACTTCATAACTCGGTATAGAAAAACCATAAAACTAAAATAAAAATATCTTTGTGCTCAATGAACAGAGGAGAAATATGAGGATTAAAAATAAAAATTATTTAATTTGTATTTATTTTTAAATTAATTAAATACCCTAAACCTTCATTAAATCGTAAGTAGTTAAATATTAATCACCATAAAATGAAATTTTAAGGGTTTGTTCTCTCTGTGATTAGGAATTTTCTCTGATTTTTCCAAAATTAGAGAGCACTTCTAACAAACTAAACCTAATTTCCAAAGTTAAGTCAATGTATTGATTAAAACAATTATATAAATTAAATTAAAAATTAGAAAAATATAGGGTTTGCTTTGGTAGTTTCACTGTGGTCAGAGGGGTGTAAGAAAAATAAAAATTGAGTTTAAAGATTTTTAAAATAGAATTTTCTAATTTAAGTTATTGGAACCCATTACAACAACAACAACAACAAGAAAGCCTTAATCCCACTATGTAGGGTTGGCTACATGAATCATTTTTCTCCATTGCGTTCTTTTTAGTGTCATATTTTCTTTTAGTTCAAATAAATTAAGATCATTTTTTATATAATAAGCCCAAGTCTTCCTAGTTCTACCTCTACTTTTCTTAACATAAGTCGAATATAAAACATCTACTCTCCTAATCGAATCATTAGATGGTCGACATTTAATGTGATTAAACCATCTATGACAAATTTCTCTAATTTTATATGTCACATGAGCTACACCAACCCTATCACGGATATATTCATTTTGTATTTTGTCTCTAAGTGTAAATCCACTCATCCACCTAATCATTCTCATCTTGGCAACACTTAACTTATTATTATGCTTCTGTTTTAAAGGCCAACATTCAACGCTATAAAGCATTGCAGGTCTCACCACCGTCTTATAATATTTTCCTTTCAGCGGTACTTTTTTATCACACAAAAGGCTTGAAGCATTACTTTACTTCAACCAACCAACTTGAATTCAACTATTAAAATCCTCATTTATATCACCATCACTTTGAACAACAGGCCCAAGATATCAAAATCTTTCACACCTTCTAATACACTTCACTTGAGTTAAATCTATACTTTTCTTTTTCTCTTTGTTTTGCTAGTTTATAAATTTTTTTTTTACCCTACTTAGTATCTAAATTATTATAAAAATCATTAAAGCAAAATTTTTAGCATCACAGATTGTTCTTTTAAACTCCTTGTGGGTCTTTTTATATTTTTCTCAGTTCTCTAAGCTCTTACATTTAAACCAGTTTTTATAACATAACTTCTTATATTTTATATTTTCTTGCACATACTTATTTCACAACCAACTATTTTATTTATAAATTTTTTTTTTGATTCTCTAAGAACATCTTTTGCTACTTATTTAATAGTGTTTGTTACTTTATCCCACATAACATTTGCTTCTTCATGACCATCATAAATTTTAAAATCTTGAATTTTACTTATAAAATTAATTTTATTTGTGTCTTTTAGGTTCCTCCATCTAATTTTATGATAATGAGTCCTAGTAATTTTTTTTACAACTCCTTATCTTAGAATCTAGAACAAATAAATGATGTTGGATACTTAAATCCTCACTTAGAATAACCTTACAATCTTTACAATCTCAATGATCGATTCTTCTCATATGAAAATAATAAATTTTTTTTTATTTGATCCACACTTATAGTTAATAACATGCTCATCCCTTTTCTTGAATAAAGTGTTAGTAATAACAAAATCATATGCTAAAGGAAAATCTAAAATAAATCTACGTTCTTCATTAGCTACTCCAAAACCGTAGCCACCTTGAGTATTTTTTAAATCTTCTACCACTCTACTGACATGTCCATTTAAATCTCCTCCAATTAAAATTATTTCTTCAAGAGATTTCATTTGTATTAAGTATTCCAAGTCATTCCAGATAAATCTCCTCCAATAAAAATTCTTTCTTCAAGAGGTATCATTTGCATTAAGTCTTCTAAGTCATTCCAAAATTTATCTTTAGACCCCCTGTATTCAAACTTTCTTGAGGAGCATAAGCACTTATAATATTAAAAATCTTAGTATCAATGATAATCTTAAGAGCTATAAATATATCTCCACCTCTATTAATTTTTACAACATTATCTTTCAAACACTTATCGAGAATTACACCTACACCATTTCTAGTGTAACTCTTACAAGAGTACTAAAGTTTATAACCTAAATTATCAATCTCCTTAACCTTTTCTCCGACCAATTTAGTTGCTTGAATACATATGATATTAATTTTCCTATGAATCATAATATCAATTAATTCCATTAATTTACCATTGAGAGCACCTATATTCTAAGATCCTATCTTAATATTACTTCAATTAGTTTCATGGACTAACTTCTTTACCTGCATTCGTCCGTAATGTGGGAACCCTCGCTTATTTGACACTGCAACCGGGCGTCGGTGAAGCGACACATGCACATTTTTCACTATATTGAGCCTATATAGTGCGTCACTTCCAAGGGACACACTAGCACTTACACAATGATCAAAAGGATTATTGTCGTGATTTTTCAACAAATTTTATGCTAGTTGTCGACTACCTAACTCAAACCTACAATTTTCACATTTGAGCTTAGAACCCATGAAAAATTAAATAAATAAAATAGAATTCAAAAAATCACAAAAATTGGTTCACATCAAAGAACATGGTCATCGTAAGCCTCTGTAAAAATTTGGAACCATTTTAAATTGATTTAACCACTAAAATCTATTTTTCAAGGAAAATGAGATTTTGGCACCAAAATAATTATATTAACTAACATATAACTCAAAAAACTATCAAAAGTGGTTTGGAGTGATCCTTGTGACCAGGGGCATCCAAGAAAATTAAAATTAACATTAAAATAAATAGTCCATTTTTGGGCTATTTTTCAATTTAAAAATAATTAAAAATTCAAAAAAATCACACAAGTACAAAAATGCACCCAAATGTCTCTAATTGTTCCCTGACCACTTGTCTTCAATTATCAAAAATTACCAAAAATAATCGAACTTTCATTCCTATTATAGCATCTATAGTTTGAGTAAGAGTAATTTGCAAAATAAAACTTGTTATCTAATTTCTTCTGAATTATTTAAAGATATAAATTATCCCTGTGGGTTTGATATTCGGGGCTTATTCAAAAAGTTCTATATTACTTGATGATGATATGTATACTTGCGTAGTATCCCATATTTAAATATAAAAATTACACTCTTATTTGGTTCGAAATCAAGTTTTTGGTGTGTTGCAAAGTAAGAAATATAAGTAAGGAAAAATTAAGAATATAACTACATACATTGTATTACTGTCATGTAAGATATCGAGATTAGTGCCTTAAACCCTAAATTTCTCAAGACATGCTTATAAGGGTTTCGTGACTTTCCTTGACCATGAGAGGCCCTAAAATAATATTTCATGTTCTCTCAAAACTAGAATTGACATTAACAATGTCTAGTGTTATAATTAATGTTATCTAATGATGGATTTTTCCGAGCAAGGTTGAATCATCGCAGACTCTGATTTCATGCCCCAAACATATACCAGAAAATCTAGATAGATGTGTTGACCTCACTTTTGGTTGAGGTTTAGTTTTTCCTCTTTAGTAGCCTAAGCTCTAGCCATATGACTTTCCTATTGACTATTCTTAGAAAACTAAAAAAGGAACCCTCATCACTAGAAATTCAAAACTCTTCTCTACTCAACTTGAAGTTCCACATGTTGGTCTCAACCTCTAAATACTTAGTATGTGAGGTCACTATAGGGGAAACTCAAGATGAGTCACCCTTAGGACTGTTGGACCTTAGGGTTAACTCTGGGTGTTGGTACTAGAGCTAGGCACTCACTACTCTCATCTACACTCACATTCACTCACAACCCTAAACTCAAATTTCTAGCCTAGATCCCTTGATCCTTTTGGGATACTCATGCACATGGTCCCCTAAACCTACCAGCCCTAGGACTATGGTTTGGCTAAGACCACTATGTAGAGGACCCAAAATGGGTTTCCATTGGTCCAGGTCTTGTTGATGATGGTTGGTACCTCAACTCTGCCAAAATACCCATATTGGCCTTTTACCCCTAAAACACCCCCAAATTACCAAAATACACCTCTTCGGCCAAAAATCCAAAAAATTCCAAAAATTTCCATAAAATCCTAATAAATCCCAAACATTCCCAATTTCATTTCTCTCAACTAACAAATGACCTAATTTGGTCAATTTGACCATCTTTAACAAAAATCCCCAAATTTGCCTTTAAAAACCCAAATTTCCTCCAAATTCAACTCAAATGTTCATCAATTTGATCTCAATTGACCCCAATTCCAATCCTAAACTTAAATTCACTTTTGATATGAACAAAATAAACCAAATCCAAGCTCAATTAGTCCATGATTTGAGCTAAATTTTGATTTGGGTTAAAACCCTAATTTTGACCATATGACCTAATCTCACCAAATTGAACCCATAGCCTGTCAACTGGCCTCAATTAATTTTGAAAAATCTTCATAACATTCCTACCCATAAAAAAAACCATCAATTGGATTTGTTGAAGTCTTAAATACATTTTATTTTTGGCCTAAATCCAAAATTCCCAAATTTAGCCCCAAATTTGCTAAGTCCCCAAATTTCACCCACCCTAAATCCAAAATTCCCAAATTTAGCCCCAAATTGGCTAAGTCCCCAAATTTCACCTAATTGATTGTCTTAACCCCAAAATTTGCATCTAATTCATACTGAAAACTCTTCATGAAGTCCCTATTGACCATTCACAATAATCAATTTGAACTTAGCCCAAGGCTAACCCAAGCTAGACCCAAGCCTAGCCCACATAACCAAATTGATTAAGGTTCCAATTCAAGTTCAAAACTCTTCATGAGGTCCCTATTGACCATTTAAAATAATCAATTTGGACCTAGCCCAAGGCTAACCCAAGCTAGACCCAAGCCTAGCCCAACATGACCAAATTGACTAAAAACCAAAATTCCCTCAAATTGACCCTTCAATTGAACTCAAAACTATTTCCATTCTTCACCAAAGTTATTCCTTATGATCATATACACCAAATGAAACATTTATTTTGGCCAATTAACATGGCTAACCTAGCCCAAACCCAAGTTTTGGTCATTTGCACCCACTTGGACCCATGCACTAAATGTAACCTAACCACCCTAAAGTCACCAAATTAACTCCATCACAACTATTAGTTGGACTTAGTGACCAGTCCAAACACCATGAAACTACCTAAATCAAGCCATGGATCAAAGGTCCCCAAAATAAAGGGATATTATTCCCAAAAATGCATGTGCTTAAGATATCCTTACCAAAATTAGGTATTATTGCACTAAATTGTTGTGACATATTCCCTTGGGTTCCCTGAGCTCCTAGCCACCTCCCCCTGGCCTGTCGGCCAGCTTAGTGGCCAGAAAAACTCAAAACTGAGAGCCACCCCCATTGAGCTTCACCCAAATCAAAGCTAGAGGCTAGCTCATCCAAATCAAGCTATGGAGCTCCTCCGCCCTCCACCCAAGCACCACATTACACCTCTTAATTGGCCATGACAACCACCATAACCCCATTTTTATAAAAGGCCACCTCCATGGCTGTTAAACTAAGTGCTGAAATTTCCTTAGTGAGACCTCTCCAACCTTCACACAGAACTTCCCTAAGATCCCTTTAGTGTATTCCAACGATTTTTCCTCACCAATTCCCATTATCGGAGCTCAATTTTGAGCTTGGAACCCTGCCAGAAACCAGCAAAGAACCCAATACACCTCCACAGTCCACCTAAACTCAAATTAACTCTACTCACACCTTCACAATAGTAAAAGAAGTGAAAGCCCCATAAAATACCCCTTCCACAGAGCCTCTATCATAGCTCTAAGCCAACACCCAAATTCGGTCGTGATCGAATTCATACCCAGGCCTTACACCAAGACCAGGGACTCAATCCCTAGCCTCTTTGGATCATAACAAACGTGCCAAGACCCTCTAATTTAAGCTTCACTTCTCAGAGCAAAGGTATAAAACCTCACCTCATCTCAAGCCTATTTCGTTTCTCCATTTAATTAAACTTAATTTAATTGCATCATTACCATATGTTCGTCTCACTTGGACTTACAATGGCTTAATTTCATGGCTTATTAACCGTATAGATATGTTCGTCTCACTTAGACGATTATAATGGCTTAATTTCATGGCCTATTAACCGTATAGATATGTTCGTCTCACTTAGAAGAATTCATAGGATCAAACCCGAAGTGATTTGGTTGAGTCTAGGCCGAGATCTTAAGGTTTTAGTGTGAACGTAGGATCAAACCCAAAGTGATTTGGTTGAGTCTAGGCAGAGATCTTAAGGTTTTAGTGTGGATATCAAACCCGAAGTGATTTGGTTGAGTCTAGGCTGAGATCTTAAGGTTTTAGTGTGGACGGTCACGGGATCATTCTATAGGGGACGATGATGGGGAGCTGTTTGATCAAGCGTGTATCAAATGGACGGAGGAGATTGAGCCGGACGACGCTTCGAGACATAAACAACGGGTCGAGTCAGCAACTACATGGACGACGGCGTCCAACTAGAGCGCGCCACGCATGCCTTCGGAGCCGTCGTAGGTTGAGGTGGCACGCGCGGTTTAAATAGAAAAATAGGGTTTTTTTCTATTTATTTAAATATCCCTAACTTAGAAAATCCATAATTTTGTGTAAAAAAATCACAAAAATAATATAAAAATACCCTCTTGCTTAGTGAACAGAGGAGAATAATGTGGAATAAACTTCAAGTCCATTTGATGCATAAAATATTTTTAATTAATTAAACACTATTTGAGATCATGTAATTCTCCATGCATATTGATACATCACCTTGGCTTGAAATTTTGGCATTTTATAGCCTCTGTCAAGGGAAACATCCTCTGATTTTTCTAAAGTCAGAGGAGGTTCCTATATAGAGATCCATATTTTTCAAGATCTTGCACATTTTTTCCTTAAAATAATCATGGAAATAAGCATATTAATTAGAAAATTCTAAGAAAATTTTGGAAGGTCCACTATGACTAGAGGAGCTTTAAAATAATTCCATGGGTCAAGTCATTTAAAATGTCCTTAAATTTTACAAATACTAAATCACTAAGATAATTAACTTTAGAAAATATCAAGTCATTTAAAATAAATTTTGGAAGGTCCACTATAACTAGAGGAGCTTTTGGAAATAATTCCATGGGTTAAGTCATTTAAAATGCACTTAAATTTTATAAATTAAATCACTAAAATAATTAATTTTGAAAAATATAAACATTTAAATGACTTGATTTTTTATCTTCACTGTGGTTTATGATCCAGAGGAGAAATTTAAACATTTAAATGACTTGATTTTTTATCTCCACTGTGATTTATGATCTAGAGAACTTGAAAATAATTAATTTTGGAAAATATAAACATTTAAATGACTTGATTTTTAATCTCCACTGTGGTTTATGATCTAGAGAACTCATCCATAAAAGTTTCAAAATATTTTGAGTTCATTTAATAACTTAAATTGATTTTTAAAGATAAATTCCACTCATAAAAAGTTCAAAATATTTTGAGTTCATTTGATAACTTAAGTTGATTTTTAAAGATAAATATCACTTTTGACACTTACATGTTTTTAAAAATCAAAATATAACTCAAAAAATTATGAAACTTAGTGTCTTGAGTTCTTTGTGATCAGGGATATTTTATTAAAATAAAGTAATATTTAGAATAAAAACTTGATTTTTAACCTATTTTAAATATATAAAATAATTAAAAATTCATAAAAAAAACACAAAAATAATAAAATTCATGAAAATGTTCTAAATTGATTCCTAATCACTTAGGAACAATTAGAATATTTTTTTGAATTTTCTAAATAAAGATATTTAATTTCAAAGCCTAAAAATAAATTTTAAAGGCTAAAAATGAGTATTTCACTAAAATAATTCCAATAAATAAATAAAAATTCAAAAAATATGAAATTTGCTCCTATGGGTTCTCTAACCATAGAGAGATTTTTGAAAAATACAAAACTTAATTTTCATCATTTAAAATACTTTATTTTTATTAAATAACCCAAAACTTAAAATAATTCTGATAAATCACAGAGAATTCCAAAAATCATGAAATTTGGTTCACAAGCTTTTTTGATCTAAAGTTAACTCTAGTAACAATTTCAATGGATTAGGACTTACCTTGGTCAAGTTAGAAATTTTCTTTGAAAAATCCTATTTTTACATGAAAATATTATATAAATTAAATTAAATTTTTAAAAATAACATTTTCTCCTTTGCTGTCTTAATTGACCCATGAATAAGGTAGGATAAAAATTTCAAAGTCATTTGAGTTGAATTTGACAAAATATGAAGCGTTAGAGCCTCAGGGGCAAATGTGTAATTTTGGAAATTTAACCTTAATTAACATTTAGGCTTAAGTCAAGGAGAGAAATGGGTAATCTCTGATCTTAATCAATTTATTTGATGCTTGAAACACAAGAGGTTAATTGGTAGAAACCAATCTCACTTTTCTCATTAAAAAGATAAGTTAATAAATTTCTAAATTATTAAAATTTGGAAGTTTATTAAAATTAAATGATCCTGGACTTAGGGGTATCAATTTTGAAGTCAATAATTAATCAATTTAATACCCCTATCTTGATTTTGAAATAAAATCCAAATCATGACTCATGACCACTTCAAGCATAACCTTTTCAAAAGTAATTAAGACACTCACCTAGGTCATAAGGGCTTAGTGGTGACTTAAGCTAAATCAAAATTGACTAAATGAGGATTAGAGAAATAAACATAACATAATCAAACATCCTTGAAACACCACTAAGCACAATTTGGACCCACAAAAAATATGACATAAGGTTAGGAAAACTACCAAAACTTTACTTTTCCTGCTCTCCATAAACTGCCTTAACATGCATTTTAAGTTTCAGGTGGTGGAACAAGAAGACTCGCCAGGTACGCTTTTACAGTTTGCAGCGTTGTCTTTCTTGTACTTTTATGTTATAATTTTGTGCTTATACAAATTTGCTTGGAAATCTAAAACTATCAAGATAGCCACAAAACCAAAACCAAAACCAAAACCAAAACCAAAACCAAAAACAAAACCAAAACTAAAATCAACCAAGTTACTATCCATCGCCACAACATTCAAAATATAAAATAACTCAAATTTTAATCACAAACATCACATAAAACTGTAACTTCAACTAAATTAAGATGTCTCTATCGGATGATCGGAATTCCTCAGAGGAGGTAACTTACGGTTGCTAACGAGGCTTCCCACAGTCTAAATGAAATTATGGAAGTCATTAAGTTGAGTTTAGTAAGTTCATTTAGACTAAGTGAATCCAATAAAAAATAGTAGTGTCAGAACGAGGGAACCGTAGGATCCTAATCGGTGTCGCTCTAATCAACTTTAATATGCCCCTATAAATTTTAAAGAACTTCATCCATAAGGCCACCTGATTTGACATTATAACTTGACACACTAGAAAACTTAAACTTGTCGCGGCAGGGGCTTGGAGCTAGCATGGTACAGCACGGCCATCTTCAACAGCAAAACATGTCTTCCCCAGCTAAACCAATCTTCCTTCCTTATAGCACAACCATCTTCAACAGCAAAACCTGTCTTCCCCAGCTAAACCAATCTTCCTTCCTTAGAGATAAACAACAAAGCCATAGAACTTTGAGGTTGCTTGCTTATGCAACGTAAACCCTCACCTTATCTTTAGGCCTTTGTATAACCCTATTATACAATAAAGTCCTAACTCGTCTTAGGATTCTGAGGTTGTCGTTTGTCACAAACTAAATCCTCACATCTTCCAGGCTAATTGTGTGATCATTTCACACGAATGTAAGCCCTAATTAATAAAATTGGCAGGAAGAAATACCTAAATATTTCTCCTCAAAAGTGAAGTCAAACATTAGGATAGCTTGGGAAGTCACCGAGGTTCGCCTCTAGATCCCTGACATCCCCTAGTTCTTCCTTCTTTTGATTCTACAATAAAATTTTCCAAATTTGAATCAATCCCCTTTCACACATCTACGCCCGATTTTATTGAAAAGTCCTACCCTTTGAAACTCCTTGAAGATAATATTTCTTAATTTTTATCGAGAGTCTTCTTAGATGACTTTGATTTCTTAGGTGGCTTTGGTCATTTAAGATGTAATTAACTATAGGGGCTTGCCCTTATAGTAACATGCTGAACCCAGCTTAATATAAACCCTATTTAATCCTTTATATTAAATAGGGGAACTTGTCGACAAATACCCAGCTTAATATAAACCCTATTTAATCCTTTATATTAAATAGGAGAACTTGTCGGCAAATACCAATAAACCCTATTTAATCCTTTATATTAAATAGGGGAAACTTGTCGGCAAATACAAAGGTTTCGCAGACCCGACGGACGTCATACTTTCCTTAGTTTATTAGATCAAGCCTCATCCTCAATTCTTGTGTTTATCCTTTGGGATAGATACAGGATTTTAGGTACAGTGCTCTTTCATTTTAAAATATGAAAAATATGGGGTGAGTTTGATTTCATACTTCAATGTCCTTCCGAAGCGGGCAACGAAATTTCAAAACCGGCGGCCGACAGCTTCTTACGGGCAACTCCCCTCCAACCAAAAATAGCGCCGACAACTTCTGACGACTCTGCTGGGGACAAGCTTTTCTCTCCATTCAAATCAAAAAATATTATCTTCACACATCGGTAATGTGTCCATGCCCCTCTTGGACAAAATTACCCTTCTTCTGTTGACATATTTTACCCATTTCTGTCTTACGAAGGTATGGTCAACTACTTGGACTTTAGGACTAGCTGTTCAACCCTCTTTGAATAGAGGGGTTTAGAAGGCCATTAGGGACTCTTTAAATTTTTTTATATGGGGTCGGATCCCCAATAGGTGTGTCGGTAGACTAATTCCACCTGGGCATTTTCTGCCACTAATTGGGTCTCGCACTGGGTCCTAAATTGTTCACATCTCCCTTCCAAATTTGATTTGCTATTTCACAAATTAAACCAAATCGTGTTGTGTTGCGCGTACTTTAAAATTTTCCTATATTAACTAAATTTTACACCTTTTTAAATAGAGATGTTAAAAATACCCATAAATTAAGACCTGCCCGGTCTACAGATCAACCTCTATTTTCAATGCTTGCACTAAAGATTAAGAGGTTTTTGGCCATATAGCTAACCCTAAAACTTTCTGTTTTAAGGCCCGCTGCAATGGCCTACCCAACGCTGACCTTTTCTTAAAACCTGCCAACGGACCGCAGCACCGGTAACGTTGGTCCCACCATCAAGTTCGGAGCTGGATATGAAGATCTTGAGGTTATCCTAGGGAAAGCCCTATTCGTGGTAATGAAGATCGCTGCTCTGGAAATGCAAGAACTGCCTGTAGAATTCAACCTGAACTGCCTTCAAGACTTCCCTACCTGCAAGAAGGCTAAAGCTACTGTCGTCGCGACACCCGTCAAACCTAATGTCCCGCTGTTGCTAAGAGGAAAGAAGTAATGATCATTGAAGAGCCGACTGAAGGATTAACTGTCCCGCCACCCGTGCCTGAAATCGGGTCAAGCTCAAGGATTGTACCACTGAACCGAACTCAAAGGAGGAACCACAATAGAAGAGTTTGGAGGGCCATTAAAGCCCAGGCTCCTGAAAAGACACCCGTTGAGGAGGAGCCTCATCAAGTTGAAGAAGTGTTACCGAAAATTTATCCACTCCTACGAGGGAGTAGATTCCATCCTCTGACAGATATTGATGGATATGAGAGTATCCGGAGGATTGCTGCCACATTACTATCACTTCATGGACACAGTGAGGAGGAAAAGAAGTTCACTCCTATCACTCGAGTTAGCGCAGTTTTCAGAAGGCTTGCTACCAAAGAAGGATGTTCAGTTAGCGAGTTACTTAAACGAGTGGGAGATGCCATTTCCCCTCGCGTGAAGAAGTAAATTTTGAAAGGCGTCAAATCTGTCAGACAATCCCTTAAGACAATTGGAGCACCGCCTACTCGCATTCCCATTTGGCTCCGCTTAGGGAACAAAGTTGATACCGCAGTGATTACTACTGATCATACTGCCACTAGGACCACAGGTCGTCGACCAGTTAAGTCAAGAATGGGTCCGAAGATCTTACCCGTCATTCCTGCAATCCCAAAGATAAAGACAAAGCGATTACCTAACACTGTAGCCAGTATACACCACGGGAAGCATACCTTCCCTTGACATACCAATGTTTCTACTAAGTCTCCCCGTCCTGAGACATCATCATTGAAAAAGAAGAGGGTATGGGTACCCAAGGTCGCTGCACCGATATGGTTCAGTGAGCCTGCAGGACAGGAAGTAAAACAAGTGCCTGAAATATCTAACATTGTCGCGACAATAACCATCAAGATGGAGGAATAAGCAGAAGATATCCACCAAGGTCTTCTTAAAGCAATCAAGGAATCAATAATTGAAGAGAAAGTTGAGAAACTCAGGATTGAGATTTTCAAGTTAGCTCGAGAGCACGAAGTTTCCGTCAATAGTGACAATGAAGATTTTGATTACAATGATTACCTAGAGGAGGATTTCATGGATGTCGATGTGATCAAAACCAGAGCTACCACATGTGCGTGCGAGGCTCAACCTCACACCAAAGAGAACGCCTTAGATGAGCTGCATAGGGTTATCCTCCTAAGGGATGAGAAAGTCAGTCTACTGGAGAAAAGAATAGAAGAGATGACTACAGCTATGACCGCCATAGCCACCATTCGGGGGCAATCACAAGCACTAAGATTGGCTTCTCCAGAGATTAATCAACCAAAAATCATACACATCACAAATGAAGAGAGGCTACTTCAGCAGAAAAAGATGAACAACCAAAGAAAGATCCTCCGTAAGGTGCCATGCCAGAAAAGGAATTCAAGCAAATGAGTGAACAAGTGCGGGATGCCTTAGCCCAATCCAAGGGCGTNTTTCCCCAAGGGTTTTGTGGCCCCAAAATTCAAGATATTTGATGGGACTGGAAATCCCAGACAGCACATAGCGCATTTCCAAGCCAGTTGTGGCAACACAAGGAATAATGAGGCTCTACTCTGCCAACAGTTCGTCAATAGCTGGTTAGGGATTGCTTTCTAATGGTACACTGACTTGCCCAACTGGTCAGTTAAAACATTTTCTGAGTTGGAATCGTTATTTGTGAAAAGATTTGTCTGGGTGNCAGACAGCACATAGCACATTTCCAAGCCAGTTGTGGCAACACAAGGAATAATGAGGCTCTACTCTGCCAGCAGTTCGTCAACAGCTTGTTATGGATTGCTTTCGAATGGTACACTGACTTGCCCAACTAGTCAGTTAAAACNCAAGGGTTTTGTGACCCCAAACTTCAAGATATTCGATGGGACTGGAAATCCCAGACAACATATAGCACATTTCCAAGCCAGTTGTGGCAACACAAGGAATAATGAGGCTCTACTCTGCCAGCAGTTCGTCAGCAGCTTGTCAGGGATTGCTTTCGACTGGTACGCTGACTTGCCCAACGGGTCAGTTAAAATATTTTTTGAGTTGGAATAGTTATTTGTGAAAAGATTTATCGAGGCGCGGCATCATGTGTCTATTGGAGAGCTAATGATGGAGAAGCAAAAGCCCAACAAAACTTTCGCAGACTATATTTTGAGGTGGAGAGACCTTAGCATGAAATGTGAACCTCAGCTACAAGAACATCAAGCGAATGAGATTCTACTCAAAAGCATTCATGGGCCAGTAGCTTTCAAGCTTAAGGGACTCATCATCAAATCTTTTGCTACTCAGTAAAGCCAGCAGTCTTCAAGAAGAAATGAAGCACATGGAGCCACATGAAAAGGTTAAGGTGTCCAGAGTGTTCGAAAAGAAATCAGGAGTAGTCGCAACTATCGACAAAGGAAATTAGTCAATAAAGATATATGCAGAAGAACATCGCCAGTCTTCGTCGCAGTACTCTCAGAAACAGAGCTGTCAATCCAACCAATGGCCGCCTTAGGAGGGATCACCTCAAACAATGGCTAGAAGAATGTCCCTGTTAGAGCGACAAAAAGTTGTGTATTTTTTCAAGGATGAAGCTGTAACTAAAATATTCAAAAGCCTGATGAAGAAACCAGAATTCAAACTACCTGATCCAAAGAAACCCGAAGAGGTGGATAAAAAGAATGAACCAAATTATTGCCCATACCACCGGTTGCTTGGGCATAGTATAGACAAGTGTTTCGTCTTTAAGGACTGACTTGAGAAGAACCTCAAGGAAGAGAATATAACAATCCTGAAGTAGTATTTGAGAGAACCTGAAAAAGGTTCCATAAACATGATTTCAGCTGAGTCAATCTCCTCAATTGATCCGTATGCTGGAGTAGATGGATGGAGTACAACTTGGGATGAACTCAAGAGGGTCCTTAATCAAATACAGGATTCATAAAAACAAGCTTCTACAACTCACATCGTCCAAGAAGATACTGAATAAGATACAGTCTGCATCAAAACAAGCCTCCATTCAGAGTCCGCAACATACCGAGCCCGAGATGAAGGTTTCACCAGGAGATCCGTCATCATCAAGGATAAAGAAAAAGAAAAAAGAAAAGCGTCACTGCCAAGATTGATAGCACAGGGGATAGGATAGGGGTTGCCTCTACTATATTGGTTGTCTTGGATTTAGGGAAGAAAATCCTCGAACCCTTGACTTTGTATGATTATCTTTTTTTCCCTCCGGTATCTTATTAATATAATGATTGTGATTTTGGCTACGTTTTGACTATTTATGTTGATAACGTAACTGATTATGACCGATCTAGTTGCGATCTTGATTCCCAAAATGATCCTAAAATCATACTCCAGTCTGATGAACTCGTTGTTAAGGACAAAGAAGAACTCAATGATATGTCTTACGACAACACCAATAACAAAGAGCCAACTCTCGAGCATCACAATACATTGCTTGCCATAAACTTAGATCTTTTTGATGAAGAGGAAAGGACACTGAAAGATTCAACAATAATATCTCAAGAAGAAGAAATTACAGAAGTTAACTTAAGGAGCGGAAAAATGTTACCACCAAGAACAGCTCCAACAGATAAAGGAAAACAGATAATGACTCGAGAAGAGATACCCCCACCTCCGCCAGTGGAAGAACCATATAATCAAGATAAAATCAGAGGATCATGTAAAGTAGACTACAACGTGCTAGCTCATCTTAGGAAGTTGCCTGCCCGACTAAGCATGTACGACGCTCTGATCCTATCAAAGGAGATGAGAGAATCTCTTATTACAGCTTTGCTTGATCCAAAAATTTACTTAGCTCAGTTGGCTAACACATCCTCAGATGAAGTTTGCTCGTTGAGAGAATAGTCAGGGGTAACCTTCACAGACGAAGACTTGCTACTCGGTACCGCCAACCACAACAGTCCGCTCTACATCTCCGTCAACATTGGCAGATTTGTGTTGTCGTGAGTATTAGTGGATCCTGGAGCATCTCTTAACTTGATGAGCCTACAGACATTGGCCTATTTGGATATTGATGCTCAAGAGCTTACGGCCGATAAAATGATGTTAAGAGGATTTAACCAAAAGGGAGAAAGAGCCCTTGGATCAATTACATTACTTATGAAGGTTGGAGAACTCGTAACAACTGCTAAATTTCATATCATCGACGCCGAGACCTCTTTTAACGCTCTATTGGGTTGACCATAGATTCATTTACACAATATGGTTCCATCATCTCTACACCAGTGCATCAAATACC
>JXCR01074183.1:9222-36426 GCA_002079205.1 Phalaenopsis hybrid cultivar | reverse complement strand
TTAATATATCCTTGCGAGGTTTATCGCACATAGACTCTCCACGTTTTACTTTTTCTCTTGTTTGTCTCTTTGTCGTATGTCCCTTCTTATTCGATTCCTCTCCTCTTAGAATCATTTATATGGTTCGAGAGGGAGATTTATTCGAATGGGGGAAATATACGATGATCAACAAGCTGGTGACTCCTTTTTAAAATAAAAAAAGAGAAAATTAAAAAGGAAAACAGATGCTCCGCCAGAATTTGAAGAGGAAATTAAATCTACTGTCGATGAATTGAAAGAGATTAACCTCGAAACTGAAGAACGATCCCGACCTACGTTTATAAGATCTCTACTTGATGACGAAGTATCTGCAGAACTTGTCAAACTATTAACAGAATTCAAAGATTGCTTCGCATGAAGCTTCGATGAAATAACAGGACTGTCAACAGAAGTTGCAGTCCATAAACTTGGGGTGGAAAAGAATATAACCCCAATAAAACAGGCTCCCAGGAGAATGCGCCTTGAAATAGAACAACAAGTCATCGCCGAAGTGAAAAAGTTGTTAGATGCCAACTTTATTAAAGAAGAGTAATACCCCACGTGGTTAGTCAATATTGTACCTGTTAAGAAGAAAAATGGACAGATCCGCATCTATGTCGACTTCAAAGATTTGAATAAGGCATGTCCAAAAGATGAGTTTCCACTACCTATACCAGCGATGATGGTGGATATCGCTTCAACACATGAGATTTTCTTCTTCATGGATGGATTGTCAGGATATAACCAAATCAAGATGGCTCCCGAGGATGTAGCACTTACAGCTTTCAGAAAACCGATTGAAATTTTCTGCTACACAGTGATGTCGTTCGGCCTAAAGAACGTCGGAGCAACATATCAGCGTGCAATGAGGAAGATTTTTGACGACCTCATTCACAATCAAGTAGAATGCTACGTGGATGATTTGGTCATCAAAAGTTAACCAAAAATAGACCATTTGTACGATTTGAGAATTGTGTTTTAACGGTTATGACGATATGACCTTAAAATGAATCCCTTAAAGTGCGCCTTTGGTGTTACCTCCAGGAAATTTCTAGGATTCGTTGTCCGTCATCAAAGAATCAAGATCGACCCGGATAAGATTGAAGCTATCTTGGAAATGCCTCCCCCTAAAATCTTGAAACAACTATGTTCCTTCCAGGGAAAGCTGGCATATCTGAGACGCTTTATTTCTATTCTCTCAAGTAGGTGTCAGCCTTTCTCGACATTAATTAAAAAGGATGCCAATTATTTGGGAAGAGAAATGCCAGCAGGCCTTGGATGACGTCAAATAATATTTAATGACACCTCCTGTCTTAGCAGCCCCTATCCTAGGAAAACCTCTGATACTTTATATTGCAGCCTTAGATGACTCTGTTGGAGCCCTCTTACCCCAAGTCAATGAAGAGGATAAGGAAAATGCGTTGAGTCGTCGCCTAATACCGACGGAGATAAGGTATCCACCTATTGAGAAGCATTGTCTGACGTTAATTTTTTTCCGCTCAAAAGCATAGACATTACATGCTTTCTCATAAGATTACCCTAATTTTGAAAGTTAATCTATTGCAATATCTAATGACCCGAACAACACTCTCCGGACGTTTAGCAAGATGGTCAATGATCTTATTGCAATTTGATATAACTTTTGTTCCCCTTCATGCTATCAAAGGACAGATACTAGCAGAATTTCTCGATGCACGCCCACTGCCAGCTGGGTCCTCTCTCAACGACGAGTTATCAGCAAGTAAATACTACAAATGGAATTTTTTGGTGTACAGTGCTGGGAAATGTACTTTGATGGTGCTTCGTCAGTCAGGAAAGACAAAGGATCAGGCACAAGTATACCAGACAAATCAGGGATCAGTTTGATCTTTATTACGCCAGATAAGGGTATGTTGAGGTTCTCATACCACCTGAAAGAGTCGTGCACCAACAATGAAGCAGAATATGAAGCTTTAATCATTGATTTGGAAATGACAATCTCAATGGATAGAACAAACATTGTCATTTATGGTGACTCTCAACTTGTCATCCAGCAAGTCGCTGGACAATACAGAATTTTGAAACCAAGATTAGCAAAATACCATCAGTACACGATGAAACTCCTGGAGCAGATTGCTGAGGTGACTTTCTACCGGATTCCTCAGGGAGATAATGCCTATACCAACGCTCTAGCAAAACTCACTAAGGAAATGGCATGTCCCCGGAGGATTCCATCGAAGTTGCGGTGCAAGGAAGATGAGTCCTGTCTCAAAATGACTTCAAAACTCTACACATGCTTGAAAAAGAAGAAACAATAAATACAGTTGCAGACATCAACAAAGATTGCCGCAAGCCATTAATAGAATATTTGCATACTGGAAAGCTGCCTGAAGACAAGTCTGAGGCACGACACATCACAAGAAGGGCCATGTCTTACGCCCTGGTGGGAAATGTTTTCTATAAAAGATTGTTCGACCAAATGTGGCTACGGTGTTTGAGCAGAGCCGAGGCAAAGAATATTTTCAAATAGGTACATGCCGGATTATGTGGCGATCACCAGTCAGGGCCGAAAATAAAAATCAAAATAAAAAAACTCGGGTATTATTGGCCAATAATGATGTCCGATTGCATGGATATAACCATATGATGTCACCAATGCCAAGTGCATGGGGTGGTCTTACACCATCTTCCGAATGTGCTCCACCCAACTGTTGCCTCGTGGTCGTTGGAGTGTTGGGGCATGGACATAATATGTCCAATAAACCCTCCATCTTCCAAGGGACACAGGTTTATACTTGTCGCTATAGATTACTTCTCAAAATGGGCAGAGCCAGTACCATTATGTGAGGTTACGACACTGCACGTCCTTCAATTTTTTAAAAGCCAAATTGTTTACCATTTTCGAGTACCGCGAAGTATAATCTCTGACAATGGGACAACTTTCAAACATATAAAGATCAACAATTTTGTCAGAAGACATGGGATAGATTAAAGATACTCTACAATTTACTATCCCAGAGCAAATGGTCTGGCCGAAGCTTTCAAAAAGAACTGGTACAAATTTTGAAGAAAACATTGGATGAAAACAAAAGGGATTAGCACAACAAACAAATAGAATCCTTGTGGGCCTACCGGACGACTTTCAGGACTCCCACTTGGTGTACACCTTATGTGCTCGTGTATGGGGTCGAGGTCGTGCTACCACTAGAAATCCATACACCATCTCTCAGAGTCGCCGTTGCCAACCAACTCTCAACGGAAGAAAGTACAAAACTCAGACTTGAAAAACTGGAGAGTCTCTAGGTAAAACGACTAGAAGCCCAATAACATTTGGATCTTTACCAGGCGAAGATGGTACAAGATTATGACAAATTGGTCCGCCCAAGGACATTCAAATTTGGTGACCTCGTGCTTGTGCTCAAAAGATCTATTCTTGCACGCCGCAAAATAGGTGGAAAATTCGAGCCAACTTGGGAGGGATCATTTGTCATTAAGAATGTCTATACAGGGGGAGCTTACCAGTTAGTGGACTTCCGGGGTGAAAGACTCATGTTACCGATAAATGGACGATACCTAAAAACCTATTATACAACCTGATGCAGCTCAATATTGCTTGCCTCTGCTTTCTTTGAAACTTTGAAAATTTGATTGTTGTAGGGTTTATCTATGTAGCCAAATGTTTATGACCGAGTCCAAATTTTGTAATTAATCTCATCTAATTGAAAATTTTGAGAAAATTTTTGAACTTCACACGTTCTCTTTTCTACTTTCGAATTTAAATACCCTACTAAATTAAATGAAACTCACACATAAAATGAATAATCCTCTTCTCCAAAACAAACGAAAATTTAATTTAATAAATACTTTGTTTTTTTCTTGTTCATGCTAAGCTTCGGCCCACTGACGTTTTTTCTGTCGTCTGCAGAAAAATGTCAGGATAGAGGCTGATCTTTGCCTTCCAGGACGGCCGGAACCTCGCACTGAATGAAGAGATGGCACCGCAAGAAGGTGTCATAGATTTCAACGTGGATTTAAACCTGGTTGATATGGACTACGAGGGTCCTCTAATGGACGTAGTCAGTAGTAAAGAGGAGGGATTGCCTTCACTGTTGAGGGTAACCACTGAAGACAATGTGTCACACAAAGGTAAAACGCGATAGCGGAACAAGATCCGATTGAGGGGCTCAGCCGTCTGCCTTCCATGGTAGCTACTCCAGCAAGGGACCTGATAGCCGCCCGTAATGAACGATTACAGAATACTCTGCCCCATAGGACGCAACGCAGAAATACCAGCCGATAGAAACAGAGAGTCTTTCTGTGACAGGAACGCAAACGCCAGAGAGACGTGAGCAGTTTTCTTACCCCCATCCCTGAGGGACCTATTTTCAACCCAGATCTGAGAGAAACTTCTGCCAACCGGCCCACTACAGATGAAGAGTCAGGATTTGTGACAAAATCAGATGTGCTCCCTGTTCCAGATACTTATGCAGGGGTTGCCCAACATGCAACATTGAGGTACCAGTCGAGACATCAGTCATGGGCGCATTTATAGAATGTTTGGATTGCAACGTTCTGCATCTACATCATTTCAGTACATTAGAAGAATACACTTCAAGCACCAACGAGTCTCAGACTCCAGGCTTCGCGACAAATGAACCATATATCCCACTGAGGACGGATCAAAACGCACCATGGAGCCCAGGATCATACATTCCACTAGAGGCTGAATCTCATATTTTGGATCGACCAACACCAGTTTGGGTTCTTGCCGCGCTCGAAGGAAGGAACGCCCGCGGCAACTGCCAACTCCTGGTATGGTTGAATACTACAAGATAAGCAGAGAAAATAAAAGAGAATTTGAGTTCTATGAAGAGGTTCAGGGAAAGTTCATCAATATATTGGAAGGCCTGGAGCTGTACACCAAGGTTTTCTCTGAGACTGATGAAAAGAGTATTCTGGACTGCATCTTAAATTTAAGAGACAGGGGCCGAGCAGGCCTTCTCATGGAGAGGACATATTCCGAGTCGAAGAAATGGATGAGGGGAAAGGGAAGAATCACCATCCAATGCGGCTGTTGCTACAACTTCACGAACGACAGACATGGGAATCCGCCTGGGATCCTTAGATATGGCTAAGTGGATCTGTTGCCACCAATGATAAAATGAATGATCAAGAGAATTGTTTACGACCAAGTGGATCCATTACCACTGATGATAAAATGGATGATCAAGAGAATGGTCAAGTGTAATATTCTACCTGCTACTTGAATTCCTAACAGTTGCATCATTAACATTTATGAAGAAGGTGACTGCATTCCCCCACACATTGATCATCATGGTTTTGTGAGGCATTTTTGCATGGTCTCGTTCATGAGTAAAAGCAATATTCTATTTGGAAAAGAAATCGACGTAGTCGGCCCTGGCGAATTCAGAGGAGCTGTGGAGATTCCTCTTCCAGTTGGTTTAGTACTTGTCCTAAAGGGCAATGGTGCATACATTGCCAAGCACTGCATTCCAGGAATGCGACACCGTAGGGTGTCTGTAACTTTCTGCAGAATGGACGACAGTAAAATACCATATGGATTCCAGCATGACCCAGAATTGGAGGAGTTATTTCCATATGAGCTGTGAGAAGGTTGTACCTCTAAGTACATGCGAAGGGAACTCTTATCCTGAAGCATGACTTAGAAGGTTTGCTTGATCAAGAGCTCAACATACCTGGTACAGAGGGTTCACTTTCTTTCTTTTAATAGCATGACATGTATCTGATTTTATTCAGTCTATGATGTGCTCATAGCATGAGATGATTCTCAATGTATTTCAATAGGGATTACATGATGTAACGTTTGAGGCATTAGCTTATGTCTGATTTATGACATCCCTTTTTGGAGCAAATTAATGGAAATTTCTTTCAAATTGTGCCTTTTTGCCAGTTGCCTTTTTGTACAATGGATGATAGTCGCGGAACCATGCGATGGTTCAGAATTTCAATGAACAAAGAACGAAACAACAAATCTTCAACAATAAATAAAACATAAATGAAAAATAATCACCAACAAATAAAAAATAAAACAAATTTCTTTTAAAAATCAACCAATTAAAATTAAAACTTTGAAAACATATTTTAAAAAAAATTAAATGTGATAAAAATAACAAGAAAATAAAACAAAGTTGTTGAGTGGATGCTTCCGTTTTTGGAATTTCCTACTCTTTATGCACGCAGCACAACCATTGTTATCTACACTAACTCTCTGCACATCCCAGCAGAATTTCACATTCTGCACAAAAACTCACAAAGCGTTACAAATCTCCTTCAACAAGATCAACCTTTTTCACATGATACATTTTTGTAAAATTCAACGCTACTAACCCTCTTTTGAGAATTGACCTACATTTCAATTCTCATTTCCGAATCAGTCCTACATTTCTGATTCATTACATTCGAGGTCGGTCCATACATTCCGACACCCTCTTTTGAGAATTGACCTACATTTCAATTCTCACTTCCGAATCAGTCCTACATTTCTGATTCATTACATTCGAGGTTGGTCCTTACATTCCGACACTCTCTTTTGAGAATTGACCTACATTTCAATTCTCATTTCCGAGTCAGCCCTACATTTCTGATTCATTACATTCGAGGTCGATCCTTACATTCCGACACCCTATTTTAAGAATTGACCTACATTTCAATTCTCATATCCAAATCAGTCCTACATTTCTGATTTATTACATTTGAGGTCGGTCCTTACATTCTGACACCCTCTTTTGAAAATTGACATACATTTCAATTCTCATTTTTGAATCAGTCCTACATTTGTGATTTATTACATTCGAGGTCGGTCCTTACATTCTGACACTCTCTTTTGAAAATTGACCTACATTTCAATTCTCATTTCCGAATCAGTCCTACATTTCTGATTCATTACATTCAAGGTTGGTCCTTACATTCTGACACTCTCTTTTGAGAATTGACCTACATTTCAATTCTCACTTCCGAATCAGTCCTACATTTCTGATTCATTACATTCGAGGTTGGTCCTTACATTCCGACACTCTCTTTTGAGAATTGACCTACATTTCAATTCTCACTTCTGAATCAGCCCTACATTTCTGATTCATTACATTCGAGGTCGATCCTTACATTCCGACACCCTATTTTAAGAATTGACCTACATTTCAATTCTCATATCCAAATCAGTCCTACATTTCTGATTTATTACATTTGAGGTCGGTCCTTACATTCTGACACCCTCTTTTGAAAATTGACATACATTTCAATTCTCATTTTTGAATCAGTCCTACATTTGTGATTTATTACATTCGAGGTCGGTCCTTACATTCTGACACTCTCTTTTGAAAATTGACCTACATTTCAATTCTCATTTCCGAATCAGTCCTACATTTCTGATTCATTACATTCAAGGTTGGTCCTTACATTCTGACACTCTCTTTTGAGAATTGACCTACATTTCAATTCTCACTTCCAGATCAGTCCTACATTTCTGATTCAACATTCGAGGTCGGTCCTTACATTCCGACACTCTCTTTTGAGAATTGACCTACATTTCAATTCTCACTTCTGAATCAACCCTACATTTCTGATTCATTACATTCGAGGTCGGTCATTACATTCCGACACTCTCTTTTGAGAATTAATATACATTTCAATTCTCAATCCTACATTTTTTATTCATTACATTCGAGGTCGGTCCTTACATTTTGACTCTCTCTCTCTCTCGTTTTGAATTGACATCTGAATTTCAATTCCCTCATCGAGGTCAGCACTTACATACTGACTCCCATCCTTTGGAAATCTTTGAAATTTCATAACTCAAAGTCCACTCACCAATACCCAGTGAGAGTGCCTACTTCTCAGCTTGATTAAACACACACCTATTAATTCCCCAACGGAAACAAATCACACACGACCCTACACATATTTTCGGTTAGAAGTTGTATTAGTTTTTGTTGATCACGTCGGTCAATGCCAATACACGCGATGTGCTTGCCCAACACACCACACCTATTGGGGGTCCATTTGTTGATCTCACTTAGGCACCCTCACCACTAGAAATTCCAAACTCTTCTCAACTCAACTTGAAGTTCCAGATGTTGGTCTCAAGCTCTAAATACTTAGTAGGTGGGGTCACTATAGGAGAAACTCAAGATGAGTCACCCTTAAGAATGCTGGAATTGAGTGTTGGTCTGGAGCTAAGGCACTCACAACTCTCATCTACACTCACATTCACTCATAACCCTAAACTCAAATTTCTAGCTTAGATCCCTTGATCTTTTTGGGATACTCATGTAGATGGTCCCCTAAACCTACCAGCCCTAGAGCTATGGTTTGGCTAAGACCACTATGTAGAGGACCCAAAATGGGGTTTCCATTGGTCCATGGATTGTTGATGATGGTTGGTACCTCAACTCTGCCAAAATACCCATCTTGGCCTTTTACCCCTAAAACACACCCAAATTACCAAAATACCCCTCTTGGGCCCAAAATCTCAAAAATTCCAAAAATTCCCAGAAAATGCCAAAAAATCCCAAATATTCCCAATGTCATTTCTCTCAACTACCACATGACCCAATTTGGCCAATTTGACCATCTTTAACAAAAATCACCAAATTTGCCCTTAAAGACCCAAATTTCCCCAAATTTGCATTTAAAGACCGAAATTTCCTCAAATTCAACTCAAATGTTCATCAATTTGATCTAAATTGACCCCCATTACAATCATAAACTCAAATTAATTTTTTATAAGACTAAGATAAACCAAATCCAATCTCAATTGGTCCATGATTTGAGCTCAATTTTGATTTGGGTCAAAACCCCAATTTTGACCATATGACCTAATCTCACCAATTTGAGCCCGTAGCGTAATCAATTGGCCTTAATTAATGTTTAAAAATCTTTATAACATTCATATACATCAAAATCAACCATCAATTAGCCTTGGTGAAGTCTCAAATCCATTTGATTTTGGCCTAAATCCAAAATTTCCAAATTTAGCCCCAAATTGGCTAAGTCCCCAAATTTCACCCAATTGATTCTCTTAACCCCCAAATTGGCATTCAATTCATGTTGAAAACTCTTAATGAGGTCCCTATTGACCATTCAAAATAATAAATTTGGACTTAGCCCAAGGCTACCCCAAGCTAGACCCAAGTCTAGCCCAACATGACCAATATGACTAAAAATCAAAATTCCCTCAAATTGACCCTTTAATTGAACTCAAAACTATTTCCATTCTTCTCCAAAGTTGTACTTATGATCATCTACACCAAATGAAACATTTATTTGGGTTAATTGACATGGCTAACCTAGCCCAAATCCAAGTTTTGGTCATTTGCACCCACTTGGACCCATGCAGTAAATGTGACCTAACCACTCTAAAGTCACCAAATTAACTCCATCACAGCCATTAGTTGGACTTAGTGACCAGTCCAAATACCATGAAAATACCTAAATCAATCCATGGACCAAAGGGCACCCAAATCAAGGGATATTATTTCAAAAAATGCATGTGCTTAAGATATCCTTACCAAAATTAAGTATTATTGCACTAAATTGCTGTGACATCTCCCCCTGGCCGGCTGGCCAGCCTAGTGGCCAAAAAAGCTCAAAACCGAGAGCCACCCCCATGGAGCTTCACCCAAATCAAACCTAGAGGTCAGCTCATCTAAATCATACTATGGAGCTCCTCTGCCCTCCACCTAAGCACCACATTACACCTCATAATTGGCCATGACAGTTACCATAACCCCATTTTTATAAAAGGCCTCCTCCATGGCTGTTAAACTAAGTCCTAAAATTTGCTTAGTGAGACCTCTCCAAGCTTCACACAGAGCTTCCCTAAGATCTCTTCAGTGCATTCCAACCATTTTCCCTCACCAATTCCCATTGTCGGAGCTCAATTTTGAGCTTGGAACCATGTCGGAAACCAGGATAGAACCCAATACACCTCCACAGTCCACTCAAACTCAAATTAACTCTACCCACACCTTCACAATGATGAAATAAGTGAAAGCCCCATAAAATCCCTCTTCCACAGAGCCTCTACCATAGCTTTAGACCAACACCCAAATCTGGTCGTGATCAAATTCATACCTAGGCCATACACCAAAACCAGGGACTCAATCCCTAGCCTCTTTGGATCATAACAAACATGCCAAGACCCTTTGATCGAAGCTTCACTTCTCAGAGAAAAGGTATAAAACCTCACCTCATCTCGAGCTTATTTCGATTTTCCATTTAATTAGACTTAATTTAATTGCATGATTACCATATGGATGTTTTCGTCTCACTTAGACAAGTCCATAGGATCAAACCCGAAGTGATTAGGTTGAGTCTAGGCTGAGATCTTAGGGTTTTAGTGTGGACAGTCATGGGATCATTCTATCGGGGACGATGATGGGGAGTCGTTTGAACAAGCGTGTATCAAATGGATGGAGGAGATCGAGTCGGACGACGCTTCGGGACATAAACAGCGGGCCGAGTCAGCNGGGGGAGATCGAGCCGGACAGCGCTTCGAGACATAAACAGCGGGTCGAGTCAGCAACTACGTGGATGGCGGTGTCCAACCAGAGCGCACCACACATGCCTTCGGAGCCGTCGTAGGTTGAGGTGGCACGCGCAGTTTAAATAGAAAAATAGGGCTTTTTTCTATTTATTTAAATACCCATAACTTAGAAAATCCATAAATTCATGTAGAAAAATCACAAAAATAAAATAAAAATACCCTCTTGCTTAGTGAACAGAGTAGAATAATGTGGAATAAACTTCAAGTCCATTTGATGCATAAAATATTTTTAATTAATTAAACATTGTTTGGGATCATTCAATTCTCCAAGCATATTGATATATCACCTTGGCTTAAAATTTTGCCATGTTGTAGCCTCTGTCAAGGGAAACACCTCTGATTTTTCCAAAGTCAGAGGAGGTTCCTATACAGAGATCAATATTTTTAGGGAAACATCCTCTGATTTTTCTAAAGTTAGAGGAGGTTCCTATACAGAGATCCATATTTTTTAAAATTCTTCACATCATTTCCTTAAAATAATCATGGAAATTAGCATATTGGTTATTAAATCCCAAAAAAAATTTTATCATTTCCTTAAAATAATCATGGAAATTAGCATATTGGTTATTAAATCCCAAGAAAATTTTAGAAGGTCTACCATGACCAGAGAAACCTTTGAAAATAATCATGGAAATTAGCATATTGATTAGAAAATTCTAAGAAAATTTTGGAAGGTCCACTATGACTAAAGGAGCTTTTGGAAATAATTTCATAGGCCAAGTCATTTAAAATACACTTAAATTTTACAAACACTAAATCACTAAAATAATTAACTTTAAAAAATATAAACATCTAAATAATTTGATTTTTGATCTCCACTGTGGTTTATGATCCACAGAACTCATTATAAAAAGTTCAAAATATTTTGAGTTCATTTGTTAACTTAAGTTAATTTTTAAAAATAAATATCACTTTTGACACTTAAATAATTTTTAAAAATCAAAATATAACTCAAAAAATTATGAAACTTAGTGTCTTGAGTTCTCTGTGATTAGGGATATTTTATAAAATAAAATCATTTTTTAGAATAAAAACTTGATTTTTAACCTCTTTTAAATATTTAAAATAATTAAAAATTCATAAAAAAACACAAAAATAATAAATTCATAGAATTGTTCTAAATTGCTTCCTAATCACTTAGGAACAATTATAATATTTTTCTTAATTTTCTAAAAAAAGATATTGAATTTCAAAGCGTAAAAATAATTTTTAAAGGCTAAAAATGAGTTTTTCATTAAAATAATTCTAATAAATCAAAAAAATATCAAAAAAATATGAAATTTACTCCTCTGGGTTCTCTAACCTTAGAGAAATTTTTAAAAAATATAAAACTTAATTTTCATCATTTAAAATATTTTATTTTTGTTAAATAACCCAGAAATTAAAATAATTCTGATAAATCACAGAGAATTCCAAAAATCATGAAATTTGGTCCACAAGCGTCTTTGGACTTAAGTTATCTCTAGTAAAAATTTCAATGGAGTAGGACTTACGTTGGTTAAGTTAGGAATTTTCTTTGAAAATCTCTATTTTTACATGAAAATAATTATATAAATTAAGTTAAATTTTCAAAAATCACATTTTCTCTTCTAATCTCTTAATTCACCCATGTATAAGGTAGAATAAAAATTTCAAAGTCATTTGAATTGAATTTGACAAATTATGAAGTGTTAAAGCCTCAGGGGCAAATGCGTAATTTTGGAAATTTAGCCTTAATTAACAATTAAGCTTAAGTCAAGGAGGGAAATGGGTAACCTCTGATCTTAATCAATTTATTTGAAGCTTGAAACACAAGGGGTTAATTAGTAGAAACTAATCTCACTTTCCTCATTAAAAAAGTAAGTTAATAAATTTCTAAATTATTAAAATTTGGAAGTTTATTAAAATTAAATGATCCTGGACTTAAGGGTATGAATTTTGAATTCAATAATTAATCAATTTAATACCCCTATCTTGATTTTCAAATAAAATCCAAATCATGAATCATGACCTCTTAAAGCTTAACCTTTTCAAAACTAATTAAGACACTCACCCAGGTCTTAAGGGTTTAGTGGTGACTTAGGCCAAATCAAAATTGACTAAATGAGGGTTAGAGAAATAAATATAACATAATCAAATATCCTTGAAATACCACTAAGCCCAGTTAGAAAAGTAAATATCATTGAAAATTAGAACATCTTTCAAACACTACAAGCACAATTAGGATAAAAATTTGGCTAAGTGTTCCAACAACACTAACTTGCCTCTTTAAGGGTCTTCACCCACATAATACTTAAATTGAATCATAAGTGATAATTTCCCTATTTTTAGGGATAATTGAGACATCAATGTTCACTGAGTAATAAGAGCATTTACGGGATGACTTATTAAGCAACATAATAAGTTTAAAAGAACTTGAGATTTTTCACCAGGCAGCGAGAGAGTAACACGGACCTGTTTCTTTCTCTAGATCTGTTGGATGTCTTGAAGATCTCCTAGACTTAATATGTTTTTTCTTGACAAAATCATCCTTAATTAAAAGAGCCCACCAAAATATGACATAATGTTAGGAAAACTACCAAAACTTTACTTTTCCTGCTCTCCATAAGCTGTCTTAACATGCATTTTGAGTTTGAGGTGGTGGAACTAGAAGACTCGCCAGGTACACTTTTACAGTTTGCAGCGTTGTCTTTCTTGTACTTTTATGTTATACTTTTGTGGTTATACAAATTTGTATGGAAAACTAAAACTATCAGGGTAGCCACAAAAATAAAACCAAAACCAAAACCAAAACCAAAAACAAAACTAAAATCAACCAAGATAAAATCCAGCCCCACAACATTCAAAATATAAAACAACTCAAAATTTAATCACAAACATCATACAAAACTACAACTTCAAATAAATTAAGATGTCTCTATCGGATGATCAAAAATTCCTCGGAGGAGGTAACCTACGGTTGCTAACGAGGCTTCCCACGGTCTAAATAAAATTATGGAACTCATTAAGTTGAGTTTAGTAAGTTCATTTGGACTAAGTGAATCCAATAGAAAATAGTGGTGTCAGAACGAGGGAACCGTAGGATCTTAACCGGTGTCGCTCTAATCAACTTTAATATGCCCCTATAAAATTTAAAGGACTTCAACCATAGGGCCACCTGATTTGACATTATAACTTGACACACTAGAAAACTTAAACTATTCGCTGCACGGGCTTGGAGCTAGCATGGTGGGCAGCACGGCCATCTTCAACAGCAAAACCTGTCTTCCCCAGATAAACCAATCTTCCTTCCTTAGACATAAACAACAAAGTCATAGGACTTCGAGGTTGTTTGCTTATGCAACGTAAACCCTCACCTTATTTTTAGGCCTTTGTATAACCCTATTATACAATATAAGCCTTAACTCGTCTTAGGATTTCAAGGTTGTCGTTTGTCACAACCTAAATCCTCACATCTTCCAGTCTATTTCTGTGATCATTTCACACGAATGTAAGCTCTAACTAATAAAATTGGCATGATGAAACACCTAAATATTTCTCCTCAAAACTAAAGCCAAACATTAGGATATGTTGGGAAGTCACCGAGGTTCGCCTCTGGATCCCTGACATCCCCTAGTTCTTCCTTCTTTGGATTCTACAATAAAGTGTTCTAAATTTGAACCAATCCCCTTTCACACCTCTACATCTGATTTCGTTGAAGAGTCCTACCCTTTGAAATTCCTTGAAGATAATATTTCTTGATTTTTATTGAGAGTTATTTCGTTGAAGAGTCCTACCCTTTGAAATTCCTTGAAGATAATATTTCTTGATTTTTATCGGGTCTCATTGAAAAGTCCTACCCTTTGAAACTCCTTGAAGATAATATTTCCTGATTTTTATCGAAACATTGAAAAGTCCTACCCTTTGAAACTCCTTGAAGATAATATTTCTCCTGATTTTTATCGAGTCATTGAAAAGTCCTACCCTTTGAAACTCCTTGAAGATAATATTTCTTGATTTTTATCGAGACTCTTCTTAGATGACTTTGGTCACTTAAAATGTAATTAACTATAGGGGCTTGCCATTATAGGAAGCATGTCCGAACCCAACTTAATATAAACCATATTTAATCCTTTATATTAAATAGGGGAAACTTGTTGGCAAATACAAAGGTTTCGCAGACCAGACGGACGTCATGCTTTCCTTAGTTTATTTGATCAAGCCTCATCCTCAAGTCTTGTGTTTATCCTTCTAGATAGATACAGGATTTGAGGTATAGTGCTATTTCATTTTAAGCGTAAAATAAATTTTTTAGTCATTTTTTGGTCTAGTTGCATGTGGGATCAGATTTGGACACCCCTGGGTATCTAAATATTCTATTTTTATCATTGTTCAAGTTGAGTGAAGATGTAATTTATATGAACCTTGCCTACTTTAGCTTTTATTAATGTAACAATAAATGCATATGGATATTTTTCTTCCTTCAGGTTGGGTGAAAATATACCTTATGAGAATCTTGGTTATGTTAGAATGCAGTGTTAATGAAGTAATCAACATACAAAGGAGATTGGTAGCTTTTATTTAAGAGTTTGTTGTCACGATCATTTTAATTCTTTGGTTGGTTGTAGTTGTGATTACTAAGGCTACGACTATGGCTGCTCTACTCTATAACTCTATTTCTTTCATTTACTTCTATCATCTTGTTTTTTGGTTCCATATGGCTGATGGAATATGTGTGCTTAGATTCAGTATGAAATTAATCATCCTGTGTAAAATTTTGTGGTTGATTTTGATTCCTTGTTAGATGATTTTTTCCAGCCTTTAAGGTTGTGCCCATAGTGCAATCTTTTAAGAGCATTCATACCTTTTGGACTATGGTTTTGAGACTGTTGGTTGAATTTTACAAAATTCTTGAGGGTCTTATTATTCATATTTAATTTGATAAAACTGATGTTATTTATCCAATATTCTAGAATGTTCTATATATTGTTAATTAGAAGATTTTAGAATATTTGAGTTAAATAAGAATACTCAAGAATATTTAATAGGAAGAATCTATAGTATGTTTTTTTTCTAGAAAGAACTGTAAGAACTTAGATGATTCTAGATTTAGTCTCTCTTGCCTATAAAGAGGCGTAACTTGTTGTTGTCATGTAAGATGAAAACTATTCAGCAAAACATAGTAATAAATTTCTCCTTCTTCTCTTCAACCATTTGCAACAATCTAGATCTCCCTTTTCTCTCCCAAAAATTCCAACGACTGGTATCAGAGCTTCATTTGATCATTCATTGAGCATTCTACAATTTCAATATTCTACAATGGGCAACTTCAACAGCTCATTTGTCTCGATTCCAATCTTCAATGGGGAAATTATGATTTATGATCCATCAAAATGAAGACCTATTTTCTCTCTCAAAAAGTTGTGGAAGATCATTGAAAATGATTTCAATACTTTGGAAGAAATTTCAGGTCTTTTAAAAAATAAAAAGGTGTCATTAGAGAATCAATAAAAAAAACTCTCAAACATTATTTATTCTACAAAAGGCAATAATGGATGACATCTTTTCTCGAATTATGGATGCAACAACTATAAAGAAAGTGGTAAACATGTTAATGGAGGATTTTCAAGGAACTAAGAAGGTACATCATACACCTAAAATATATAGTGTTTTTAGACACATTTGTATACCTATTTTTGAGATATTACGTTTTAATGGAAGGTATTGATACAAGTAAAAATAGAAAAAATGCTTAAAGGAGTGAAAAATGATCAAATTTGGAGCAAAAATGTGAAAAATTGTGCAAAAGAGTTTTGGCGCCTAAGCATTGGTTAAACAGAGAAGGTTGTGCCTAAGCGCCGAGACCCTACGCTTAAGCGCCGTGGCAACTAATAGACGAGTAAAATTGGTTTTCACCAATTTTGAAGAGGTTTTTCAGGCATCCATTGGCTTAATAGGTCGTTGTAACCACCATGGATGAAAATTATCATGAAAGGATGCGTCTCTTGGGCAAACACATCTACCACCATGGACATAAATTATCATGAAAGGATGCATCTCTTGGGCAAATACATCGAATCAAGACATGAAGAGATCCCAAGGCACCTCTTGGAAAACTATAAAAGAAAGAAGAGAGGACTTAGAAAAGAACCTGAAAATATTGGCAAGTTTTGAAAGTTCTTCTCGATCCTAAGGCACCTCTTGAAAAACTATAAAAGAAAGAAGAGAGAACTTAGAAAAGAGTCCTCAAAATATTGGCAAGTTTTGAAAGTTCTTCTCTAGTTAGTTCGGAGAGATTTTCAAGAACCACTTTTTATTTACTTTATCCTTTTTGTTATTTTGCTTTGAGTGATTGTAAAAGAGAAGAGATTTAAGGGAACTTCAAGAGTTTGATGAAGGACTTGAGATAAGTTTTTATCTTTTTGTTTTATACTACTTTTGGTTTAAATCAAGACTTGTTGTGGGTTTGACATTGATTTCTTCTTTTAAAATAAAGTGTAGTTTTTTTCTCTCCATGGATTCTGAGTAGTTTTCTTTATCTTTCTCCTTAAAATGATAAGTAATTAAAGTGATGGATGGCATGGATTTTGAGTAGTTTTCTTTATCTTTCTTCTTAAAATGATAAGTAATTAAGTTTTAGATTTTGAGTAGTTTTCTTTATCTTTCTTCTTAAAATGATAAGTAATTAAGTTTTGGATGAGACTTTAATCAAGACTTGTTGTTGGTTTGACAATAATTTCTTCTTTTAAACTAAAGTGTGATTTTATTTTCTCCATAGATATGAGTAGTTTTCTTTATCTTTCTTCTTAAAATGATAAGTAATTAAGTTTTGGATGGAAGTATGTTGGTTTGACAATGATTTCTACTTTTAAACTAAAGTGTGGTTTTGTTTTCTCCATGATTTTTGACAATGATTTCTTCTTTTAAACTAAAGTGTGGTTTTGTTTTCTCCATGGATACTGAGTATTTTTTTCTTCTTAAAATGATAAGTAATTAAGTGTTGGATGGAAGTTGTGGAGAGTATTGATCTTTAAAGGTTGGAAGAAGTTGTGATGATTTAAATCCATGCACTTCATTTACTTCTTGATTTGGCCAATCCAGAGGTTAAAATTTGTTGTGAGAACATGTAAGAACCTGGTTGGTATTGTCTCAGTCAACAATTGGAAAGAATCACGTGAGGTTGTATGAATGAGAATGCAGTTCATCTGATTGAGTGCAAATAAATAGGGAAATGTTTTTTGATGGGTGTAAAGTTAGAGGACTTTAAAGTGATAGGTTAAAGCACCCAACTTAGTTTACTATTTTAGGTTCTTCCTTGCCTAGCTGGTCTTTAGAACTATCAATATTATTTTAGGTTAGCCCACAAGTGGAGAGAATTGAGGTAACTCTAGAGTGAGAGCTAGTATCTTTCTTGCCTAGCTGGTGTTTAGAACTATCAAACTTTAAATTAGCCAATATTCTTTATAGCATCTCTAGTAAAGGTAAAGAATATTACTGCTCCCATTTGGCAGAACACAATTTGCATACTTCCACAACAGAATTTTTATAATTATTACTGATTCATGTTAATAAGAAAGATTTTTTTATATTAAGTACTTTTCTTCTACAAAAACTTTAGTTATCTTTTTACTGTTTCGTTAAAATATCCAAAATACAAAAAATATTTAAATTTTAAATTCCTAAAAAAATTGTTTTTAGTTTAAGTAATTATCTTTTTAAAAATAGAAAACCTTTCTAAAAAGTGCATATTACATAATCTTCCCTGTGGGTTTGATATTCAGGTTTTAATTAAAAGTCCTATATTACTTGATAACGATACGTATACTTGCGTAGTATCCCAATATAAATATATATAAATTAAACAGTTAAATTCTTATTTTTCTTTAGGATCAAGTTTTTGATTTTGTTGCAAAATAAAGAAATATAAGTAAAAAATATCATCAGAACTATTGTTATACTGTGCATAAGCATTAGGTACGGGATCAAGTTTTTGGCGTCGTTGCCGAGAAAGAAAACTAAGTAAATTTCTATTTTTAGAAAATCTTATTTAAACTTTAAATATTGTATCTTATTTTTTGTGTTTTATTTATTTTATTTTATTTTATTTTTTGTGTTTTATTTATGTTATTTTATTTTATTTTTTGTGTTTTATTTAAATATTACCCTAAGATTCTGAATTAGAAAGAACTATTAGGAAAATCAGACAAATTAAAAATCTTGAAAAATCCAAAAAAATTACAGAAATGACAAACCAAAATAATCAAAATACTGAAATTCATTTAGAGTTTAGACCTTTAAGAGATTCTGTCAACCCTACTGTAGATGAACTTTAATGTAGTATTCAAAAACCTAATGTAGTGGCTAATTCATTTGAGCTCAATGATTATCTAAATGATATCAAATAATCAGTTTGGGGGATCACCAACTGAAGATCCAAATTTATATCTTACCAATTTTCTAGAATTGTGTGCTACATTTGAATACGATGGTGTTTCAGATGATGCCATAAGACTTAGGTTATTTCCTTTCTCACTGAGGTATAAAGCTAAGATGTGGTTGAATTTGTTAGCACCTGGAACTATCAGAACTTGGGGTGATTTAACAACAAAATTCTTTGCTAAGTATTTTCTACCATAAAAAACTGCGAAGCTTAGAATGATATTACATCTTTTAATCAGTTTGAAGGGGAATCTATTTATGAAGCATGGAAATGATTTAAAGAACTCTTAAGAAAGTGTCCACAACATGTTATACTAGATTGGTTAATAATTCAAACCTTTTATAATATATTAATTGGTTCGCTTAGATTTATTATCGATGTCGCTGTTGGTAGTTCATTGATGTCAATACCATTTCATGATGCTTAAGCTTTAATTGAAGAGATGACTACCAATAATTTTCAATGGCCTTCTAAGAGGGTGAATCCAAAGAAAGTAGTCCATTTCATGAATCTGATGCATTTACTATGTTAGCAAATCAAGTTGCTGCAATTTTAAGGAAGTTAAATCATGAAACTAATGCATTTACTATGTTAGCAAATCAAGTTGCTGCAATTTCAAGGAAGTTAGGCCCTAATAATTTTCAATGGCCTTCTGAGAGGGTAAATCCTAAGAAAGTAGCCAACATTCATGAATTATGCTTTAATTGAAGAGATGGCTACCAATAATTTTCAATGGCCTTCTGAGAAGGTGAATCCAAAGAAAGTAGCCAATATTCATGAAACTAATGCATTTACTTGTTAGCAAATCAAGTTGCTGCAATTTCAAGGAAGTTGACCAATTTGGAATGAATTTTTCTCAATAGCAAATCAAGTTGCTGCAATTTCAAGGAAGTTAGACCAATTTGGAATGAATTTTTCTCAATCAATTTTCGGGTAAATCCTAAGAAAGTAGCCAATATTCATGAAACTGATGCATTTACCATGTTAGAAAATTAAGTTTTACAATTTCAAGGAAGTTAGACCAATTTGAAATGAATTTTTCTCAACCAATTTCCATGATTGAAGAAAATTCATTAAGCCAAATAGTAGATTCCATTAGAAACTTTGAATGCCATAAATAATAAACAAAATAACCCATATTCTAATTATTATAACCCAGTAGAGACTTTGAATGCCATAAATAATAAGCAAAATAACCCATATTCCAATTATTATAACCCATGTTGGAGGAACCGTCCCAACTTTAACTGAAATAACAATTTGTGTGGTAATAATCAGCAATGGGGGAACAACAAAGTAAACCCATTGGGAAACTGGAACAACCACGGGAATAATAATTATAGATCTACTTATCCTCTAGGTTTTCAATAGTAATACACATTTAAGGAGAAGAAGTTGTCTATAGAAGAAGTGGTGTTACAAATGGGAAATCAGTTATAAAGTCAAGGAGCTACAATTAGAAATATTCAAATGGGTAATCAGTTACAAAGTTAAGAAGCTGCAATTAGAAATATTGAGAATCAACTTGGGCAAATTGCAAGTTCATTAAGTAATAGATCCCAAGGAACACTTCCTAGTAATATTGAATCAAATCCAAAAGACCAGAATAAAGAAAAAGGTAAAGTCGTACAACTTAGAAGTGGAAGAGAGTTGGAAGGTAGGGTTCAAAAAGAGACTGAAGTAGAGAGAAGAAATTGAAGAATCAAAAGAGGACGCTCTGAAAGATTCTAAAAGACCTATTGATCCGTCAAAATTTGATTTAGAATAATCACCACCTCCATTTTCTAGTAAAAGTAGATCAATTTATCTTTCCTGATGATTTCGTTGTGCTAGATATAAAGGAAGATAACGAGATACCTATCATTTTGGGGAGACCTTTCCTAGCCACAAGAAGAGCAATGATAGATGTACAGAAAGGGGAATTAACAATGCACCTCAATAATCAAACTGTTAATTTTAACATTTCAAGGTCAATGAAATACCCTGCAAAAGGTAAAGATGATAAATACTATAGAATGGATGTTATAAGATATTTGAGTGAATGACATTTCAAGACTACTTATGAAGAAAATTCTGCAGAAAAAGATTTGGAACACGAGCAAGAAGAGGAATTAGATCAATGTGTAAACCTTTTTAAGGAAGATTTAAGTTATGTTCAAGAAAGTTTTGAAATTTTGGACACGATAGACAAAGATAAATCATTTTGTCCATCTATTGAAAGACCTCCAAAACTTGAGTTGAAATTACTTCATGAATATTTAAAATATGTCTTTTTAGGAGATTACTCTACTTTATCTGTTATAATTTGCTCGAAGTTAACAAAGGAAGAAGAAGAAAAGCTGATGAAAATTTTGAAAAATTTTAAGAAAGCCTTTAGATGAAAAATTGCTGATATTAAAGGAATCAGTCCTTCAATTTGTATGCATAGAATTAATTTGGAAGAAAACTGCAAACCCAGGTTCACAAAGGAGATTAAATCCTGTTATGAAAGAGGTTGTTAAGAATGAAATTTTAAAGTGGTTAGATGTTGGAATTATCTACCATATTTCAGATAGTGCATGGGTTAGTCCAATTCATTGTGTTCCTAAGAAAGGAGGAGTAACTGTAATTGTGAATGAGAATAATGAGTTAATACCTACTAGATAAGTTACAGGGTGGCGAATATGCATTGATTATAGAAAATTAAATTTTGTTACTAGGAAAAATCATTTTTCACTACCCTTTCTAGATCAAATGCTGCATAGACTAGCTGGGCACAAATACTTTTATTTTCTGGATGGATATACTGGTTATCACCAAATTCAAATATCTCCTAAGGATCAAGAGAAAACAATATTTACCTGTCCTAATGGTACTTTTGCTTTTAGAAGAATGCCCTTTGGTTTATGTAATGCCTCTGCCACATTTTAAAAATGTATGATGACAAGTTTTTGTGATTTCATTGAAAAAGGGATTGAAGTTAATATGGATGACTTTTTAGTGTTTGGAACTTCATTTGACTCATGTTTGAAACATTTATCTAAAGTTCTTAAGCGCAGTAAGGAAACAAACTTAGTCCTTAACCGGGAAAAATGTCAATTTATTGTAGCAGGAGGAATTTTATTAGGTCATCAAATATCAGAAAATGGTATGGAAGTAGATCCAGCTAAAATTCAAGTGATCGCTAATTCACCTTATCCAACAAATGTAAGAGAAACTATGAGTTTTTTAGGACATGCTGAATTCTATGGGCAATATATTAAGGACTTTTCTAAGATTGCTAAGCCTTTATGCCATTTACTGGGGAAGATCCAATTTTCAATTTTGATGAGGAATGCATAAAAGCTTTTAAATTATTAAAAGAAAAATTAATCACTGCACCAATTATAGTTTAACCAAACTGAAAAAATCCTTTTCGAACTGATGTATGATGAAGTGATTATGCTATTGGAGTTGTTTTAGGACAAAGATATGATAAAATTTTCAAAGTTATTTATTATGCTAGAAAAACTCTTAATGAAACTCAAATTAATTATACAACAACTAAAAAAGAGTTATTAGCTATAGTTGATTCCTTTGATAAATTTAGATCATATTTGATTAGAACTCATTGTATAGTGTATACAGATCATTTTGTTATTAAGTACTTAATGAAAAAGAAGGATAATAAACTGATACTTAAAAGATGGATTCTTCTTTTACAAGAATTTGATTCTGAAATAGTAGATCGGAAGGAAACTGAAAATCAAAATGCTGATCATTTGTCCAGACTTGAATTAGAAAAACCACTCTGTTTTGAAAAAGAAATTAATAAATATTTTCTAGATGAAAAATTGTTCAGTGTAAATGAGTGGCGTGTTCCATGGTATGTCGATATTGTGAGCTATAATGTTAGTGATCTGAGTAGGCAATATTTCTGTAAGAATGAGATGCCTCTTAATTATATGCTAGAAGTTGAAATATTTGATGTTTGGGTATTAGATTTTATGGGACCATTTATACCATCTTTCGGGAATTTATATATTCTATTAGTAGTGGACTATGTATCCAAATGAATAGAAGTTACTTTACCTCGATGTGATTCTCAAAGTGTTGCAAAATTTTTGAAAACGAACATATTTTGTAGATTTGGGATGCCGAAAGTTATCATTACTGATGAGGGAAGTCATTTCAGAAATGCCATTATGGAGATATTATTAAAGAAATATCATATAAATCATAGGATTGCAACTACTTATCATCCTCAGACAAGTGATTTGACTGAATTATCCAATCAAAAAATTAAAAGAATTATGAAAAAATCTGTGAATTCAACAAAAATGGATTGGTCAATCAAAATTGACTATGGTTTGTGGGCTTATATGACTGCATATAGAACTCTTATAGGAATGTCCTCATATAGGCTAATATTTGGGAAAGCTTGTCACTTACCGGTTGAACTTGAGCATAAATTAAAGAGTTCATTTATAATTTGAAAGATGCTGGTGAGAAAAGATTATTGCAATTAAATGAACTTGAAGAGATAAAGGATGCTGGTGAGAAAAGATTATTGCAATTAAATGAGCTTGAAGAGATAATGAATGAATCTTATGAGAGTGCTAAGATTTACAAAGAAAAGATAAAAATGTGGTACAATTAAATGAGCTTGAAGAGATAAGGAATGAATCTTATGAGAGTGCTAAGATTTATAAGAAAAAGAAGAAAATGTGGCATGATCGAAAGATTCTTACTAAAAGTTTTCAGTCTGGGCAACAAGTTTTGCTATATTATGCAAGGTTAAGATTATTTCCAGGCAAACTTAAGTCCAGGTGGATGGGCCCATTTATTGTAATAAAAGTTTTATTTCCAGGCAAACTTAAGTCCAAGTGGATGGGCTCATTTATTGTGATAAAAGTTTATCCTTATGGAGCTGTGGAAATTAAAGATCCTAATTCTGAGAAAATTTTTAAAGTGAATGGACATAGACTGAAACCTTATTATATAGGGGGTTAGCATAAATATAATGATGGAATGATGTTGGGTCAACCAAAATTAGCACTGGTTACGTCGGGCTGACAACGTAAAACCAAGCGCTTTGTGGGAGGCAACCTATAGTTATCAGTGTGTTTTTGCTTTGATTGTTGTTTTGAGTACGTAAAAAATTTGGGTTAGTATTTTTGAGTTTATTATGTGCTAGTAATGATTTTTAAACTTTATTTAGTGACCTAAACTTGTTAGAATGAGAATTTGGATGTTAAGTTGATTGGTGAAAAAATGTGCATTGGCGCTTAAGCGCCAAATCCGGCACTTAAGCGCCAGATCCGGCGCTTAAGCACGACAATTTAATCACATGTGCAAATTTTGATTTCTAGAAGGTGTAGTTGCAATTGAGTTGGAATAAACATGTCTTGGCAGTTTCTAGTCGTGCTTAGAAGTTATGAGGGGGAATTAGGTTTATAAATTGAAGGGGTTTGTGAAGGAATTTCACCCTGAATTATTTTTAGCCCTAAAAGTCTAAAAAAGAGAGAAATTTAGAGAAAATGTCTTCATGGGAGATGGATTTGAAGAAGAAGGAAGAAGTTCATTAGTCAAAGTGCACAGGAGATGTATAAAGGTTTCTTAGCCGTTAGTATTAAAGGGATATCAGAGAAGATCAACAAGATGGAGAATACTATATTTGTATTAGAGACTAAGGTGCTTGAATTGCATGCTCATCTAAAGCATATTGTGTGAAAACTTAAGATGCAATTCAACCATACTAGTTATATAGAGGAAGCGGATAAGTCGATGTTCCTTAAGCAAAAGTGGATCGAAGATTATAGTATTAGAGCTCGTCACCACCTTCCGTTTTATCAACTCTATATTCTTGGAGAGACTACTGAGAGATAAGAATTTGTTCCTTCTAATGAAGAGTGACATTAAGTTAAGTGTTAAGAATTATGTTTTTGGAGTTATGTTTTTAAGTTAAGTGTTTATGTCTTAGGTTTAGTGTTTGTGTCACTTATGTGTTTAATTGTAAATGTGTGTTAAGTGTTTTGTACTTAGGAAAATTTTGCCATCCAAGATTATTTGGAGAGAGAACTAAGTGTTAAAAGTGTTTGTACTTTTTGTGAATTAATATAACTTTATTTTGTGAAAATTTATGTTATTTTTAGCCTCAAATTTAATTAATTATTATGGAGAATTTTGAGAGAGAAGGGAGTTTTAGGAAGTAAAAATAGTCATTTAAGTGCAATGAGACCATTTAGTGGAGGTTTACTTAGGTTAATAGTGCATTTCACTTACAATTACAAATTTCAAAATTTGTGCATTGGCGCCTAAGCACCACATCTCGCGCTTAAGCGCGAGCCAACCTGAGAGGCTGGCGCCTAAGCGCCACTTACCCGCACTTAAGCGCCAGTTGACGAAAATCGGTTCGCGAACAGTTAAAAGTGAATTTTAAGTCCGATAATACCATTTTTACTGCCTCCTATCGTCTTCCCCAACTCAAGTTTGCGATTTTGAGGGCTAGGACAAGTGGAATTTGAAGATTTCTTGGTGGAATCGAGTGATATTTGCTAGATCCAAGTTCCTTGAGGTAAGAGCTTTACTTCTATGCAAAATTTTTGGATTTTCACCATATATTTTAAGCACATTTGGAATATTTCAAAAATTTACTATTTATGGTGAAAAGTGAAGAAAACTATATGGAAATTGCTTTGGAAGTTTAGTTAGTGCTTTTGGAAGTTTAGTTTAGTGATTTAAACTTAATTTTTAAAGTTATTTTTGGAATTTATCAAATTTGTAGAATGACACAAAGAATGAAAAGGAGAAGAGGAAAGAGCCCTTTTGATTTGAGCAAATTTGTGAGTTCAAAAACTCAGGATTGATAAAGTAACGCTCTAAAGTCATGAAAATTGACTCATGAGCGATGTTTTAAGAGTTCAGGTGGAGAAGTAGAAGGCCTGATAGTCCGCCGAGAGTGGGAACAATTCTGTTGTTTCTCTATTGTCGCAGTGATTTTTGTTGTAAGGGAGTTTTATGCAAATCTCCCAGAGTCTGACGACGATCGAGTTATGGTTTGAGGGAAGTTGGTACCTTTTACTCCATAGGTAATCAACTTGTTTTACCATTTACCACCAAAAACTTTGTGATTTTATGCAAATTATAGTCATATGGAGGCGGAGTTAGATGAGATTATTTCACACTTGACTATTGGGAGAGGGCTTTGGAAGATTACCAATGAGAGGAGAGTAAATTTCCCAACTTCAAAGTTATGTGCACCTTCAAAGGGCTGGCACTATTTCATTTCTGCTCGTCTGCTTCCAACCAATCATCTCAGTGAAGTGGCCAGAGAGAGAGCAACTTTGAATTATTGTATTCAGGAGGAAAAGCCCATCAACACAGGGGCTTTGATCCATCACGCTATCATCAGTTCTGCTACAGATGCTACTACTACAGGTATGAGATTTGCTTCCTTGATCTTTTCTTTATGCGAGCAGGCTAGAGTAAAGTATGATAGTTGGGAGGAAGTTCTATTACCTTTATAGCCCATCACAAAGGTGAATGTGAAGATTTATTCTGAGCATTCAATTTTTGGCTGGAGAGGAGGCTTTTCCAGAAGTTGTGGATTAGAGATGTCTGCTGCATCTACCTCTGCTGCATCTTCATCTAGACCATATACTTCATGTGCTTCTACATCTAGAGGTGATACCAAGACTCAAGATGAGTTATTGCAGAAGATGATGGATAATATCAATTTTACCGCTGATAAGGTACAAAATTTAGAGCTTTTTGCAGATCATACTAATAGTTATAATAGAAGGAAGAGTGATTATGAAGAGAAAATTCGCTCATCTTTGGAGAGCCTGATTAGAGGTAAACCAAGAGTGTAATTTCTTCCATATCCTCGATATCCTGATTATGAGCCTGCAGAAAAATGGTACAGCGGTGATTTTGAGGATGAAGAGTAGAGTTGAGAGATTCATTTTATGATTGTAATATGATATGAACTATGTGGTCTGAGTTTGCTACATTTGCATCTGTGTGTTGTTTTGGATTATGTTGTGTTTTGGACTTTTATGTTTTATTATTATTATGACGTTTGTGGTAGTTAATATTTTATTTTTAAATTTTAGGATAGTAATTGTTATTTTGTGTTTAGTACTGTGATTTAGTTAGTTATGAACTTAACTTAATTTCATATCTGTTATAAAATCTTGCTAGCTTAGATCTTAAACTTGAAATTCAGAAACTGCTACCCTGTATTTTTCTTTTATCATGTTAG
>JXCR01074153.1:13184-25587 GCA_002079205.1 Phalaenopsis hybrid cultivar | reverse complement strand
AAACAAAAGAGATGAATTTTGGAGGATTACATCAATGACCGATTAGAAAAGAGTAAAACATTGGTCAAACACATGTTGAACCTCTCTAAGATGTTTACCATGATAAGAAAATTCTAACTTGAAACTCATTTAAGGCCAATAACTATCTTAGAAGCTCCATCCACTTGTCCAATTAACAATGTCCAGAAGTTAACAAGCAAGCTGGATGTTGTTTAGGCTTAGCAAGTTCATATCATGCATATGTTAGTGAAATAATATTCTATTCAATGTAATGAAGAATTTGCATGGACGCCCTAGCATGAAGTCTCATAAATACAAAATAGCTCCCATCCACTTCGCCCTGTTCACAAAAATCCTATCCGGGAGAAGCCTTACTAGTCTGCCTCTGAGTACATAACAAAATATTGTACTCCTTATACATGAAGGCAGGAGACAACAATCATCTTACTATGTAACCAATGTTCTAAATGAGTCATAATAAAGATGCCTGTTCATAGACAAGTTGGTGCTCAACTAGTGAGTTCTACTCGTCATTGAAGACCACATTTTTTTCTCGGAAAAGGTGAGCCCAAAGGCAATACACACAATTCAGACCCACAGCTTTACGGTGGAATACTATATCCTCAACCACTATGCCATGAGCGAGTATGCATTTAAGACCATATTTTGATGCTCATCTTTTTCGTGAGGTGAAAAACCAGCTGATCTAACAGGTTTTTAAGATACTAGAATTATTTGACAAACTTATTAAATGTGTGTTCAAATAAAGTAACCAAGACATTAAATGTCTTCATGATTTCGACGAACTTGATGGTTGAGCTAACTTGAGAAGAAGGTGAGCTTTAAGGCAGCCCGGTGCGATGCAAAGATGATTGGATTCTCTATAATGATGGAACGGCCCAGCTGACACCATCCTGACTAGCCCATAGGTATCATCACTACTGTAATCCATCAGATGTCAAACTCACAAACAAGTGCAAACAAAAAATGAAATAGTACTTGCCAAGCTGTGGCCTGTGATCAAANCCATCCTGACTAGCCCATAGGTATCATCACTACTGTAATCCATCAGATGTCAAACTCACAAACAAGTGCAAAAAAAAAATGAAATAGTATTTGCCAAGCTGTGGCCTGTGATCAAGNAAGATGCCTGTTCATAGACAAGTTGGTGCTCAACTAGTGAGTTCTACTCGTCATTGAAGACCACATTTTTTTTCTCGGAAAAAGTGAGCCCAAAGGCAATACACACAATTCAGACCCACAGCTTTACGGTGGAATACTATACCCTCAACCACTATGCCATGAGCGAGTATGCATTTAAGACCATATTTTGATGCTCATCTTTTTCGTGAGGTGAAAAACCAGCTGATCTAACAGGTTTTTAAGATACTAGAATTATTTGACAAACTTATTAAATGTGTGTTCAAATAAAGTAACCAAGACATTAAATGTCTTCATGATTTCGACGAACTTGATGGTTGAGCTAACTTGAGAAGAAGATGAGCTTTAAGGCAGCCCGGTGCGATGCAAAGATGATTGGATTCTCTATGATGATGGAACGGCCCAGCTGACACCATCCTGACTAGCCCATAGGTATCATCACTACTGTAATCCATCAGATGTCAAACTCACAAACAAGTGCAAAAAAAAAATGAAATAGTATTTGCCAAGCTGTGGCCTGTGATCAAGGTTTGTGCAAAAGAAACCCATCCTCCACGCTGACTCTTAACTGGATATCAACCAAATTGTCAGCAACTATAAAGCTTGAGAACCTCATTCCAATTAAACATCTAGACAAAGTTCGAAAATAGATCACAAGGCATGTTTCTGTGGGGAAAGTATGGCAATCTACACCATACAAAATGTAGATGGGGAGTTGGAAACACCATCGATTGAAGAATTAGCTGCCTTGCAAATTGATGCAAATTCACCCTAGCTAATGTGACAATTAATCACTCAGCCAGACAAACCCTCACTTAATAATCTAGCACGCCCTAATAAAATTTATTTGTCATGTGAGAACTCTCTAATCGTCCAATACACCAGCAATCAAATCTGGAACCAAAAGGACCATAATTATTAGCCAACTACACTAGCGATCAAATTTCAAACCCAAAAAACTTAAGCTCATATTTTTTGGTCTATACTAACCTTAACGCTCTAATGTACCACCTGGGAAAAGAATCATATTAACTCAGGTAGAGAACATGAGATGAAATCCATCAAAACAAAAGATTGTTTGCTTCAACGGCATTCTGTTGCATATTATGTACAATAATGACATCTTCTAGTTGCTTGTCTGGGGGAGCATTCGAAAGTGTATTTTCAGTTTCTGCCATGCACCTATCGAGCCTCCGCTCAACCATTTCAAGGGCTTCCTTTGAGAAGGCACTTTTGACCACAACTGTAATGGCCTTGCGCACAACCTGACTGTAATGAAGATCTGAAACAGTTTGGTCTTCAGTGCTAAGCTGGGGGTCCGTTGCCACTCCATCCTTGGCATGCTTTGTCCACCTCTTTAGCAGGTATCGTGTTGGAAGGTGAAGAATGTTGTTGTAGTTAAGCACCTTCAGGGTATGCATGCAAAGAATTCCCATTGATTCAAACTTCTTGCAGCTGCACACAATCGAGACATTTGATGAATCGAACTCGACAAGACCAAAAGAACGTTTCTGAGGAATTGACACCCTGAAAGTGTAAATGTTTCTTTCTATTCCGACGGGTTCACAGAGACAAGCAAGCTGGCTTTTATACTCTTCTTCAAAATCCCTGTATATTGCTCTTGTGTAAGATTCTGCAGCTTCCACCAGTGTTGGTATATCAGCCAGCAGGGCTGATTTGCAAACCCTTGATTCATGATCTTCGCGAAATTCCTTCTCACGGAGCTGGTTCAATGCCCTCTGATACTGCACCATGAATTTCGATGGAGGCAACTTCCTATAGAACAGCATTTTGAAATTGTTGTCCATGGTTTCTCTCCATTCCTTGGTTGTCATGGTGGCACAGAATGAATTTTTGCAGTACACCAATGACCACTTTTCTCTAGCAGCATATAAATCTTCCAACCACGAATTGTTCATCAGATTGTGTTTGGATATCAGGTTTTCCCATGCTTTGCAGAAATCAACTTCAGAGCAGCCTTCAGATAAACAGTTCTCAAATTCTCTCTCAAAGCTGGGGTCACGACTGAAAATATGTGGAATGATTTTTGGAGCATTTTCAAGTATATGCCATATGCAAAACTGATGATACGTTTCAGGCATTGACATGCAAATTGCCTTTGACATTGCTGCACATTGGTCAGTCAGTATCGTTTTTGGCTGTTTTCCAGACATTGCTTCTAAAAAACTCTTGAATAACCAATAGAATGACTCGATGGTTTCATCCAAGAGCAGAGCAGCACCAAAAATAACTATTTGCTTGTGATGATTAATACCAATAAAAGGAGCAAAGGGAATGTCATAAATGCTCACCCGGTACGTGGTATCAAACAAAACTGAATCACCAAAACAACTATAATCAAATATGGATCGAGCATCAGTCCAAAAGAAATTGGTGGGCCGGTCCTTTTCATCGAGCTGCACTGCATAACAGAAAGTAGGATCCTCGGATTGCTTGGCTTTCAGGAAGTCCAAGATGAATTGAAGATCTCCCTTCTCAAGATCTCTGGTTCGATTACTTTGCAGCAAATGGTAACTCTGATTCTTGTAAGGAAACGTAGTAGTTTCGGCACAGCGAACGTTATCTACATGACTACCACATGTTTGGGCAGGTTTGATGCCAACATAGTCCGATTCACTAATGAAAGCACGATGGGGAGAAAACTTTGCTCTATGAGACCTCAACATGTGTATCTTATTTGAGCTTGCGAGTGGATGATTATGATCATCAATGAACTTGCTAATAGTCCATGCATTATCACGACTAACTTTTAATTCAATGCGAGCCAAGCAATTAGTTCTCTCAATTGCCCGTGGCTTTTTTGTTATGTGTGTGCGATGTTCCTGCCGTGTCCCCTCATTGCTGCACAAGTAGTGTCTATCCCGAATACTCCCATCCTTCCTTCGTGAAAGATGACCTTTTCGAACACTGAAACCTTTTCCTTTTGCATAAGAATTATAAAATTCATAAGCTTGTTCTTCAGAATTGAATATCATGCCAACCTTTGGCTCTAACTGTGAATTGTTGACTCCCTCCCGAGCAATAGATCCATCTGAGAGCTTCACTTCTTTAGTAACAAATATGTCAGAGCCACCATCAATTTCTCTGGAAGTTCCAGAAGCATTAGATAGAGCATTGCCTCCTGAAATGCTTTCCTTCATCGACAGTATTTCACTAGCCATTCCAGGAAGTAGCTTACAGCTTTCAGATATCTATCATTTCCTAACAATAATTTAATTGAAAACATTACTCTAAAACAAAACTGGGCATTTTATTTTACTTGAGATCCCATTAATGAAAAGAAATTAACTGATAGAACCTGTAAAACCATACAAGGACATGAATGTTAAAATAGAACCAAGATAAGAGTAAAAATAACATAATGGTGGACGGTAAAGTAGCACCCAATTAGGACAAAATGTAGCAACAGAAAATCGAGTTGCAACAGCAACAGCAAGTGAACTATTCACACATGCGGAGCAGAAAGATAAAATCAATGTAAACAGCATAAGAACGAAAAGGATAGACCAACAGTAACTAGTTGTTCAAAATAAAGATTTATATCATAATTAACAAGGAAATGCTCAAAATTATCAATGGTCAAATATAGGATTGATGGATTGGACTCATAACTGGGACAAGTTTAATGATTATAAGAATAATGATGAAAAAGAAATAGCACGATATGCAATATCATACATAATTTGTAAAACATAATTGCAGGAACTAGAGTTATTAATCGGAAAAAAAAAACATTATTATCTTAAAGGACTTCAAATAGGCATGCGTGCTGAAATTGAACATTATATGCTTCTGAAAGAAACAAGAACCACGTTTTGAGGAATCGGCTGAAAAGGATCCAGAATGAGCTTTTGGATAGGTTTCAAAAGGTATCAGCATGACATGATGACCTTTTTATAGGTTTTGACGGCTTCTCAGCCCTTCTGCCGTAACAGAAAAAACTTTTTATTTTTAAATAGAAAGAATATGATACATATTTATATACACTCATATCTCTATATATTATGAATATTTCTAACATATAAAAGATCGGATAAGTAGATTTCCTTTAGTTAGGCCCGTTACATTTAATAAATAATTTATATAACATTCTCTCTCAAGCTGGAGCTTAGATATTTATATATCTAGCTTGTTACAAATATAAGTGACTTTAGCTCCATTAAAGGCCTTTGAGAAGATTTCCCCTAGTTGTCCCTTAGTTTTTACATGAGCCGTAGAAATCAAATTTTGTTGAATCTTTTCATAAACAAAATGACAACCTATCTCAATGTTCTTAGTTCTTTCATGGATGAGAAAATGTTTGAAACAATATAAATTGCAGTTTGGTTATCACACCATAGTTTTGCTGGAACGGCCATCTTAAAACCCATTTTGGCCAGGAATTGGGAGACCCACGTCAATTCGCTCAAGATTTGTGCTATTGCTACATACTCAGATTCTACACAGGATCAACTGTTGGGGAAGACATGATCGAACTTATAGTGCTAAATACGCAATGTTAAGACGAGCCATTGTGAAGTTGTTTAATTTTTCCACTAACTTGTTATATCATTCAGGATCATTAAAAGACTCTCTATCCTTGATAAGTTGTCGATTGGGAAGCATCAAAATATTGCATAATTTGAACTCTAATTTCCCCATTTCCACTAACAAATCCAACAAATGCTTCCATTCAAATAAAATGATACACTTCTTGCTCCTTAAAACCTCAATCCCCAATAAGTACTTCAAGGAACAGACATCTTTAATATTGAAATTGTAACGGAAAAATTTCCTCTTTTATACACACTCCCAACTCTCTATATTAAGAATAACTTTAATATAAAAAAAAAATCCTCTAATTAAGCCCAATATCGAGTTTCCTGATATACAAGGTTCAAATTTATTACTTTCCATAGCACTCCCCCTCAAACTGGAGCATAGATATTTATCACGCTCAACTTGTTACAAATATAAGTGACCCTCATTCCATTAAAAGCATTTGTGAAGATATCCCTTAATTGTTCCCCAGTTTTCACATGAGCTATAAAAATTAGATTTTTTTGAATCTTTTCGCGAACAAAATGACAATCTATTTTAATATGTTTCGTTCATGAAAGACAATTTGAGTAAATATGAATTAAAGATTGGCTAACACACCATAGTTTTGTTATAACTGTCATCTTAAAACTCATTTTGGCCTAGAGTTAGGATAACCACTTCAATTCACTCGAAGCTTGCGTCATTGCTCCATACTCAGATTCAATACTAAACCGTAACACTACAAAGATGCAATACCGGATAATAATGATATCATCAACATAAACCATCAATAGAATAATTCCCGAAGCTGATTTATCATAGAATACAGTGTGAACACATCTACTTGTATATACACTGGCTAAATTTTCTAAACCATGCTCGAGGGCGTTGCTTCAATCCATATAAGGATTTTCGAAAACGACATACTTTCTAAGACTCCCTGAACAACAAACCTAAGAGGTCGCTCCATATATATTCTCTTCTAAAAGATCCTGCAGAAAAGCATTCTCACATCCAACTGGGCAAGGGCCAATTATTCGTTGTGGCAAGGATATGGTTAAGCGAACCAAAGTCATCTTAGCTACCAGAGAGAATGGGTCCAAGNATCTATTTTAATATGTTTCGTTCATGAAAGACAATTTGAGTAAATATGAATTAAAGATTGGCTAACACACCAAAGTTTTGTTATAATTGTCATCTTAAAACTCATTTTGGCCTAGAGTTAGGATAACCACTTCAATTCACTCGAAGCTTGCGTCATTGCTCCATACTCAGATTCAATACTAAACCGTAACACTACAAAGATGCAATACCAGACCAAATTATCACCAACAAAGATGCAATATCTAGTAATGGATCTTCAATCAATCTTGGAACTTGGAAAATCTGCACACTTAAACATTCAATATTTTTATGCCCATAATCTAGATAAAAAATACCTTGTCTGAGAGCTTTCTTGAGGTAACATAGTATTTGTTCTAAAGATGACCAATGATGGATTGTGGGGGAAGACCTAAACTGACTTGTAGTGCCGAGTACACAATGTCAGAACTACTTATTGTGTGGTAGCTAATTTTCTCACAAACTTCTTATATCTTTCAAGATCATTAAAAGGTTCCCATCTTTGGTAAATTGCTAATTAAGAAGCATTAAATTATTGCATGGTTTGACCCATAATTTCCCAGTTCGTGCTAAGAAATCCAACACATATTTTCGTTGAGATAGAAAGATACACTTCTTGCTCCTTGCTACCTCAATCCTGAAGAAGTACTTCTAGGAACCCAAATAATTAGTGTTGAACTGATTTTAAATTAATGATTTCAATGATAAAATTCCCTACACATCGTTTTCAATAATAATAATATCATCAACATAAACCATCAATAGAATAATTCTCGAAGCTGATTTATCGTAGAATACAGTGTGAACACCTCTACTTGTATATACACTGGCTAAATTTTCTAAACCTTGCTCGAGGGCGTTGCTTCAATCCATATAAGGATTTTCGAAAACGACATACTTTCTAAGACTCCCTGAACAACAAACCTAAGAGGTTGCTCCATATATATTCTCTTCTAAAAGATCATGCAGAAAAGCATTCTCACATCCAACTGGGCAAGGGCCAATTATTCGTTGTGGCCAAGGATATGGTTAAGTGAACCAAAGTCATCTTAGCTACCAGAGAGAATGGGTCCAAGCAGTCGATAACATAAGTTTGAGCACAGCCCTTAGCAATTAACCGAGCCTTAAGTCAAGCTATAGATCCATCAGAATGAAACTTAACTATGAAGACCCACTTATAGTCAATAGTCTTCTTGGCATAAGGTAGTTCAACTAGTTCCTAAGTTCAATCTACAATTAAGGCATTCATCTCATCAAGCATCGCTGCCTGCCACCCAGAATGGGAAAAAGTTTGTCGAACTGATCTTCGAACCTCAACAGATCAAGAGAAGCAACAAATGAGCAAAAAGTGGACAAAAAATTGATTATAGTTAACACAAGAGAAATGGTATAAGAGCATTCTTGTCTACCTCTTCAAAGAGCAACAGGTAAATCAAGATCATTGGGAATAGAATCCACAAAGGAAGATACTATTGTTGTCAAACTAGGACCAGAGGAACCAGGTCTTATCGAGTAAATATTTGTGATAGGTGGTATAGGCTAAGGTACTAGAGATAGAGCTAAAGTAGGATCTGAACTTATAATGTGATACATTAACAACTCATCAGAATCTTGTTAAGGATTTAGGCATCGATGAGTCACCAAAGGATGGGGTTTATTCGTGAAAGGTGACATCGGCAAAAAACATGTATTTGTTCCAAGAGAGGAAAAACATTGATATCTATTTTGCAGACGAGAATATCCTAAAAAGATACCTTAATGATTTAGAGTCCAGTTTAGAAATTTGTGGATGAGTATCACGAACAAAACAAGTACACCTAAATATGTGTGGTTCAATAGAAAAGAGAGTTAGTGGAAGAAAACTTGGTAGGGTGTTTGATTCTATAGAACAATAGAAGGCATATGATTAATCAAAAACATGCAATAGAAAATGCATCAACCGAAAACGGTTTAGGCGCATTCATTTGAAAACAAATGGCTCTAGCAGTCTCAAGAAGAAGTCTATTTATTTTCAGCTATTTCATTTTGGGATGGAGTATCGACACAGAATGACTGGTAAAAAATTTCATTTTACGTAATGTACGTCTAAAAGAGTGTAGAAAAATATTCATTATCATTATCACTTCTCAGAAACTTAACCGAAATATTGAATTATGTTAATTTCAGTACAAAAAGATTGAAAACGTGGCAATAACTCAATTCGATATTTCATAAAGCAGAGCCAACTCATACAGTAAAAATCATTCATAAAAATAACAAAATATTGAAATTCATTAGATAAAGTAGGACAAGATCTTCAAACATCAGAATGAATCAACTCAATGGTATGACTTACTTGTTCATTAACTTTGAGAACAGAATACAATTGATGGTTTTTAGCGGATTGACACGACACACTCTAACGATGATAATTGTTGAAATTGAGAGAAAAACTTATTTAGCATTGATAGCGATGGATATCCTAATCTACAATCGATCTCAAAAACTAATAAGGTGCTAGAACTGGCTACGGATCAAGGTACTCCTTATCCACGACATATAGCCCCCATGATTCTTCATTATAAGATCTTGAAATAGACAATAGTCGAAAAAAAAATACAACAATTAAGAGCATATGTAATTTTGCTACCATAAATAAGATTAAAAGCAAATTGAGGTAAACTGGGAACAAAAGTTATAGGCAATGTGAGTGTAACATTGATGGTGTTAGAACCAAAAACATTAGAGGTGGATCCATCTGCTAAAATAATGAAAAAAAAGAGCTTATAAAAGATTTAAAAGAGTTTTGGATTATCTACCATGTGATTTGTAGCACCATAATCATTGACCCATTATGTGAAAGAGGAAAAGAGACAAGAATCATTGTTACCTGACTCGACAACTGTAGTGATAGAAGGGAATTTTTTGGATGTTTCATGAAATTTAATGAACTTAGCATAGAGGGAGTCTGACTATGAGAGGCATCATTAGTAATTATCAAGTGAGTTGACTGTGATTTAGAATCCCTCTGATTTTTCTGACATGTTCTTTTTGTATGACCAGGTTCATGACAGTCACAGCACACTATCTTCAAACCTTGATTTCCAGAATTCGGAGTTCCACTTCTATAATTATCATGAGACTTAGGTTTACTGATGTCTGCATTCTTCTGACTAGCAAGAGCACTAAGTTTTTGTTTGAATTAAGCCTGAGAACTCAAAATTGTACACAGTACTCTAGTATAGGCTTCCCAAAACTAATAAATCCAGAGTCAAATAAGATCTGTGATTTGACTGTTTCATACTGAGTGTTGAGGCTAGCTAGAAAACTCATAATAGTCATTGTTCGCTTTGAGTCTGTTAAATTCAAACATCGGTACTAAAGGGCATATGATTAAGTGTTAAGTGATTAATCATATTGTTCGGCTCAATAGAACTTTTTGCATAAAATAAAGATTTAAGAAAAAATCTCCCTCAGAAAACACAAATGTCAATTCCTCAATTGCATATTTAAAAGTCACAATGAGTGATATGACCAGATTTATCTGGTTTAATGGAGTTACGTATTTGTATCAAAAAATGGGCATCAACCCTCGTTCATTCAAAATAATTGGAATTCGTCTCAGCTGGGGGATTATCAATGCGGTGACACTTTTAAAAGATATTTCTTAGGTAACCTTACAATTTTATTTCAGTAAAAACAATTGATATAATTTAACTTTTCATCATTAATCTTAGCCGCTAATGAAACCAAACCTATCAGACTATGTTTTTGTTCACCAACCAAAAGTGATCTTTTGGTGTTGAAGGACGAGTCGAAGTACCGATGAAAACACTATGAGATAAATAACTTGACAAAAAACAATTGAATCGACTAAGCCAAAGAAGCCAAACCAAGCAGTCGAAAGTAGAAGCCGACGAAATTGAGCTAAACAAATGACTCAAATCGAAGCAAACAAAGAGACCAAAGAAGATTAGGGCTTTGCTAATGTCCTGATCCCGTCAAAGTCGGATGAAGACACAAATGATGAAGAGTGATGCAGATGACAAAACGGATGCAGAAGATGAAAAGCAATGTAGATGACACCGTCGGTGTAGAGCGATGGAAACAACGAAGTGGAAGAAGACGAGGATGGCGCCTTTGGGTGATGACGCAAATGTAGACGACACCATCGATGCATAACTATGAAGAATATGTAGAATGAAGACACATATGACACCTCTTGGTGATGACATCGAGTCTAAAAATCCTTACGACCCAAACATCTTCGAGAAACTATAAAGACGAGAATTATTCGATGTGGCTCTAATACCATGTACCAAGAAAACTTCCTCTTTTTTATTCCCAATTGAAAACATATAATACATATTTATAAACACTCTCAACTCTTTAGATTTAAAATAACTCTAATATAGAAAAGAACCTCTAAGTAGGTCGCCTAATATCAAGTTTCCTAATATACAAGCTTCCTAATATACAAGGTTCATATTTATTACTTTCCATAAAGAAAATATTTTTGGAGAGATGATTTCAATGATAAGATTCCTTGCATATCACTTCCAATAATAATAATGTCATCAACATACACCACCAACAAAATGATCCCAGAAACAGATTATTTGTAGAATAGTGTTATCACTTTCACTTTTCAGCATCCAAAACTCTTCTATTGCTTGACTAAATCTTCCAAAACATGCTCAGAGCCTTTGCTTCAATCTATATAGTGACTTCCGAAGGCAACATACTTTCGCAGTCTCCCCCTCATGACCAATAAACCAAGGTGATTGCTCCATGTATATCTCTTTTAAAATATCATCATGCATAATGGCATTCTTCCCATTAAGCTGGTGCAAGGGTCAATTATTAATCGCAGCCAAGGACAGAAAGAGGTAAATCAAAGTCAACTTAGCTACCGGAGAGAACGTGTCCAAGTAGCCAATCCCACAAATTTGAGCGTAGCTCTTAGCAATCAACCGAGCTTTGAGACTAGATACAGATCCATCAGAATGAATATTAAGTACAAAAATCATTTACGGCCAATAGCCTTCTTGTTAGAGGGAATTCAATTAGTTCTCAAGTTCCATTTTCAATTAAAGCATTCACTTCATCAAACATCGCTTCCTGCCACCCATACTAGGATAAATCTTGTTGAACAAATCTCGGGACCTTAACAAAGTCAAGATAAGCAATAAGCGAGCAAGAAGTGGACAACAACTGATCATATTTACCACGAGAGAAAATGGGATAGACGCATTGATGCTTACCTCTTCAAAGAGCAATAAGTAACTCACTAAGAGATGGATCTACTGAATAAGAAGATATTTGTGTCGAACTAAAATAATTAAGATCAACGAAACGAGATCTTCTTGAGTATACATTGGTGATAGGTGATCTACGCTAAGGTACTAGTGGTTAAAGTAAAGTTGAATTGATGATGTGATACATTAAAGGCTCATTAGAATCTTGTGAGGATTTAGGTAGAGATAGTCACCAACTAATGGGCATTGTTCATGAAAGATGACATCAGTAGAAATCATGTACCTATTTAACAGAGGGGAAAACACGGATACCCTTTTTGCAAATAGGAATATCTTAAAAA
>JXCR01074153.1:0-13143 GCA_002079205.1 Phalaenopsis hybrid cultivar | reverse complement strand
AGGTAGTTTGTTATCCAAAATGGATAATACACCAGAATGAATCAATTCAAAACAAAGTTCACATACATCAGAAGAACCAACTCAAAATTATGATTAATTCTTTTATCAATTCTGAGAACAAAAGATAAATGATGGTTTTTAGCAAATTGACCCTTATTTACAATCCAACTAATACATCAGAATGAACCAATTCAAAACAAGGTCCACATACATCAGAAAGAAACAACTCAAAACTATGATTAATTCTTTTATCTATTCTGACGATAAAAGATAAATGATGGTTTTTAGCAAAGTAGCCTGACTCACAATCCAAAGATGATAATTGTTGAAACTAATGTATTACCTTTTTAAATTATAGTGATAGATGCCCTAATCGACAATGAACATCAAACGGAGATAAGGCACTGGAAGAGGGAATGGGTCAAATAGTTTGTTATACAAAATGTATACCCCCCCCCCCCCGATTCTCATCATTTACTAATAATTTTCTTCGTCGTAAAATCCTGAAAATGGCAATGATACAAAAGTTAAGAGTTTGTGTTATCCTATTAGCATAGATAAGATTAAAAAAGAATTGAGATAAACTAAGAAAAGAAGTCAAATATAGTGTAGGTGTAACATTACCAGTACAAAATATATTAGAGGTGGATTCATCCGGTAAGGTGACGGAAGAAGGATTTATAAAAGGTGAAAAAGAATTTTGGATTAATTGTTAGGTGATATGCGACACCAGAATCAATGACCCATTATGTGAAAGAGAAAAAAAAACAACTATCATTGTTACCTAACTCAACAATTTCCTAAAATTAGATGAATTCAGCATATTCATCTACAAAAATCGAGAGTCTGACTTTTGGGAGGCCTCATTAGTAGTTACTATGTGAGCTGACAGTGATCTAAAGCTCTTTTGATTCTTAATGGNATTGTAACCTAACTCAACAATTTCCTAAAATTAGATGAATTCAGCATATTCATCTACAAAAATCGAGAGTCTAACTTTTGGGAGGCCTCATTAGAAGTTACTATGTGAGCTGACAGTGATCTAAAGCTCTTTTGATTCTTAATGAGCGGCTTGTGACATGTTTCTTTCATATGATCAGGTTCATGACAGTAGTAACAAACTACCTCGAGCCTTAATTTCCAAAATTTAGAGTTTCACTTCACTAAATGCCTTGAGATTGAGGTTTACTAATGTATGTACTTTTCTCGAAGCAAGAGTGCTAGATTGTTGTATAGATGAAACATGCAGCACTCTAATATAAGCTTCCTTCAGAGTAGTAACTTCCGGGTCAAATAGCATATGTGATATGACACCTTCATACTGAGAGTAGAGGTCAGCTGAAAAACGCAAAATAGTCATTCGTTCTCTTTGAGCCTATTGAATCCAGACATCGGTACCGAAAAGCAATAATGCATTCAATTCTTCATAAACAAATTTTAAGTGCATATGATATGCGTTAAGTGATTAATCTTGTTGTTCAACATGATAGAACTCTTTTTATACATCAAAGATTAGAGAAATATTTCTCCCAGAAAACACAAATGACAATTCCTCCATATCTTTAACAGTGTCACATTGAGTAATATAGTCAGATTTATCAGGTACGGCAGAATTCCGTATTTGTATCAACAGTCTGGAAGCAACTCTCAACCATTCGGAATAATTTGAATCAGTCTCAGTTGGGGCATTAACAGTGAGATGACTCTCCTAAAAAATACTTCTTAAGTAAAGTCTCATAGTTTTATTCCAATAAAAATAATATTTAACTTTACATCAATAATATAGCCATTGAAGAGACTAAGCTTGTCACAACATGTTTATGTTCATCAACCATAACTATCACCAAATAATCAAAGGCACTGAATCAACTAATTCTGACATCTGTCTATAAGTCGAAACGCTTTAGCGACAAATTATACTAACAAACACCAAAGAAACCATTGGCGATCTCGAAGAAGAAGGTAGCTTCGTAGTAGAGGTTAGAGCAGCAGAAGAAGGGGCAAAGTCCTAGAACCCCTAACTCACGAACGAAGAAGGCAACAAGGATAACAACACCAATCACAAAGAGCAAAACGACACAAGATAAGAATGACACCAAAGAAGAACCCTACTGTCGACACCAAAGAGGGATGGCGCCGCAAGAGACAAACCACTCGCGTTGGACGACCGCACTCAACTACGGGACGATACCGAGATGACGAAATACGAGCAATCCAAACATGTGATTTAGACCACGCAGACGCAACGACAGAGACAATGCTCTGTTCCAAACAAGTGATTTTAACCACACAAACAACGCCTGTGAACAATTCCAACTATAGAGAAGACGCTTTGATACCATGTGACGGGAAAACTTATTATTTTACAATTGAAAAAATATGATACATTGTTATATATATTCATATCTCTATATATTAGGAATATTTCTAATATATAAAAGATCTTGTAATTAGAACTCTAACTAGGTTGTCTAATATCAATCTTCATAATATATACACTTCATAAATTCAGAACTCTTTCAACTAGAGAAAACTAAAATCAATCCCCAAGACGACCAGTATGACTAAGATCTCACTATTTACGAAATACCTGATAAGAGCAAACTACCTGACCAAAAAAACTCATCAACATAAGAAAAAAGAAAGCAAAAGCATTATAATCAGATTAATTATCATTTCGCATATAATATGTTTAATTTGTTCATTTATATTTCAACTACTATATAATATTGATAATTTTTAAAATAAACTAAAAAAAATGCATTGCTTGCCAATAATTCTTTGGAGTAGCTACCAAACAAAATTAGGGTTAAGAAAATGGACGCAGAATAAATGAGACATATTGTTAAGAATAACTGTCTTCAATCTATAAAACTCCCCTCATATATTAAAACATCATAGCCTTGACAATGTATCTATATAAACTAAATGATTTTTTAACAAATATAAATTCAAGAGCCGTCTTAAATGTAATTTCATCGGTAGAAGAAATATATTCAATACCAATGAATCTATAACAACTTGAACCTTTTTATCAATGTGTCTCAAAGAGGCAGCTAATAAATGTCTTTTTGAACCTTTGACAAGTTTAATTTCATATTTGAACTATCATTTACAAATGTAACTTTCTCAACTTCTTCGTTATGATGGACAAGAAATGAAATAACTACAAGTAATTTTCTTGATTATCTTATTCGAATGATTTGTCACGATCACATAATAACAATCATTGACTTATAAAAAACAAAAAACAATCAGCAATTATACTCAACAAAATGAATTATTCATTTTTATTCCTCCCATCCTTATCAGCTACATTAGTAGAAATATGCTCTTATTAAAGTTTTATTAAGTCCTTATATTTTATCTCATCGTATTATGAATACTATTATGTTCTTCAATATGTATGAGAAAATTTTCTTTTTAACTTACAACTCTGAAATTCTTCGCCAATGAATGAGTCTCCACCACTTTGACTAATCATAATTTACTCTTATGAATAAGTAGCAATATAAACAAAATTTAAAATCTTTTTACATGTTATAATGTAACAATTTTTAATTAAACAAATATATGATAATGCCAACTGTAGAAAATAAAATAATGGAAGTAACCCTCAAGAATTTTCACTCTTCTTTGTACAAAAGTGGGGATATATATACATCTCCGATAAGCATTACAAAAAGGATGAAAACCAAAACAAGGGAGGAAAATAAAAAGGGGTCGATGATCCTTTAGGAAAGCACACAGATTACAATATGAGGGTCATAGTAAGATAAATCTAATGATATAGTGCCTTAATTTGTGTGCATTAATTCTTTGTTATCCGAAGGCTATAAAAAAACAGATACAACGGCACAAAGTCTTGATTCGTTTGCCTTGAGTTTTTATTATAATTGGAGTAGAGAGTCAACACTCACCCACAAATTGGATAGTAGAGATCTGCCATTACATTTTGGCGATTCCTCGCTTCTCATAGACGGTTTTAGGTTGAGGCAATAGCAAGAGGGTGTTATTCTCGAAGGAGCTAAGAGCTTAGAAAGATGCCCGAGAAATTAAATTTGAATCATACAGCCAAGAGTCAGGACTTGGGAGAAGTGCTTTGAGAGAGATAGAGGCAGGTTCGACACTCAATCGTGAGGTCATGAGCAAGTGAAATCCGGCATGGGACTCAATGTGAAGAAAAGAGTCGAAGAGAGAGAGAGACAAAGATCGTGTACAACAATGCCGGTGTGGTAAACTTAGGGGTGAAATAATAAAGATGTTTTGCTTAGAGTTTTGCACAAGTGTATTTATTATGAGGGAGGTTTCTAACTTGATAGCTTGAACAAGTAAAAATAAAAATCAATTTGGACAATTTCCCACCTGGTAATCTATATGTAAAAAGAATCAAACACCATCAACGGCTTCAATTAACAATCTGATATACTTTTTTATTGCTGTCATCATCCTAAGCCACATCATAGCAATAATTTATTCTTAAGACCTCATTAAATCCTCACATTTTTATCTCACTTTATCGTAAGTACTATTACGTTCTACAAAATAAGTTAAAAAATTTCTTTTCTCCAATTTTTAAATTATTCACAAATAAATGAATCTTCATCACCTTGATTTATCATAATTAGCTCTTGAGGCTTAAAGAGATAATAATAGAGATAAAAGGCAACATTTTTTTGCATGCTATACTACAACCATTTTGAATAATTTTCAAAACAATTCAAATTAAACCTCCGTAGAATACTACCAATCATTTTTTTATTAAAAATTATAATTTTTTAGTTGACAGAGTCCCTCATTAACTATGCTTTCCGTAATATATATCTATCATTACATCGCAGCTCCAAATCAAAAGTTGAAGTCCAAGTTTAGCTAGAAGATCATCCAGTCAATCTTTGCCAGTTCTTTCCAATTCAAAAAGTTCTTTCCTCTTCAAATACCAATCAATTTCCTAAATGTTAAACTCTTATGGCAATGTCATTCGCCGCCATAAACCACAAATTCATATCAATCAAACTCATTTTACTAATCCATTATTAAGATTACGCTTAAAGCAATAATAACCAATTCGAACATACCATAAACAAGAAAAAAAATCTTAATCACATGCCCATAAATAATTAAAGGAACATATTAAAAGATGATATGAACTAGGAACGGAGAAAATTGCAATGCTACCATCACATAATGAAAACATATGGCGAGTTAACATTAGAAAATAAAAGAAATTGAACAAACCATATATGAAAGCTCCTCTGGCTAGCTCCTATGGTGATTTCTCGCATATCTGCTATCAAAGATTTTAGGTTGGGATAGTAGCAAGAGCAAGAGCCTCAAGAGCGACGGGCTTGGAGAGGTGCCCAAGAGACTAGAATTCTTCATTCAGCTGGTAATTGGTACTTGATGAAGGTGCTCAGAGAGGGGCAAAGGCTGCCATGTAATTGTGTGTGAGGTGAAATCTTGACATGGGATTCAGCGTGAAGAAGATAATAGGAAAGAGAAACATGGAGACAATTTGTGCCCATGTCAGTGCGGGTGTTAGGACAAGAAATGGATCGATGGGCAATACTACAAAAGAAAGTGTATGATGCATCAGGATGAGAAATGATTTGGGCCTAATGGTAACCTCAGAGATGAAATAGGAGAGACAATTTTTCTTATAGTTTTGGGGAAGTGCATCAAATAAAGGAGGGAAAATTACTAAAAAATTAAGATAATTACGCCCTAGGCAGAAAATCAAGCCGTAACCNTGATTTGGGCCTAATGGTAACCTCAGAGATGAAATAGAAGAGACAATTTTTCTTATAGTTTTGGGGAAGTGCGTCAAATAAAAGGGGAAAATTACTAAAAAATTAAGATAATTACGCCCTAGCCAGAAAATCAAGCCGTAACTTACAAAGACAAGATTCTAACATCTCTCTCTAATGATAACCATGTTAACAACAAATCTTTGGCAAAGTGCACTTTGCTATCAAATGTCCTTAATTCTCAAAGCAGCCCATGTAAAGCTCAAATCTCCACAAAATTAAAAAAAAAATCTATAAAATTATGAGCTTAAAAAATAAATAAATAAAATATAATACTTCAAACAAAAAAAGTAACCATCTATCCACAGCCCGGGCGCCAGCTTGTAAAAGGTGAAAGNTGATAATGCCAACTGTAGAAAATAAAATAATGGAAGTAACCCTCAAGAATTTTCACTCTTCTTTGTACAAAAGTGGGGATATATATACATCTTCGATAAGCATTACAAAAAAGGATGAAAACCAAAACAAGGGAGGAAAATAAAAAGGGGCCGATGATCCTTTAGGAAAGCACAGATTACAATATGAGGGTCATAGTAAGATAAATCTAATGATATAGTGCCTTAATTTGTGTGCATTAATTCTTTGTTATCCGAAGGCCATAAAAAAATAGATACAACGGCACAAAGTCTTGATTCGTTTGCCTTGAGTTTTTATTACAATTGGAGTAGAGAGTCAACACTCACCCACAAATTGGATAGTAGAGATCTGCCATTACATTTTGGCGATTCCTCGCTTCTCATAGACGGTTTTAGGTTAAGGCAATAGCAAGAGGGTGTGATTCTCGAAGGAGCTAAGAGCTTAGAGAGATGCCCGAGAAATTAAATTTGAATCATACAGCCAAGAGTCAGGACTTGGAAGAAGTGCTTTGAGGGAGATAGAGGCAGGTTCGGCACTCAATCGTGAGGTCATGAGCAAGTGAAATCCGGCATGGGACTCAATGTGAAGAAAAGAGTCGAAGAGAGAGAGAGACAAAGATCGTGTACAACAATGCCGGTGTGGTAAACTTAGGGGTGAAATAATAAAGATGTTTTGCTTAGAGTTTTGCACAAGTGTATTTATTATGAGGGAGGTTTCTAACTTGATAGCTTGAACAAGTAAAAATAAAAATCAATTTGGACAATTTCCCACCTGGTAATCTATATGTAAAAAGAATCAAACACCATCAACGGCTTCAATTAACAATCTGATATACTTTTTTATTGCTGTCATCATCCTAAGCCACATCATAGCAATAATTTATTCTTAAGACCTCATTAAATCCTCACATTTTTATCTCACTTTATCGTAAGTACTATTACGTTCTACAAAATAGGTTAAAAAATTTCTTTTCTCCAATTTTTAAATTATTCACAAATAAATGAATCTTCGTCACCTTGATTTATCATAATTAGCTCTTGAGGCTTAAAGAGATAATAATAGAGATAAAAGGCAACATTTTTTTGCATGCTATACTACAACCATTTTGAATAATTTTCAAAACAATTCAAATTAAACCTCCGTAGAATACTACCAATCATTTTTTAATTAAAAATTATAATTTTTTAGTTGACAGAGTCCCTCATTAACTATGCTTTCCGTAATATATATCTATCATTACATCGCAGCTCCAAATCAAAAGTTGAAGTCCAAGTTTAGCTAGAAGATCATCCATGTCAATCTTTACCAGTTCTTTCCAATTCAAAAAGTTCTTTCCTCTTCAAATACCAATCCATTTCCTAAATGTTAAACTCTTATGGCAATGTCATTCGCCGCCATAAACCACAAATTCATATCAATCAAACTCATTTTACTAATCCATTATTAAGATTACGCTTAAAGCAATAATAACCAATTCGAACATACCATAAACAAGAAAAAAAATCTTAATCACATGCCCATAAATAATTAAAGGAACATACTAAAAGATGATATGAACTAAGAACGGAGAAAATTGCAATGCTTCCATCAGATAATAAAAACATATGGCGAGTTAACATTAGAAAATAAAAGAAATTGAACAAACCATATATGAAAGCTCCTCTGGCTAGCTCCTATGGTTATTTCTCGCATATCTGCTATCAAAGATTTTAGGTTGGGATAGTAGCAAGAGCAAGAACCTCAAGAGCGACGGGCTTGGAGAGGTGCCCAAGAGACTAGAATTCTTCATTCAGCTGGTAATTGGTACTTGATGAAGGTGCTCAGAGAGGGGCAAAGGCTGCCATGTAATTGTGTGTGAGGTGAAATCTTGACATGGGATTCAGCGTGAAGAAGATAATAGGAAAGAGAAACATGGAGACAATTTGTGCCCATGTCAGTGCGGGTGTTAGGACAAGAAATGGATCGATGGGCAATACTACAAAAGAAAGTGTATGATGCATCAGGATGAGAAATGATTTGGGCCTAATGGTAACCTCAGAGATGAAATAGGAGAGACAATTTTTCTTATAGTTTTGGGGAAGTGCATCAAATAAAGGAGGGAAAATTACTAAAAAATTAAGATAATTACGCCCTAGGCAGAAAATCAAGCCGTAACCTACAAAGACAAGATTCTAACATCTCTCTCTAATGATAACCATGTTAACAACAAATCTTTGGCAAAGTGCACTTTGCTATCAAATGTCCTTAATTCTCAAAGCAGCCCATGTAAAGCTCAAATCTCCACAAAATTAAAAAAAAAATCTATAAAATTATGAGCTTAAAAAATAAATAAATAAAATATAATACTTCAAACAAAAAAAGTAACCATCTATCCACAGCCCGGGCGCCAGCTTGTAAAAGGTGAAAGTTTTAAGATGGTCTAAGCTCACAAAGAGCCAATATCCTATCAAACATATCTCTGAGATTATTTTGAAAAATCACATACTGGTAAGGACATAATAAGTTTCCTCTAACCAGTGATTTATTCAAATGACATCATTAAATTACATCATGACCAAGGCCCTATAACCTGATAATTTGCTGTAAAATAGTACAATTAAGTTTGGCGATGAACAAAAGTTCCCAATGGCTTAGCCTATGAGTTCATTGAATTGTAAATCATAAGGTGCACATCATAGAGTATAAAGCTCTTTGTTAATTAGAGTTGATCTAAAATTAGCCCATTAGGCTAACAACCAAAACAGATCAACAAGATTCACTTAAATAAGCGCCATATGATTTTTGACAAAGATCATTCACTTATGTTGGGTCAACTAAATTTCCTATCTAAGTACATCAAAATGCACAAAAATCTAGGACAACAAAATTAAATGAATTTGATCTAGCTCCTCACCATTAGCTCTCAATTGAGAGTGTTATATTTTCTGGTACCCCAAGTCAAATCACAGTTCTTATAAACGAAATATTTAGTTTATGAATGCCATTAATTGAAAGCTATCTCCCCTAACATAAAAAAATAATTAATCATATAAATGTTTGAGCATATGAGAAAACTCAAACTAGATCAAAAAATCCTTAAAAAGTAAAAAATAAAATCTTTAGACAATAACATACATAATATCTAATAAGTCTTCTAAAAACTTGATTTGGAATCATGCTCTAGTAAAGAGCCAAACAAGAATTTTCAGGTCCCACTGCCGCATATCATTTAATACTTGAATGTTCAACGCCAAATAAAATGCTCACTCGAGTAAGAATGAAATTAAAATTTTGGATAAGAAAACAAAATGAGAAACTATATCAAAGAAAAACTCAGAAGACCATTGATCCTTGATTCTACCTCCCACATAAAATTATTCATCAATGTGAACATAAATTTCTAATAGTAGGACTTATTTGGATAAATTTCAATAATTAAGAAACCAATTTGTGCACATTAAATATTTGGAGACTAAATTGGACAAGCTTTGGGCAATGTCACATAAAATCTAATATGAATCTTCGAAAAATATCATTAGAGCCTTTTATTGTTCAAGAATGAACACGGTAATCACTAGAATAAAAAAATGAAATTAGGAACTCCGATAGGAAAAAAAAATGAGACAATATTGAAAAAAATTTCAAAAGAATCATATATTTTTAGATGCTAACTTCCACAAAACTTTCATCCCCTCCCTCCAAAATGACATAATCATTTCGATTAGAATGTTATTAAAAAATATAAATGTGATAAAAAAATTACTCAAATTACCAAAATTGTCAAAGCAATCCGCATTGAAACTTTCACAAGTGACTCAAACTTGAAACCAAAACTAAATTTAAAAACCTAACCCAAACACTTAAGCAGACTTATACAAGATAAAAACTAACATATTATGGTCTAACAAGTCTATTATCACTCTCAGGAAAAAAAAATGCTTAAGATTTGACCATCACAATGGAATGAAACATAAGCACACTCAAATATAAACAAATTACAGCCGCTAGATACGTGAAGTAATCAATTAATAACACAATAGTCATCCATGCTCATTGCCCAAAGAATCAGAACTCTAGAAATACTTGTCTAAGTGCATAGGGCTAACGCGGGACCTCCCGTGATCACATGCCCCACGATCATAGGAATGGATTGGGATGGGCTCCGTCCCGTGATTTTCCCGCACTGTGAGATTTTTCCCACCTATCAATCTGTTGTTAGGGCGTGGGCACATATTTATTATTAGTCTGCTGAAATTAGAGTTATTTTTGTTTGAGAACTATTTATATGTTATTATTTTCTGGTATGGGCACTTTTATTATGTTTTTGTGTATTTGGATATCGTATTATATGATTTAAGCACTAAAAATTATTGTATCATCTTCCTTTTTATAGTAGTGTTTTTGTTCCTTGTTTAAAAAAAGTTGTGTATCTCCCTCGCAATCATGCCTCGTAGGAGCATCATTTCGCGGTTCTCCCCGCTATTTTCAGTTCGAACAACAGCCAAACGTTTTATATTCTCTTTCAAACACCGTTGACCTTGCATATCCTCATCCCCTTGCTACTCCACAACATCTCCCAGTTAGATTCACTTCCTAAGAACCTAGGAATCCTAGAGTATTATTATTTGATATAGTCCAACAAACCCAAATTTTTAGGGATTTATTTTTCTTACTCCTCAACTTAAAACCCACATAACCTAAACATTTCACTAACTTAATATCTTAATCATCCCTACCTCAATTCTTAGCAATAAATTAAAGCTTCAAAAGCCAAGATAATAAATCCACCAAAAAAAATAAAAGAAAATTATTCTCATATCATCCACTTAACACGATACCAACCCCTTATTGTCAGTCAAATCGTAAGTGGGAGAAAAAGAATACCATGTCACCGAGAAAAAACATGCAAAGAGGTGCCCAGTAGACTACAATGGAAGACATGCACAAGGAAATCCTCTAATTGCAACAAAGGCTTGTCGCCTTTAAGAAAAAATGACAGGGGGAGGCCACCTATAGCCAAAATGGTGACTCACCAGATCAAAAAGATGAAGTGAATCCCTTCAACCAACAAACTTTCAATGATGAAGAATAAATACTCTAATGATTTACCATTAAATATCATAAGAGGGACAAGAATTTTGGAGTGAAGATTGAATTGTTAGGTTTTTGTGAATATTTGGATCATGATGAATTCATTGAGTGGCTCCAAACACATATTTGATAAATGTCAAGTTATAATCTTTTGATAACTGAATTCATCATCAAGGAATAAATCAGGTTCTTTTGCCCAATTCATTGTTAAGTATATATTTGTTGAAAGCCCCTCAAATTATGACTGGTGATAATTATGTTCATCACAGAGAAGACGACATCAACGTCTTCACAATCTTAGAAGAAATGAACAAGCAAGCAATGATGCTAAAGAAGAATTACTAATAGGAAACCAATGGGAGGACACGTGAATCACTAATTCTACCACTTTAAGTAGACAACAATATGCATACACAAGAACCCTCGAAATGAACTTCAAGGGATTACATATTCCCAAAAATATACCTAAATTGGGACCTTAAAAAAGCAATAAAAATAGGCAATCCTTGAGGCTTCATCTCTCAAGCCATAGTCTGAGAAGATTCATTTAACAAATTATTTCAATCATAAGGTAAGTGTCTCATCCTCATAAATTCAGCATATCAGATGTACCTACTCTCCACAAAATCATCGTGGTTGCATGAACATTCAAATGTCTCCATACAAAAAATAATATTCAGTAACACTTATAGAAGATACATCAATACAAGCCATGTGAACATATAAACGCTTTAAAACTACATTTTTCCCACTTACATTTATGAGGAATATCTCTGTATCCTGCCGTCGTAAGGGTTTCGATAGAATCTTCTTGCCTCACCGCTTCAATTGTTGGAGATTTGTTAGAGAGAGGCATCTACCTTCTCACAGCACACCACCTAAAGCAAGCAAATTGACTGCCATGGGATCTAGATCTCTGTGTCGCCAAGCAAATGTCAGCAAAATAAGTTGAATGGAGTCAGAAGCAACCTGTCCCTGCCGAATGCCACGAGAAGTCTAGAACCAATAAGAATCCGCCTCTCAAATACAAAAAACCTCTAACAATTGTACTACTATGGTAGGTGTACAATCTTTTCAGAAATATAATCCTTCAAGTGGTAAAATTGTGTGGCTACTACTTAGCAAATTTCACACCCTGTAGGACAGTTTCAAAAAAATGACATCACAAAATAGTACAAGTGCCAAGGAACCTTCGTCCAAAAGAGGGAGGGGATGATACCGAGGCAACATACAAGAACGTCCATGCATCCAAGTGTCTTGCACTCATAAACCATCCCACACATACCAAACAGTGCCTCTCCTCGCCTTCCCCTAGTTCACAGTGGGCATCTCAGGAGAAGAACCAGTCTCTATGAGCATAGATCTTGACACTAACAAAGTTTATGCAAATTTAAAACCAACAAGCTTCCTCTACCAACATCGCCAAAAACAGCCTCCACAACTAAAACTTCAAACTCTACATGCTAATTACATGATATCACTACGAGGAAAAACCAAAAACATTTGTTCGATGCCTCCTTTTAAAGAGGAAAGTTATTATAACAATGCTTTAGTAAGCAATCTTCACATTGATCATGCCACTAGGCACAATGAAACACAAATTGTACTCAAATAATGGTCCAATGCCTCCCTCAAAACAAATCTATTAAGTGCCTCCTATCACAAAAGTTTCAGCAACTCAACAACAAAAAGCACTCCAAGAGATTTGCTCCACCTAGCGTTCTAAACATGGGCCTATATACCTACTCCTGACATGCCTAAAGTCCACAGCTTGATAGAATTTCATTTAACCATAAATTAAATAGCAAACTTGTGAATGGCAGGTACATGTTTAATCAACCTTTTCACACATAATAATTACAAGGAAAACCCTTTTCGCACACAAATAAGGTAAGTTCATTCTCAAAAA
>JXCR01074151.1:3944-14851 GCA_002079205.1 Phalaenopsis hybrid cultivar | reverse complement strand
CGGTATCCTCCCAGCCTAACCACGAAATTAGGGACCAAACTCTGGATTAGTCAATGTTCTTTATAGCACTCGGAAGAGGGTAAAGAATAGGATTGCTCCTATTTGACACAAAATAATTTATACATATATATATATTTTTTCAAATGATTTCAATTTCTTCACAAACCATATACTCATTGTAAATGGGAAGGATGGTTTCTTAAATTTGAACTTTCCGTCAGAACAAAAACTTTGTTTAATTTTTGCAATTTTATTTCTGAAAGTTTAGTATTTTGTTTAGTTTAATTTCTGTAATCTTACATATGCATTTTAATTAGCATTCACTTGAGTAGTCAATTTTCAAATTTTATACTTTACTTTTATTTTTTGTTTTTATTTAAAATAATTTCCAAAAATTACTTTTGGATTTTCCAACTTCCCTGTGGCATTGATATCTAAGACTCCAGTAAAGCCCTTTATTACTTGTACGATACGTATATTTGCGTTGATATTTAGGAGAGATTTGGTAGTTTAAAAAAAGTTTTAAAGGATAAATTATATTTATAAAAATGTTTTATTATAATTATATTTCATATTTATTATAAATTTGTCTGGATCAAGTTTTTGGCATCGTTAAGTAGTGTCAACTTCATAAATATTTGCATATACAAATCTCACTGTGCCACTTCCTTTAAGAGATTCAACATACATAAAATGGTAATCCATGCCCCTATTTATAAATAATCGGGCACCACAATGTCCGACAAGGTGTCACGGCACTGGGTCTTTATCATAACTCCTCCGGTTGGTAACCATAAATATTTTTGGTGTGGCATCATAACTCCAAGCCTATGGCCAAGGTGCCTCATCATTCAATATGACAGAGCATCAATAGCCACATTAAATGGGTTAAATATGCATCATGTCTCTGAGTCATATAACCCGGTGCCATAAATGGCGAAGGCTTAACCTCAGATACATGTCCTATTATATGCAAGGCCACATTATCACAATAGAGTAATGAAACCTGTCCTCTTTTTGCAATTTTATGTTTGTCTAGCAGGTTATTTACTTGCAAGCCCAAAAGAACTTCGATAAAGTGCAGTGACCACAAAATGAGCCAAAAATGGCGTCAACACTCTTATTGGTATTGTGACATGCTTTTAGGTGACCCATTGAGCCTAGAGACTTGATTTCATGACTTGCGCACCATTTCCACCTTACATAACAAACATAAATCAAACCAAATTAAAGCACATGCATTCACACTCAATTTAACAATTTAAAGAAAAATCGAACCATTAAGTAATATCAAATGCATGTACTAAAATCTAAAATTAAGATAATCAAATTTAACACACTTCAATCCATTTCAACGCCAATTTAAATTCATAAGTTAATTCAACCAAAAATGTGCACTTAACCCAAATACAACTTCCATTTCTACTCCTAACCCAACACTAAATCTAATCCTAAATCAACTTCAAATGAACACCAAATCCATTTTTAGCGAAAAACCAAAACAACCTTCTATTTCTACCTAAATTCAACTCAAATATAATTCAAAACTTTCATTAATCAACTTTAAACCTTTTTGAAATCAACATTTAATTCAACAATTTAATCTCTTGAATCCTTCACCAAATATGCCCAAAATTCAGCTATTGTATGGTCTCCATACTCAAAGAAATCCTCTATGCAGCCATTTAATTCTACCTAAATCTAATCCTTAGGCTAGCTAATCTAACAAATTGAGTGCTGCCTCAATTCAGCCTCCATCCAGCCATCAAACCAACTTAAAATCTTGATCAAAACCATTAAAAAACTCACTCCAAATGTTTCACAGAATCTGCTAGTCAACCAGTCTTTAATCAACACGGAAACGTATCATCAAAATCAGCTACAAAACAGCTTTAAAACCTGCTCTAATGTTTGTCCAAAATCTTGCAGTTTAACTTCAATAAACTTACTCAAGGCTGCTCATAATTCACTATTAAACAAACATTAAACTTGCTCTAAATGATGATTCATTCTAAATCCGCAAGCTGAACCAGGGACTCAGTCTGATAGCATGGTGGATAATAATTCAAAAACTCTCCTCCCAACTTTGGTAAATTCTCTAAAACCTTCTTTTCCACCTTCATGAATTCTTCCATTCCACCTTCATATGCTTCATAGATCCTATAAATGAGTCCTATAAATGAGAATTGGGAGCCCATGAATCCTATAAATGAGAATTATTGTCGAAATGGAAATGAAGTATTAGAAGCCATCATAAATCAATCTTCATATGCTTCAACTCCATTAATGCCACCAACAGTTGGAAGTTTGCTTGCTTTGGAAAAGAAATTGAAGAAATATGAAAGGAAACTTCAGAGTATTATGAATGCAGTAGGAGATCTTAAATACCTTTTTGATCACCTAGATTGGAGAATGAAAGAAAATTTTGATCACACTGGAACTTTTGAAGCATGATTAGTTTGGATGTTTAAAGAAAATGGGTGGATCGAAGAAAATTTGACAGATCAATTCTCGTACCGATCATTCTACAACTTATATGTTCAATACCAATCTATGGGAGAAATCAGAGGAGGAGAAAGCACTGAAGAAGAGGCGTAATAATTGAAGACTTTATATTATTTATCTATTTTAGAACATTATATATATTTAATGTAACTGTGTGGATTTAATTTGGTTTGGTTTGTTTTTGCTTTAGAATTCTGAACTTTGATTGTGTGTATAGTTTTGTGACAACGTTTAGTGTTTGGCTTGATTTCGACGCTGATTTATAATTAGTTTTTGTTTAATATGTGTGATTGTGTAATTAAAAATTATGTTTGTAAAAAGTGTACTTTCATATACAAAAATTAGTTTGTGAAAATTCGTGTTGGTGAAATGTTTTGTTTTGTGAATTATTGTTAGATAAAATTTATGTTTTAAATACTAAAAATTTTGGATTAAGTTGATAGGAAATTGAAAATTAAAAAAAAAATCAAAATATGAAATTTTCAGGCCTTCAGCTCCGACAACGCCCTCAACCCGACAGCAAATTTTAACCCCTAAAAATTCACAATTTTTACTATGGCCACCAATTTTACGCTTAAGTCATATTCAACCTTCGGTTTGGGCGGCTAGGGCTTGATTGTGGTCTGATCTGAGGCGATTTAGTGGCTAAAAGACTTCAGGTTTCATCTTCTCTAGGTAAGAGCTACACTTTAAACCAAAATTTTTTTTTTCCACCAAGGATTAATCTCACATTGCATGGATACAAAAATATGAAAATTTTTTTGAGAATTTTTTTAGAAAATCCTTTGGTGATGAACTTTTATATAATGATTTGAAGTTTAAAATGTTTTAAATTTTGATTTTTGGAATTTTAGAATTCATTCGGATTTTTTAAAATTTTTTATATTTCCTTTGGCACCTAGATCAAGCAAAAAGAAAGTAGAATATCATGCAAAAATTTGTTAGCTTTAGAGCCAGTGTTCGATTTTATAGCATTTTTGAAAATAAGAAAGTAATTCAGGACGGAGGTTTTAAAAATCCGGGATGAGAAGTTGAACGTTTGATTATTGCTCGACAGTGGGAAAACTTCTATTATTATACTGCTGATGTGATAGCTGGGATTGTAATGGAATTTTATGCCAAGCTTCCTGAAGCTTCTGATGATTGTGTATTTGTTAGTGGAAAAATGGTAGAATTTACTCCAAAGAAAATAAATGAGTTTTATTTTGTAGAAGATGTGTATAGATGTCAGTATCATTCTTTTTCTGTTACAGATCAGGCTTTAGATGAAGTTATTTCTTTTCTAACTAGTGCGAAAGGGGCTTGGAAAATAAAAAATGGAGTTAAAGTTAACTTTCCCCTTTCTATGTTAAATTTAGTATCTAAAGCCTGTCACTATTTTATTTTTGGGAGGATGACTCCAACGAATCATCATAGTGAAGTGACAAAGGATAGAGCAATCCTGAACTACTGTATTCAACAAGTGATGGATATAAATGTAGGCTCTATCATTTATATGAACATTTGATATATTGCTCTGGGAGAGACCACTGGTGGATTGGCACACCCTGCTCTTATTTACACACTTTGTGAGCATGCAAGAGTTGATTTTAGACCTAATGAGAAGAGGATTGAGCCTCAGAGACCCATTGGGTCTGCCAACATCAAGACTTATGAGTCCCATGTTCATTGGAGATCTGGAAGACATGCCAGGGATATTCCTTCTACTTCTAGAACCCCTAGTGAGCCTACTTCAAGTGACCCCAGCAATAGGGAGTTGTTGGATTAGATTATGATACAACAAGGAGATATTTTGAGGATGGATCATAGGATGCAAAATATAGAAGCCAGAAATGCTCACACTGATGATCTGATTCACCAGAAATTTGAGTATGATGCTGCTTATGATGATGCTTTAGTGAGATACCTGAGGGGTGACCATATAGTTCAGTTCCCTATTCACCCTACTTATACTCCATATTTGCAGTAGAAGTTAGATGTCGATGATGAGGAAGATGATGACTGGTGATCTATTTTGTTTGTTTGTTTGTGTTTGTACTGTGTGATTGTATTGTTTGTGTTGTGATGTTGTTTAGACTTTGTTGTTATGTTATGTGAAACTGTAATGTGAAAAACTGTTTTCATTTTTAGAATTTAGTTTTTTTTTTGTTATTTTCAGTACTTTGTTCTGTTTTGTGATTAGCTCTTTCTCAGCAAATTTTAAATATATTATATGCAATTTAATGTTTTTAGCCTTTTAGTTTTCATTTTAGCACCTGTAGTATTCTCAAAATTTACGTTCAAAAATCAGAATCTCCAACTGGTATATTTTTTTATGTATTTAATGCTTTCTTTTACCCTTCCTTTTTAAAGCTCTTAATGTAAAAATCTTTTAAAAATTTTAGTTTGGNAAATGTAAAAAGTTTTTAACTTTAAGAAGAAGATAGTGATGTTCAAAATCATTAAAGACTATCCAGATATAGTAATCCTGACATATAAAAAAAAAAGAGAAGAAAAGAAAGAAAGAAAAGAAAAAGGGATTAAAAATGATCCTGAAAAGAAAAGAAAAAGAAAAAAATATATATATGGGGAGACGCTTGAGGAGATGCCTAATTAAAAATTGGCTTCACTTGAATCAACTTAAGTAAAAAGACGTGAACACATTTTCTAAACTTTTTATTTGAATCTTAACTTAATTATTAATAAAGTTTTATGAAGTTCTTTTTGATATGAATTTTCTAAGTGATTTTAATATAACAAATTGTAATTTTTCTTGAAAGAAATAGAGGATTAGAAACCTTAGACTTAATTATTGAATATGTTTACACCTTTAGTATTAATTGGAGTTGTTTTGAATTTTTCTTAAGTTATACTATTATATTTGTAAAAATAAAATATGGAAGTCTAAAAGTTAAGGTCGTTATCATAAGTCATATTTTTTATGTAGTAAAGGAGTTACTTGAGGACAAGTAACATGTAAGTTTGGGGATTTTGATACACCAAAAATATGTATTTTTAGACTCATATTTTATACATATTTTTGATGATATTTGGCCGCGACTTTATATATGCTTAAAAATACAAGATAAATATGGACGTAATAAATATTCAATAAATGTAAAGTCACACTTATCAACGCAAGTATACGTATCACTCAAGTAATATAAGACTCTAATGGAGTCCTAGATATCAATCACATAGGGAGTGGTTTAGAACTGCGAACTAAGATTTCAGAAAAGCAATACCTTAATTACAACAACGAAGTCCAATTTGTTTATCTGTCACTAATAGGCAATTGAAATAAATAGGTAAATTTAATAACTATTAAATAACTAATGATACTAAGGAGAGGTGCGGCAATTTAATAAATATGTAATTTTAAACTCTTAAATAACTAATTTTACTAATATGTCACTAATAGACAATTGAAATAAATATGTAATTTTAATAACTCTTAAATAACTAATTACACTAATGAGGGTAGGCAATTGAAATAAATATATAATTTTAATAACTATTAAATAACTAATTATGCTAATGAAGGTTTTATAGGCAATTGAAATAAGTAAATAATTTGAATAACTAATAAATAACTAATGATAGAAAGTTAGGGTTAATAATAGACAATTGAAATAAATATGTAATTTTCTTAATAACTCATAAATAACTAATTATGCTAATGAGGGTTTAATTGAAATAAATATGTAATTTTAATAATTATTAAATAATTAATTATACTAATGAAGGTTCGACGTGATATTCAATATCTAAAGAAAGCATCATTCTCCTTGTCAAGAAATTATAGTGAATGGATAAAATGAATTAGTTCAATGTCCTTCTCCTTGTCAAGAAATTAAAGTGAATGAATAAAGTGAATTAGTTCAAATTGAACTAATAAAAAACTAAAGATAGAAAGTAGGGTTTAATTTGTGATATTCAATATATAAGAAAGAATCCTTCTCCTTGTCAAGAAATTATAGTGAATGGATAAAGTGAATTAGTTCAAATTATATTGCATGGATAAAGTGAATTAGTTCAATTTAGATTGTGTCAAATAGGAGCATACCTATTCTTTACCAAATTATAGTGAATGGATAAAATGAATTAGTTCAAATTATATTGTGCTAAATATCTAATGATATAAAGTAGGGTTTAATTGTGATATTCAATATATAAGAAAGCATCCTTCATAGATAATTTTAATAACTAATAAGTAACTAATGATAGAAAATAGGGTGTAATTGTGATATTCGATATATAAGAAAGCTTGTCAAGAAATTATAGTGAATGGATAAAGTGAATTAGTTCAATTTATATTGTGCCAAATAAGAGCATACCTATTCTTTACCCTTTGGTTCAGACATAAAGAACATTGACTAATCCTACGCTTGTTTACTAAATCTGCGGTTAGGCTGGGATGATACCGACTCTCACTTCGGAGCTCCAACGTTCCCCTCACCTGAGGGCTAACATCTACACTTCAGCACCCAAACGATAAGACCGAATTAGGGATTTTCGTCTGTCACTCTAAAATCTCTAATTCTAGCTCAATAATATTATTTCCCTATTTATTTGCACCTAACTTCCAAGGGCTTTGACCTCCCTGAATCTTGGATGTAATCTTCCCTTTAGTTGTAAAACTCAACATATTTTAACAAATCAATTGACTATATTGAAAGTAAATTAAGATCAAAGTGAAAAGATCATCACAATTTCTTAAACATTTTCATGGCTTCACCAATTTAAATCACCATTTCACAAATCTCAAGACAAGGAGAAAGACAGAGAAAACTACTCAGATCTCATGGAAAAACACAACAAAACTTAGAATTAATATATAAAATCAAAGTCATACAAACTACAACAAGTAAATAACTTATCTCTAGTTTCTCCCCAAGAACACTCCTCGAAGTTCTTCTGAATCTCTTCCTTTCTTTACAGCACACAGAATTCCTCTTCGAAATAATAAGGAGAAAAAATCTCTCACTTTCCCTTCACTCTTACAATTTCTCGAAGAATTCCTCACAATATTGGAACCTTTCTAATCTCTAGGAACTCTCTCTAGCACTTCCTTTACTCCATAGATTCTTTTCCCCTTCTCCAGGCTCTCCAATTTTCGGCCAAAATAGTCTTTTAAAGTTGTGGATGAGCTTTCCAAAGAGTTGCCTAAGCATCCCTTCAAAATTTGGCCTCATCCAAAGCTTGAGTAGGCATAACTGTCGATCTCGCCTTCGGCGGCCTCAAGGGCGCCGTCGACAGACTTCTGAGAAATTTGTCTTGTAGCCTCGGGAAAAACTCGTCGTCGGCGGGGTCGAGGGCGCCGTCGGCGGCCTAGTTCAAAACTCCACATTTGGTCCTTTTTTAGCTCCAAATTCACTCCTTTTTGCATCTTTTTGCTCCAATGACCCTAATTCATCATTCCTGCAATAAAACATCAGAAACACCTTTCTTTAAAGTGTAATATCATTAAAAACAGTATAAAATAGATATAAAAATTTCAACATATTTTCCTCTGGTCAATATTGCACTTTAATAGAGGGTATTTTGATATTTTTCTTGCAGGTTGTTGATTTTTAGGGCTTAAAGCAAAAAGGATGAAATTTTGAGTCAAAATGACGTTTTTGAAGAAATGTTCAGCGCTTGGCAGCGCCGAGGGCAGCACCGACGGCGCAGAATAAATTAACGCGGAGAATTTTTGCTCAGCGCCGATGATGTCAGACCAATGCCCGATGACATCAAAGGTTCGATGTATTTGGATGACTTTTTGAAGAGTTTTTGGAGGCTCCTCTTGAAGAACAGAACTTGGGCTCTATTTGGGGCCAAATTTCATCAGAAAATGTGCTCCTCTACGTTTTTCACTCCTCTACTTTCATTTTTTACACAACATCATTCCATTCCACTTCCATATTGGAGTCAATTAGTGATTTTGTTTTCATAGTTTAGAGTTTTTGTGGTGAGATTTAGTGTGAAACTTTTTGTAAGAGTTTTGGAGAAGGAGAAAAGTGAGAGATATCTTCTTCCTGCATTTCTAAGGACGGCTACAAAGGATTTGCTTTGAGAAAGAGTTTTTAGATAAGTATTGTTTGTTTATCAGTGTTGTATGAACTTTCTTTTATATATGAAATTTGTGTTTTTTTTATTTCTTTCTCATGAAGTTTGAGTAGTTCCCTCTTTCTACCTACTCTGAGATATAGTGAAATGAAGAGATAATATGAATGTACCATTATTAAATTGTAAAATAAATTGTGATGATTTTTCAACTCCGAAACTTAATTTACTTTTTGATCTGGGCAATTGAATTGTTAAAATGTGTTGTGAAACATATGATCCGAAAAATGGAGTATGAGTTCTACGATAGAGTAAGGATCGCATTTGATTCCATGAAGGAAAACATCGTTTATGGAATTAAGTGCAAATAAATAGTGAAATATTCTTTATTGGGTGTAGAATTAGAGAACCTTTAGGGTGACAGACTAAAATCTTCAATTTAGTCTTAGTGATTAAAAATTGAAGCGAGAGCTAGCCTTCAGATGAAGGAAAGCGGGAGCTTTGGAGTGAGAGCCGATATCCTCCTAGCCTAGCACAGATTTAGGGACTAAACACTGAGATTAACCAATGATTTTCTATGCACTGTATCAGGGTAAAAAATTAAAATTGCTCCTATTTGGCACAAAATATATTATGAATATTTATCTCATTTTACCATAGCCTCATTGTAGTGGGAAGAATGCTTTTTCACATAAGAATCTCCATTACATAAACATAGTTAATAGATTGGTATTTACTATTTTTTATTTTGCATATGTGATCTGATAATAGTTTAGAAATTTAATTTTGATTACATCTCAACAATTGAAATTAGTGACAGTGATTTTAATTGACTTTCTATGAATTTCCTAGCAAATTTGTCATTTCCAATTTAAAACTTCCCTGTAGGATCGATATTTAGGGCTTAAATAGAAAGTCCATTATTACTTGATAACGATACGTATACTTGCGTAGAATCCAAATATTAATTTATTATATTTAATTAAAATTTACACAATCTATCGCAACAAAAAAGTTGGATCAAAGGCCCTCCATTTCAGCTTTTGGATCCACAAGGCATACCTCTCAGCTTTTTCCTTGCCCCTACCCAAAAGAAGAGCCTGAAGGTGTGAAGCCTCCAAGGCAAGGGAATGATATCGGGCAGTTGCTTGAAGCATGTCCCTTCTGTCCATTGACCGTAGCATCTTCTCAAAGGTAGGAGACTAGAGCATCCCTACCAGGGTAGATGAGTAATCCCCATTTAGGGGATTGTTGGGGAACCACTCCTGTCTCCCTATCAATGAGAGAGTAGTGGATGCTCGTCCATACTCTGACTCCTCATTCATGTGTAGAATAACATTCTAACAGAACATTCACTCTTTTAAGGGAGAAGGAGGAGGTGGCAAACTTGTGTTTAGAGTCGGGGCTTTTCCTTCCCACCGAGGGATGTCTCCCCTCCCATTCTCATAGCGGCCCCTAGCTCTCCCTCAGACTCTGCCCCAATTAAAATTGATGGAAGACCCAGTGAAGCACCAGAATCGGGAACACTAGGGGTCCCAAAAGGATCCTTCTCACTCCCATCAGAAAAACCTAACAAAACTGCATAAGTACTATGTGTGTACAAATAATGATAATTATAGAAGATATAACTAACTATATACCTACCTTCGACAACTCCCTCAACCAATATGGCGAGTCTAATCGACCCCTACCCTTACCAGATGGGGGGAGGCCGTCTTCTCCCCACGGCTTCTTCAAAGTTGCCCGCTCCTTGGTGGCCTTCACGCAAGCCACTTCCCAGTTGTTAGATTAAATCCACAATCCCTTGGTCATCGTATCAGTACCATTCGGTCAAATCACATGCTTGACAACCTCTGGATCAAGGTACTGAAATAGAGAGAAGTGTTGTTCCTTGATCAACACACCATGATCTCGAAGATGCCCAAACAAAGTTGTTGACCTCACTTTTGGTTGAGGTCTAGAAACCTCTTCAATATCCTAGGTCTAGCCATAGGACTTTCCTATTGACTAATCTTAGAAAACTAGAAAAGGTACCCTCACTATTAGAAATTTAAAGCTTTTCTTTTTACTCAACTTGAAATTCCACATATTGATCTTAACCTCTAGCATTTAGTAGGTAAGATCATTATGAGAGAATTCAAGAAGAGTTCCTATAGGATTACTTGGCTTTAGAATTGACCCTGGGTGTTGACTTGGAACTAGGGTACACCATATCTTCACAATACATTAATCCATGGTTCATTTAGAATGGATATCTATCCAATTCTATGTGAAATGCCTAACTTGGTCTTTTGCCCCTAGGCACCTCCAAATTACCTAACTACCCTGGGGACCCAAATTTGGCTAAAATTCCCAAAAAATCCCAATAAATCCCA
>JXCR01074126.1:39382-54669 GCA_002079205.1 Phalaenopsis hybrid cultivar | reverse complement strand
TGAAAAGTCTTTAACATATCGCCTGTAGAATCCAGCATGTCCTAAAAAACTCCTAATCACCTTTACACCTGCTTGGCAAGGTAAATTAACAATCACTTGAATTTTTGCAGGTTCTACTTCCATACCATTTTCTGAAATTTGATGTCCCAAAACCATAAATTGAATTGTTTCCCAATTAAGGACTAAATTTGTTTATTCATAGCACATAAGAACTTTTGATAAATGTTCTAAACATAAGTCAAGTTAATTTCCAAACACTGAAAAATCATCCATAAAAAAAATAGCCATCATACATCTTTGAAATGTAGCAGATGCATTACATAAACCAAATGACATTCTTCTAAAAGTAAATGTACCATAAGGACTGGTAAATATTATTTTCTTATGATCCTCAGGAGCTATTTGTATTTAGTGATAACCAATATATCCATCCAGAAAACAAATGTATTTATGCCCAGCTAGTCTATCTAGCATTTGATCTAGAAAGGATAGTGGAAAATGATCTTTCCTTGTGGAGAGATTTAGTTTTCTCTAATCAATGCACATTCGCCATCCTGTGATTTGTCTTGTTGGTATTAACTCATTATGTTCATTCAAAGTCACAGTCATTCTCCTTTCTTAGGAACATACTAAATTAGACTAACTCAAGCACTATCTGAAATATGATAAATAATTTTAGCATCTAACAACTTTAAAATTTCTTTCTTAACAACTTCTTTCATAATAGGATTCAATCTCCTTTGAGGATCAACCTTGGGTTTGCAGTTCTCTTCCATATGAATTTTATGCATACAAATTGAAGGACTGATTCCTTTTATATCAACAATTGTCCATCCAAAGGCTTTCCTATAACTCTTTAAAATTTTCATCAAACTCTCTTCTTCTTCTATAATTAACTTTAAGGAAATTATAACAAGTAATGTAGAGGAATCACCTAAAAATTCATACTTCAAATGTTCAAGAAACAACTTCAACTCAAGTTCAGGAGGTTTTTCAATTGATGGACAAAAAGATGTATCTTTCTATGTTGTGTCCAAAACTTCAAAATTTTCTCGAACATAATTTAAATCTTTCTTATATAAATCTTCATATTGATCTAATTCTTCTTTTTGCTCGTGTTCCAAATCTTTCATCTCAGATTTCTCTTCATAAGTTATTTTGAAATGAAATTCACTTAAATATGTTATAACATCCATTCGATAGCATTCATCATCTTTACCTTTGTCAAGGTAATTTATTGATTTTAAAATATTAAATGTAAATGTTTGATCATTAACGTGCATAGTGAATTCTTCTTTCTGTACATATATCATTGTTCTTCCTGTGTTTAGGAAAGGTCTCCCCAAAATGGTAGGTATCTCCTTTTCTTCCTCCATGCCTAGCACAATGAAATCAAGAGAAAAGATAAATTAATCTACTTTCACTAGGACATCTTCTATAACTCCTTTATAATATGATATTGATCTATCTGCTAACTGTAGAGTTACAGTAGTTGGTGTAATTTCTCTTAATCCCAATCTATTAAATATTGATAATGACATAAGGTTGATGCTTGCTCCTAAATCACTTAAAGCTTTCCCATAAAATCTATCTCCTATTGCACATGGAATTGTAAAGCTATCCGGATTTTTAAGCTTTTCAGGAAGTTTTTTTTTTGAATTATAGCACTACACTCTTCACTAAGTGCATTAGTCTCATTATCTTCAAACTTTTTTTTTTCTGTTAAGAATATCCTTCATAAACTTCACATAGCTTGGCATTTGTTTTAAGACTTCAGCAAATGGAATATTAATTGTAAGTTTCTTAATAATTTCCAGAAATTTTGAAAATTTCTTATCCAACCTTTGTTGTCGAAGCCTTTGAGGAAATGGAGGTGGTGGTTTTTCCAAATTAACTTTAAGTGGAGAAATAGGTCTCTTTAAACTTTTCAGAGCGTTCTCTTTTGGTTCTTCAATCTCTTATCTCTCTACTTTAGTTTCTTTTTAAACTCTACCTTCCAATTCTCTTCCACTTCTAAGTTGAATGACTTTTACTTGCTCTTTATTCTGATCTTTTGGATTTACTTCTATATTACTAGAAAGTGTTCCTTGGGATTATTACTTAATGAATTTGCTATTTATCCAAGTTGAATCTCAGTATTTCTAATTGTAGCTCTTTTAATTTGTAATTGATTTCCCATTTGTAACGCCACTTCTTCTATAGCAACTTCCTCTCCTTAAATTATATATTACTATTGAAACCTGGAGGATTAGTAGGTCTATAATTACTATTCCCTTGGTTGTTCCAGTTTCTCAATGTGTTTATTTGATTTCTCCCCCCATTGCTGATTATTACCACCCGTATTATTATTCCAATTGAAGTTGGGATGGTTCTTCCAACCTGGGTTATAATAAATTGAATATGGTTTATTATGCTTGTTATTCATGACATTCAAAGTTTCTAATGATTTTTGAAAATCTACCATTTGTCCTAATGAATTCTATTCAATCATAGGAATTGGTTGAGAAAAATTCATTCCAAATTGGTCCAACTTCCTTGAAATTGTAACAACTTGATTTGCTAACATGACAAAAGTATCAGTTTTATGAACATCATCTATTTTCTTAAGATTTACCCTTTCACAAGGCCATTGAAAATTATTGGTAGCCATCTCTTCTATTAAAGCATAAGCATCATTAAATGGTTTTGACATCAATGAACCACCAGCAGTGACATTGATAACAGATCTAAGTGTTCCAACTAATCCATTGTAAAATGTTTGAATTATTAACCAATTTGAAATAACATGGTGTGGAAACTTTCTTAAGAGTTCTTTAAATCACTCCCATGCTTTATAAATAGATTCCCCTTCAAACTAGCTAAAAGATGTAATATAATTTCTAAACTTCACAGTTTTTATAGTGGAAAATATTTAGCAAGGAATTTCTGTGCTAAACACTCCAAGTTCTAATAGATCCAGGTGATAACGATTGTAACCATATCTTAGCCTTATCACTCAGTGAGAAAGGAAATAATCTAAATCTTATAGCATCATCTGATACATCATCATATTTAAATGTAGCACACAATTCTAGAAAATTGGAAAGATGTAAATTTGGATCTTCAGTTGGTGCTCTCCCAAACTGATTATTTGATACTATTTGGATAATAGCAGGTTTAAGCTCAAATGAATTAGCCACTAGAGTGGGTTTTTTAATACTGGGAATGGTGCCTTTCCTCCGATTTTACTGCCTCTTAGCTCTTAGTCAATTGAGAGCTAACCAGAGGAGGTGCCCATGAATGTTCTATGATATTTGAGGTTGGTGGAAGCACCTGGTAAAGAGGTATATAGTACTCAATGTCATCATAAAATCTTTCCTCATTTATGGAGAAAGACTAGATGCCACTCAAAATGGATGTCTCTTCCTTCCAGCATGTACTTGATGGAAGGTTGAAGGTACTATTTCACAATCATGAATCTATGAATTTTTAAGCAGAGCTTTGAAGGACGTGTTTTCGTCTATCATGTGAAACTTTGCTTTACTTTTAAAATCACCAAACTATAGAGGAAGGGTTATAGACCCTAAGGTTTTTTGACCCTTCTCATTGAAGTCATCCAACATAATTCTATTTGAGCATAACCTTCTTGAAGTCGAGAAAGCGGCTCAAGGGTCTGGATACTGATTATATTGACAAAAGCATCATGATTAACATCATTCAACCTACAGTTCAAGGGTGTTTTGTATATCATAACAATCACATATAATGGATGTTTATGATCTGCAACACCTAATAGTAGACCCCCCTTAGAGAAAGTAATGGTAGTTATGTCCTGTGGTCTGACTACCTCATTCATCTTCTCCTCCATATAATAAGTATAGAAGAACTCAAGCTCTAAATGATACTTTACTAGTCTCTTTCAACTCAAAGGATAATAGGAGGGCATCATAGATTCTCAAAGCATCGACAACATTTTTAGGGGTTCTAGGACATTATAATCCAACTTAATGGATGGATTTCTCATTCCCTTATTCTGATTGAGAACCTTGGGATGGTCGTCTACTTCTTAAGTGATGGTATCATTCCCCTTCACCTTTAAGGTAGGCTTAACTGTCCTTAGAGGAAGAACTCCCCACTTCTTAGATGGACTTCTTGAATATCCTAACTAAGAGTCCCAGAGGGCTCATCCTTAGTGGAAAACTATGTTTATGGCTTTTTATCGGAGTATTCATGAGTGGTGGTCTCACATACATCATCCGATGAATCACTAAGATCATTCCATATGTAGTATGAATCGCCGAGGGAGGGTGGTGATGGATGATGCTCTTCTCATTCAATATCACTATCTTCAATGTTGGAAGAACTGACCATGTAGATGTGAGACATACAAGAGTAAATAAAAGTTTCTTCTTTCATTAAATTTTCAAAGGAATGATCTGCTAGTAGGAACATAACATTACTTTCCTAAAATTGCATTATTATCACATATAAAAGAAGAAGCATTTTCAGCAATATTTGGCATTGGTATGATAAAAGTGACTTCAATAACCTTGGTAGATCCTCATCTAAGAGGCTTCTCTAGGTATTATTTTGGTATCTCGATCTCCCCAGTTTTACGAGTAGTAGCTTTCGTGGACATGCCCTAGGTGCCTGTAATAAGGGCAATAATTTTTCTTTTTGGACTTCTCCATCACATCAGGCCTCTTAGGTGGAGGGAGTTGCCTCCCCTACTTCACCAGGCTTTCAAACATTCTTTCTTAAAAGAGTAAGTCTTATATTTTCTTTGCCACAAAGCCTCAGTTTTCCACTTCAGAGTTGGAGGGGAAATTGGATCTGTGAACTGGACTAGCTTTTTATGCCTATTATCAATTATCATCAATGCCAAGCTCTTTTTCATCATATAATGAAAGGCATCTTACCCTTGATCTTATCATTATCATTTCCAAAGATCAAGGCTCATACAATATCCTGCAAGCTAGTTACTTTTTGGATCAATAGTTGGGAAGTCTTAATAGTGGTCATTTTTAGTAAGACTAAGATAGGGCCATTAATTTTGCCCAACAAAAAGGTGACAGAAGTAGAGGCTCACACTTCATGCTCAAGTTTCATCAGTGAATAGCAAGACCCAGTAAGGATTCATTAAGTCTTTGTTGAGCTAAAATTAGATCGCTCATGGTGATCTGGAGATGTGCCTCAATAAACCACATGATGAAATCATCCTCAAGCTCAAAGAAAGGCTTAAATGTGTCATTTAATAAGTTGGCATACCATTCAAAGGTGAACTCAAATAAGCTTGTGACAAAGAGGCAAAGTAAAAACACGTTTTTGTTGCCTATGTTGCAACAAAGCACTCAAAATTGAGCAACAAATTGTATGGGCTACTGACCCCATTAAACCTCTTAAAGCAAGGGGCAACAAACCTTAGAGTGTGCAGGATATACTCATACACCTCTGAGTAAGGTCTAACTTTCCTCACTATAGTCTTACCCTACTTGAAGACCAAAACAACATTAACATGTTTGTCCGCTAAGAATTGGAGGTGTAGAGAATATGATCAATTTGAGCATCATTAGAAGATGACAAATTAACGTGCCTTGAGGGCACAAGCGGTTGACGGGTGCAGTTGTTTGTTTCTTTACCTACATGGGAGGGGAAATGACGTCAGACCCTACTTGATCGACCTTTAAAGTTGTTACTTAGGCAGTCAAAAGGATGATTTGACTCTACAAAAGAGCAATAACTTTGTCTTTTATTTGGCCTTCCTGGTCATTCATGGTAATATCTTGAACCTGAGTGGACTCATGACACTCAACATCATTGAGATCACGGGTTGGGTTATCAAGGGCGAGCAGTTGAGTCTGAGTAGGTATAGTCATTATATGATGAAAGACCTTCTGAACATCATACAATTCTTCACCAATATGAACATCCTTATCAATGAGGTTCTTTGATATATCTGAAAGATTCCCAAAAAAGTCACCCTCAAGCTCTTTCTTGGGCTCAATCTTAGAATATGCCTTAGGTGATGCTGAGGCTAGCTCAACTAGAAGAGCAACTTCTCTTCGTACTGCATCCATGGCTTTTGAAACTAAAGCCAGAATATTAAAAGGCACAATGGCAAGAGTTTTTCTAACCCATTACTTCTTTGCNATAATTAACTTTAAGGAAATTATAACAAGTAATGTAGAGGAATCACCTAAAAATTCATACTTCAAATGTTCAAGAAACAACTTCAACTCAAGTTCAGGAGGTTTTTCAATTGATGGACAAAAAGATGTATCTTTCTATGTTGTGTCCAAAACTTCAAAATTTTCTCGAACATAATTTAAATCTTTCTTATATAAATCTTCATATTGATCTAATTCTTCTTTTTGCTCGTGTTCCAAATCTTTCATCTCAGATTTCTCTTCATAAGTTATTTTGAAATGAAATTCACTTAAATATGTTATAACATCCATTCGATAGCATTCATCATCTTTACCTTTGTCAAGGTAATTTATTGATTTTAAAATATTAAATGTAAATGTTTGATCATTAACGTGCATAGTGAATTCTTCTTTCTGTACATATATCATTGTTCTTCCTGTGTTTAGGAAAGGTCTCCCCAAAATGGTAGGTATCTCCTTTTCTTCCTCCATGCCTAGCACAATGAAATCAAGAGAAAAGATAAATTAATCTACTTTCACTAGGACATCTTCTATAACTCCTTTATAATATGATATTGATCTATCTGCTAACTGTAGAGTTACAGTAGTTGGTGTAATTTCTCTTAATCCCAATCTATTAAATATTGATAATGACATAAGGTTGATGCTTGCTCCTAAATCACTTAAAGCTTTCCCATAAAATCTATCTCCTATTGCACATGGAATTGTAAAGCTATCCGGATTTTTAAGCTTTTCAGGAAGTTTTTTTTTTGAATTATAGCACTACACTCTTCACTAAGTGCATTAGTCTCATTATCTTCAAACTTTTTTTTTTCTGTTAAGAATATCCTTCATAAACTTCACATAGCTTGGCATTTGTTTTAAGACTTCAGCAAATGGAATATTAATTGTAAGTTTCTTAATAATTTCCAGAAATTTTGAAAATTTCTTATCCAACCTTTGTTGTCGAAGCCTTTGAGGAAATGGAGGTGGTGGTTTTTCCAAATTAACTTTAAGTGGAGAAATAGGTCTCTTTAAACTTTTCAGAGCGTTCTCTTTTGGTTCTTCAATCTCTTATCTCTCTACTTTAGTTTCTTTTTAAACTCTACCTTCCAATTCTCTTCCACTTCTAAGTTGAATGACTTTTACTTGCTCTTTATTCTGATCTTTTGGATTTACTTCTATATTACTAGAAAGTGTTCCTTGGGATTATTACTTAATGAATTTGCTATTTATCCAAGTTGAATCTCAGTATTTCTAATTGTAGCTCTTTTAATTTGTAATTGATTTCCCATTTGTAACGCCACTTCTTCTATAGCAACTTCCTCTCCTTAAATTATATATTACTATTGAAACCTGGAGGATTAGTAGGTCTATAATTACTATTCCCTTGGTTGTTCCAGTTTCTCAATGTGTTTATTTGATTTCTCCCCCCATTGCTGATTATTACCACCCGTATTATTATTCCAATTGAAGTTGGGATGGTTCTTCCAACCTGGGTTATAATAAATTGAATATGGTTTATTATGCTTGTTATTCATGACATTCAAAGTTTCTAATGATTTTTGAAAATCTACCATTTGTCCTAATGAATTCTATTCAATCATAGGAATTGGTTGAGAAAAATTCATTCCAAATTGGTCCAACTTCCTTGAAATTGTAACAACTTGATTTGCTAACATGACAAAAGTATCAGTTTTATGAACATCATCTATTTTCTTAAGATTTACCCTTTCACAAGGCCATTGAAAATTATTGGTAGCCATCTCTTCTATTAAAGCATAAGCATCATTAAATGGTTTTGACATCAATGAACCACCAGCAGTGACATTGATAACAGATCTAAGTGTTCCAACTAATCCATTGTAAAATGTTTGAATTATTAACCAATTTGAAATAACATGGTGTGGAAACTTTCTTAAGAGTTCTTTAAATCACTCCCATGCTTTATAAATAGATTCCCCTTCAAACTAGCTAAAAGATGTAATATAATTTCTAAACTTCACAGTTTTTATAGTGGAAAATATTTAGCAAGGAATTTCTGTGCTAAACACTCCAAGTTCTAATAGATCCAGGTGATAACGATTGTAACCATATCTTAGCCTTATCACTCAGTGAGAAAGGAAATAATCTAAATCTTATAGCATCATCTGATACATCATCATATTTAAATGTAGCACACAATTCTAGAAAATTGGAAAGATGTAAATTTGGATCTTCAGTTGGTGCTCTCCCAAACTGATTATTTGATACTATTTGGATAATAGCAGGTTTAAGCTCAAATGAATTAGCCACTAGAGTGGGTTTTTGAATACTGGGAATGGTGCCTTTCCTCCGATTTTACTGCCTCTTAGCTCTTAGTCAATTGAGAGCTAACCAGAGGAGGTGCCCATGAATGTTCTATGATATTTGAGGTTGGTGGAAGCACCTGGTAAAGAGGTATATAGTACTCAATGTCATCATAAAATCTTTCCTCATTTATGGAGAAAGACTAGATGCCACTCAAAATGGATGTCTCTTCCTTCCAGCATGTACTTGATGGAAGGTTGAAGGTACTATTTCACAATCATGAATCTATGAATTTTTAAGCAGAGCTTTGAAGGACGTGTTTTCGTCTATCATGTGAAACTTTGCTTTACTTTTAAAATCACCAAACTATAGAGGAAGGGTTATAGACCCTAAGGTTTTTTGACCCTTCTCATTGAAGTCATCCAACATAATTCTATTTGAGCATAACCTTCTTGAAGTCGAGAAAGCGGCTCAAGGGTCTGGATACTGATTATATTGACAAAAGCATCATGATTAACATCATTCAAGCTACAGTTCAAGGGTGTTTTGTATATCATAACAATCACATATAATGGATGTTTATGATCTGCAACACCTAATAGTAGACCCCCCTTAGAGAAAGTAATGGTAGTTATGTCCTGTGGTCTGACTACCTCATTCATCTTCTCCTCCATATAATAAGTATAGAAGAACTCAAGCTCTAAATGATACTTTACTAGTCTCTCTCAACTCAGAGGATAATAGGAGGGCATCATAGATTCTCAAAGCATCGACAACATTTTTAGGGGTGCTAGGACATTATAATCCAACTTAATGGATGGATTTCTTGTTCCCTTATTCTGATTGAGAACCTTGGGATGGTCGTCTACTTCTTAAGTGATGGTATCATTCCCCTTCACCTTTAAGGTAGGCTTAACTGTCCTTAGAGGAAGAACTCCCCACTTCTTAGATGAACTTCTTGAATATCCTAAATAAGAATCCCAGAGGGCTCATCCTTAGTGGAAAACTATGTTTATGGCTTTTTATCGGAGTATTCATGAGTGGTGGTCTCACATACATCATCCGATGAATCACTAAGATCATTCCATATGTAGTATGAATCGCCGAGGGAGGGTGGTGATGGATGATGCTCTTCTCATTCAATATCACTATCTTCAATGTTGGAAGAACTGACCATGTAGATGTGAGACATACAAGAGTAAATAAAAGTTTCTTCTTTCATTAAATTTTCAAAGGAATGATCTGCTAGTAGGAACATAACATTACTTTCCTAAAATTGCATTATTATCACATATAAAAGAAGAAGCATTTTCAGCAATATTTGGCATTGGTATGATAAAAGTGACTTCAATAACCTTGGTAGATCCTCATCTAAGAGGCTTCTCTAGGTATTATTTTGGTATCTCGATCTCCCCAGTTTTACGAGTAGTAGCTTTCGTGGACATGCCCTAGGTGCCTGTAATAAGGGCAATAATTTTTCTTTTTGGACTTCTCCATCACATCAGGCCTCTTAGGTGGAGGGAGTTGCCTCCCCTACTTCACCAGGCTTTCAAACATTCTTTCTTAAAAGAGTAAGTCTTATATTTTCTTTGCCACAAAGCCTCAGTTTTCCACTTCAGAGTTGGAGGGGAAATTGGATCTGTGAACTGGACTAGCTTTTTATGCCTATTATCAATTATCATCAATGCCAAGCTCTTTTTCATCATATAATGAAAGGCATCTTACCCTTGATCTTATCATTATCATTTCCAAAGATCAAGGCTCATACAATATCCTGCAAGCTAGTTACTTTTTGTATCAATAGTTGGGAAGTCTTAATAGTGGTCATTTTTAGTAAGACTAAGATAGGGCCATTAATTTTGCCCAACAAAAAGGTGACAGAAGTAGAGGCTCACACTTCATGCTCAAGTTTCATCAGTGAATAGCAAGACCCAGTAAGGATTTATTAAGTCTCTGTTGAGCTAAAATTAGATCGCTCATGGTGATCTGGAGATGTGCCTCAATAAACCACATGATGAAATCATCCTCAAGCTCAAAGAAAGGCTTAAATGTGTCATTTAATAAGTTGGCATACCATTCAAAGGTGAACTCAAATAAGCTTGTGACAAAGAGGCAAAGTAAAAACACGTTTTTGTTGCCTATGTTGCAACAAAGCACTCAAAATTGAGCAACAAATTGTATGGGCTACTGACCCCATTAAACCTCTTAAAGCAAGGGGCAACAAACCTTAGAGTGTGCAGGATATACTCATACACCTCTGAGTAAGGTCTAACTTTCCTCACTATAGTCTTACCCTACTTGAAGACCAAAACAACATTAACATGTTTGTCCGCTAAGATTTGGAGGTGTAGAGAATATGATCAATTTGAGCATCATTAGAAGATGACAAATTAACGTGCCTTGAAGGCACAAGCGGTTGACGGGTGCACTTGTTTGTTTCTCCACCTACATGGGAGGGGAAATGACGTCAGACCCTACTTGATCGACCTTTAAAGTTGTTACTTAGGCAGTCAAAAGGATGATTTGACTCTACAAAAGAGCAATAACTTTGTCTTTTATTTGGCCTTCCTGGTCATTCATGGTAATATCTTGAACCTGAGTGGACTCATGACACTCAACATCATTGAGATCACGGGTTGGGTTATCAAGGGCGAGCAGTTGAGTCTGAGTAGGTATAGTCATTATATGATGAAAGACCTTCTGAACATCATACAATTCTTCACCAATATGAACATCCTTATCAATGAGGTTCTTTGATATATCTGAAAGATTCCCAAAAAAGTCACCCTCAAGCTCTTTCTTGGGCTCAATCTTAGAATATGCCTTAGGTGATGCTGAGGCTAGCTCAACTAGAAGAGCAACTTCTCTTCGTACTGCATCCATGGCTTTTGAAACTAAAGCCAGAATATTAAAAGGCACAATGGCAAGAGTTTTTCTAACCCATTACTTCTTTGCCAAAATTGGGCGATAAGCTTTTCAAATATATTTATTTTAAAGAAATGAGGTGAGTTTCTATGAGGTGTACCCTTGACATCCCTCATCAAAATATGATATATCAACTTTATTCTTACTCAAAGAATACAAGAAATAAGCCAAAATTTTATTCCTTTTACTCTTTTGTGTAGAAGTTACAATACTTGCAGGTGGAGGCATTGTAACATTATTCGCAACAACATCTGGTGTGGTTGTAGGTAAAACCTTAGTAGGTTCTACAACTTATACCATAGATGGTAGATATCCAGACCCCAAATTGGATCGATGAGTATATCTTGGTCTTGTGCTATGATGAACCGTTACTTGCTCAAAAACCTAGGAAATTTGGTCAAGAAATCTCCTCTTAGTGACGGGACCATTCCAATTTAGGAAAGAAACAACTCTTGCAATCTTTTTAGTAAGCAGATCAGTGGTAGACTTGTAAATATGAACAACTAGCTTGGAATGCCCTGCACCTCAAGTTGGAAAAACCTCTTGACAATCCTAGTTGAGACATAGTCCACACAATCAGACAAAAAAGAGAAAGGGTTCTCATCCATCGGGGATTTAAGCTTCATGCCAAGCTATAACTGAGACAAGTGTAGAAACCTATGATTGATCTTGTTGCTGAGACCTTGACAACCTATTCCTATTCACGTAAGTCTTCTTGCTTAATTTATGAGCAGGTAAATCCTCAGAGGAACCTAGAATTAAAGGAGTCAGGATAACGACTGATCCAACAACGGGCAAACTCGCAGGTGGTACTACGATGCCCTTAGAATATGTAGATGATCCCACTTCAATGAGGAAAAAAAATTGTGAACATATGAAGGGATGGCCCAAAAGTCTAGAAAAGATGAGCGAGCAATGTGACACATCACTATCTAGTGTCAGCCCCTTCCTAGCAAGAGAGATCGCACCAACTCAAGCGATCACAACCAGAGTAGTGTCATGCACAGGAATCCTCTTCTTCAGAGGAGAGCACACAATAAATGCCTCAGTGGGCATATGATTATGTAAAATAATACGTACCTGGTTCTTGAAAGAACTAAAGGTAAAAGAAAGAAACAAAGTTTCCTCCAGTCCTCTTAATTGTGATCATCTTCTGATAGTCCATGTCCGTCAATCAAATGGGAAATGGATCCGATTCAAAGAAAAGTTTAGAAAAATAATCAAAATATAAAGCATTGGTGGATGAACTATAAATGTAACCACCAAAATGCTGAGGGTGAGGAAAGGACAAAATAGTTTCACATTGCTAACTGTAGAAAATGGTACAAAGATTTAAAATCCAATGGCTCATAAATAGAAAATAATGACACAAGCAAGAAATCAGGTCAAGAAAATATAAGCAAGACTCCTAAAGATAGAGAAAGGCTCATCCATAATGGAGTCTCCAATCTTTTGTTTATTTTTAAGTGAACATTGGAGCCCTCAACTTGTTTATTTATATACTTATCATCGTTTGATTTCTTCATTCCAAGTAAATCTCTCTCCCTAATCATAAAAAATGATTCTAAGAATAAAGGAATTGAAAAATAAGTATATAAAATGAAAATAGACAAATAAAGAAGAAAAAAAACATGAAGAGCTTTTGTAAGGTAATTCTCATGTAATAGGTCGAGAGTATATGCCCAGAATGAGACTAGATTGAAATATCTTGATACTTGATACCCATGAAGAGAATCCTTATATAAGCAACCCATAACTAGATAATAAAAAAAATATTTTTGCTATGGGGCCAAGATCAACTCCTAGAGGGAAGTACCCCTTTAGTTAATTAAATCTTTTGGGATACCAAAGAATACTCTCGATAATAAGAGTCTTGATTAGGCTTTTGTGATCACTGATACACTGAAAATATATGCATTTTTAGACCCATATTTTATACCTATTTTTGGTGATATTGCACTTTAATGGAAGGTATTTTGATGTTTTCTTGCAGGTTGTTGATTTTTGGGCTTAAAGAAAAAAAGAAGCAAAAAAGATGAAATTTGGTGTCAAAATGACGTTTTTGAGGAAATACTCAGCCCCGGTAGCGCCAAGGTCTGCCGATGGCGCAGAACAACCAAAAGCTGGAGGATTTTTACTCAACACCGACGATGTCAGACTAGTGCCGACGGCGNCTAAGATTTGGAGGTGTAGAGAATATGATCAATTTGAGCATCATTAGAAGATGACAAATTAACGTGCCTTGAAGGCACAAGCGGTTGACGGGTGCACTTGTTTGTTTCTCCACCTACATGGGAGGGGAAATGACGTCAGACCCTACTTGATCGACCTTTAAAGTTGTTACTTAGGCAGTCAAAAGGATGATTTGACTCTACAAAAGAGCAATAACTTTGTCTTTTATTTGGCCTTCCTGGTCATTCATGGTAATATCTTGAACCTGAGTGGACTCATGACACTCAACATCATTGAGATCACGGGTTGGGTTATCAAGGGCGAGCAGTTGAGTCTGAGTAGGTATAGTCATTATATGATGAAAGACCTTCTGNAAATGGTACAAAGATTTAAAATCCAATGGCTCATAAATAGAAAATAATGACACAAGCAAGAAATCAGGTCAAAAAAATATAAGCAAGACTCCTAAAAATAGAGAGAGGCTCATCCATAATGGAGTCTCCAATCTGTTGTTTATTTTTAAGTGAACATTGGAGCCCTCAACTTGTTCATTTATATACTTATCATCGTTTGATTTCTTCATTCCAAGTAAATTTCTCTCCCTAATCATCAAAAATGATTCTAAGAATAAAGGAATTGAAAAATAAGTATATACAATGAAAATAGACAAATAAAGAAGAAAAAAAACATGAAGAGCTTATGTAAGGTAATTCTCATGTAATAGGTCGAGAGTATATGCCCAGAATGAGACTAGATTGAAATATCTTGATACTTAATACCCATGAAGAGAATCCTTATATAAGCAACCCGTAACTAGATAATAAAAAACATATTTTTTCTATGGGGCCAAGATCAACTCCTAGAGGGAAGTACCCCTTTAGTTAATTAAATCTTTGGGGATACCAAAAAATACTCTCGATAATAAGAGTCTTGATTAGGCTTTTGTGATCACTGATACACTGAAAATATATGCATTTTTAGACCCATATTTTATACCTATTTTTGGTGATATTGTACTTTAATGGAATGTATTTTGATGTTTTCTTGCAGGTTGTTGATTTTTGGGCTTAAAGCAAAAAAGAAGCAAAAAACATGAAATTTGGTGTCAAAATGACGTTTTTGAGGAAATACTCAGCCCCGGTAGCGCCAAGGTCTGCCGATGGCGCAGAAAAACCAAAAGCTGGAGGATTTTTACTCAACACCGACGGTGCCAGACTAGTGTCGACGACGCCAAAGGCGGTTCAGACCCCGTTTCTAGAAGGTTTGATGTATTTGGACGATTTTTGAAGAGTTTTTGGAGGCACCTCTTGGAGAACCAACCTTGGGCTTTATTTGGGGCCGAATTTCATCAGATAAGGGGCTCCTCTACATTCATTTTTAACTCTACAACATTCCACCACGCTACATTTCCATAATCTATCTTTATTCCACCACATATTGGAGTCAATTAATAATTTTTCNTTGGGGCCGAATTTCATCAGATAAGGGGCTCCTCTACATTCATTTTTAACTCTACAACATTCCACCACGCTAAATTTCCATAATCTATCTTCATTCCACCACATATTGGAGTCAATTAGTAATTTTTATTTCAAAGTTTAGAGTTTTTGTGGTGAGATTTATTGTGAAACTTTCTGTAAGAGTGTTAGAGAAGGAGAAAAGTGAGAGAGTTCTTCTTCTTGCATTTCTAAGGAAAGGCTTCAAAAGATTTGCTTTGAGAAAGAGTTCCAGATAAGTTTGTTTGTTTATTTAGTGTTGTATGAACTTTCTTTTATA
>JXCR01074105.1:93201-116235 GCA_002079205.1 Phalaenopsis hybrid cultivar | reverse complement strand
TTTGTGATGTCTGTTCTTTACCAGAACCACAAGCAAGTTGATATTTTTGCCTTTTTTCTGCTCTGATATAGCAAGTGTGTTGTTGTTTCTGCCTTGTTTCGGCCACACCTGAGCATTAGTGGTGCTCCATGGCAGCAGCAACAGTCAGCCAGCAGTTCTAGAACTAGAAGGGAGCTGCTGGTAGCTTGGACAACAGTTGGCTGTAGAAAATTTGATCTNTCTCGAGACAAGGAGAAAGACAGAGAAAATTACTCAGATCTCATGGGGAAATCACAACAAAACTCAGANCCTCCTCCCGCTTAAGTCGCTCGGCTGCCTTGGGGTTCAGGTTCTTCGTCCCAGTGATTTTGGTCCCGTGAAACTTGATCCATTCCTCCAAGCACCGATTGGGTCAACTCCTTCATTTGACCCAACATCCGACCCCTCAATTCTTGAGTTGTTGCTAAATAAACACCCTAGTGCAGTCCAAGTTTCATGTGTTTCTCATATGATTTTTTTTCTCTGTGTTGTGCTTCTCTTCTTATTTTTTTGTATGCTCCACACTCACCACATTCTCCAGAATATTGAATTTGAGATTGTCTAATGAAGCACACATAAGAAATAAAGCATTGAAGAGAGAGAGAGAGAGAGAGAGAGAGAGAGAGAGAGGAAAAGAGACTGGATTAGTCTGAATAATTCATTAGTCATTTACGGTAGAAATTATCCCCTATTTATAGAAGGGTATGAAATAAACAATTACATGCTTGCCCTTGCTTGCATAAGGACGTCACAGGGTGTTTTGATCATAAATAAATGCTTGAATAAATAAATAATGGGATAAATAAAAATAAGAAAGATCTCTGACTTGGTTGTCACATCCTTTAGTTGTCTAAGACTGAGGGACTTCGGTTGATCCAACGAAGGGCCTTCAGTTGCCTAGGTTATGACCCTTCAGCCAATCGATGTACCTTCGATCAGACAATCCATGGACATTCGATCAATTGGCTTCCCTAGTCCGACTTGTAGTCACGGCTCCCTGTGAACAGAACTCTTGTTGTCAAGTTGAAACTAGGATGTCGGGCAAATGGCACTTTATCGTAATCCGACAGGTAGCTTCACCTCTTCAACAAAAAAAACCGTTTGAGAGGTTTGTGTTGGTGTCGCATTGGGTGCTAGTGACCTCGAAGGCCCGCAAGATTGTTTCTGAGTTGATTTGTAGTGTCATTCTGAGGAACAGGCAGGTCTCCTTTCTTCGTTGGGTATGCCTTGGCCCTTTTCCTGAGGGCCTATCGTTTAGCAGGTTCTGTACACTTTTTAAGGAGGCCTTGGTTAGGCGTTAAATTACATAGGTTCATGTTGATGTGATCTTTGAATTCTAGTGGGTCATTTTTTACCACTCTTGTCTTCTAAGCCATAAGATTTCTTCAAAATTCATGATAACGTATTATGCGTGTACACATGCAATCATAAATAGATCTATAATTGTGCATTAGCACGAACAAAAATATTAAAAGTATAATTTCATAACTCGATTGATCGAAAATACCTCAATCTAAACAAGATTCGAGTCAAACTCAACATCTTTGTAGACTAAAATACTTCGATCAGGAGCGCAGATTCTGACCATAGAAAAGAAAATCCAAGCCAAAATCTCATCTTCCTTTTTTACATTACTATCTTCAGGAACAAATCGACAAACAACTTGAGTGCAACCCCGCTCCAATTCACCAAACTTCCAATTTCCTCCCAACCTCACCACCTCCCGGCAAAACATTCGTTCCCCTAGCCCAAAGCTCATCCGTCTCCATCATCTTTTCATCACCAATCCCCCATTCTTTCTGCAACTCCTCCCAATCTTCTCCAATTCCAGACTCAAACAAATCTTCCAAANATCACCAATCCCCCATTCTTTCTGCAACTCCTCCCAATCTTCTCCAATTCCAGACTCAAACAAATCTTCCAACCCTTCATCGTCATCATCTTCCTCTTTCTCTGCTTCCACTTCATCCTCCTCCTCCTCAAACACTCCTCTCCTCCTCTCTCTCCTCATCCTTTTCCCCTCTATCACTAATTCTGCGAGCCTCTCCTTCACCGATCTGAGTTCGTCCTCCACCACCAATCTCCCTTTCTCATCATAAGCCTCCACAAGAAAAACCGACTCCCGAGTCCCTTTCACGCTAACATAGAACATCTCCGGGTGCCTCACTAGCATCGCACGAAGCCGATTCGGCAGCCGCAAATCCTTCCTGAAGTGCGTGAGGTGATCCACCAGCGTCCTTCTCTCCGTCGTCATCCCCACCACCTCCCTCACAACCGCACACGCCATTTTCTCCTCCAACTCAGTCGAATCTCCCTTTAAGCTCTCGTAAGGGTTCACCTCCGGTAGATCCTGGAACCGAATCAAGTACTCACGATGGCGTCGCCGGAGGTTAAGCCCTCGCCGCAATCGCAACTGCGGAAACCTAGGAACTCGCTCGATGATCGGGCGGCGAAGGGGGTCCACATCGCTGGTGAGATCGAGTCGTGGGAGTGCCACGGCGAGGGATTGGTCCCATGATACCAGCTCAAGTGCACGACCATAGGACGTGTCGATAGTGCGGAAGCGGGAGGGGTGAGCGTTGCAGAGACGGGAGCGGAAATCGGGGGCTAGTCCGAGGTCAGGAGCAAGATGTGCAAGCTTGGAGAGAAGAAGACGGTGATGAGGGGCGAGCATGAGAAGGCGGTGGAGCTTGTCCGCCAGCGCGTCGGTTAGGCAGGCACGAAGGCGGAACTCCTCTGCCGCCAGAGAGGCGGCGGCGGGGGTGAGCGTGACGGCAAGTAGGGAAGAAGAGGGGGAGTTGTGGGAGGGAACATGGAAGAGAGTGAAGAGGGAAGGGTAACGCTGGATCATGGAGAGGAGGGAACGGCTGGGGGGAGGGTTTAGGTAAGCTCTGCAGCGGGAGAGCACTCGAAGGGGAAGGAAGTGCTTCGGTTTGGAAAGGAGCAAAGTCTTCAATTTGCGGGCGAATCGGAGATGGCTGTGCTTCGCGGCACGGCGGTCAAGTGCAGGGCACCGGACAATTTTCATCGGCGGCAGCGAGGAGGATGACGAGGAGGCGGTAATGGTGAGGAAAGTGGGAGATTTCGAGGAGGATTTGGTTGTTTTAGAGAAGCGAGAGCTTGATCTTTTTTGAGGAGAGGAGAAGAAGGAGGAGGAGGAAGATGAGATGGCCAGCGCCATAGAGATTGGAAGTGCGCTTTTGAGAAATGTACAATGAGAAGTGGTTGCTCTACGATTTTTTGTTCTTGTTTGTGAATTTAAGAATGACTTTGATGTGATTTATATTGTATGTAATGATCCGGGCATCTAGAAGTATGAGCAAAGTAGCTTGCCTATTTGTTGCATCTTTCATTGCACCTCTGATTTTTCCTTGNCGGACAATTTTCATCGGCGGCAGCGAGGAGGATGACGAGGAGGCGGTAATGGTGAGGAAAGTGGGAGATTTCAGGGAGTATTTGGTTGTTTTAGAGAAGAAAGAGCTTGATCTTTTTTGAGGAGAGGAGAAGAAGGAGGAGGAGGAAGATGCGATGGCCAGCGCCATAGAGATGGGAAGTGCGCTTTTGAGAAATGTACCATGAGAGGTTGTTGCTCTAGGATTTATTTTTGGATGGGTTAGGCTTAGGCTCTGTATGGGGTAGCTGCGGCTTATCCAGCTTTTGCTGATAAGCAGCTGATCCTGATAATCTGTTGATGACCAGCTGATCCGGATAAGCTGTCTGGTTGTTTGGTTAGTGCGTCTGGAAAACAGCTGGTTCTGTAAAATTTACCATTCTGTCTCTGTTCTGAATAAGTTGTTTAGCTGTTTGGTTAATGTATTTTGTAAACGGCTTATTTGTAAAAAATTTTAGTTAAATGAAAAAATTGGCACGTAAAAGTAGTAATGTCCACCCATCAGCTAAATTAGAATGATGAACAAGAACGAAGAAGACAACAAAAATGCGCAAATTTTTTGGCAATAGAAGCACTTTTTTGCATTATCTGAACAACTTTTATCTCCAAATATACACAATATCCACATAAATGNTTTTCTTGCTTGCTATGGTGAAGTCATTTGCTACAAAAATTATGAACACTTTGTGTGTCAAGCATAAACACCGTCAAATATATGATGTTGAGCATGGATTTATTTGCCCAATTGAAAAGAGAACAAAAATTAGTTAAGAGTTGTATAAGTAGTGAAGTTGGAGCTATTGAAGAGAACCCTAATCTGCCACCACCTTTTACTATATGTCTTGATTAGCCTCCACCAAGTGCTCCCATGGTGAGTTATGATGTTGGCCTACTGGCCCTGGATGAAGTAATCTAATTTTATTGAAAAAGTAAATAATAAAAAAAAGATTTCGCCCTTATTTTCTCTCTAATAGATAATAACAATTGATTTTAGAGATTATTCAATTAGTAGAAGCAGACAACATTGAGTTTTTATAAAAAGTAAGAACTTTTAGTTTCATTCATTTGGAACAATTACCTCAACATGTCCTATGATGGACACTTAAGAGTGAAAATATGATACATTTGAGTTCATGGTTGATTGAGTTAAAGGTCATAAATCTTATAGATTTAATATTTGAATTTATTTCTTTTGTGAAGTATATATAGTAATGACTTGTCAAGGTACCCCTTGATGAATTTTGAAGTAGGCATATTATGGTTCCTGACATTTCCGATGATATTTCAAGGAGATGTCATCAAGGTACCTCCTTTACGATATATCTTGATCTGCCACCATCAAGTGCTCCCATGGTGAGTTATGATGTTGGCCTGCTGGCCTTTGATCAAGTAATTGAATTTTATTAAAATGATTTCAAGAAGATTGTGTGATTGAATTTATTAAAATTCATTCAACCATGATTAAGTTTGTTAAAATTTATTTAATTTTGTTAAGACCCGTTAAAACTTATTTAAGATTGTTAAAGTTTGTTAAAATTTATTTAAATTTGTTAATGTTTTTTAAATTTATTTAAGTTTGTTAATTTTTTGTTAATATTAAGTTAGAGTTGATTTAAGTTAAAACTAATTGAATTTTATTAGATTTAACAAAAGTTTTAATAATTTGATTGAAGTTTATTATATTTTATAAAGTTGTTTGAAATTTGATTAAAGTTATTTAAATTTTGGCTCTATTTTAAAATTTTAATTGGAGTTTTAAGATCTTGAAATTCTAGAGTTTTGGCCTCATATTTTGAGAATGAAAATGGGAATTTGATCCAGTGTTGACCTCATTTTTTGATCAATCATTTTTCTATTTTATTTTAACTTAATTTTACTTGAGTTGAATCTTGAGTAAACCCTAATTTAATAAAATTGAATTTTAACTTAACAAAAATAAAAGAACAAATTATAATTTTAATCAAACCCTAAAGTTGATGAAATTCATTCTTAATCAACAACACACTGGGATTATTATTTTCCCTCTCAAGATCATTATAGGACTCAAAACTTTGGGTTTAATTAGGGCAACTGTAAGTTTTCTTAAAATTTATTACGCAGTGGCTCTGTCAGGAAGCTGTTGTGTAGAAACTATTGTGGGGAAGTTTTGTGTATGTTTTTTTATATAGTTGTGAAGTTGTTGTTTATGAAAAAAAGACTTTTTCCTATGTATTGTTGTGTTAATTATAATAGAACCAATCCAGGTTGAATAACTCATATAAAAATAGAAATTACATTCAAAAATCCCCAAAAACTCATAAGTCCAAATATTACACCTAGAACTGACATCTCACTTAAATGTGAGTAACACAACAATTAAAATAAAAAATAAAACTATTAAAATAATAATTTAGCATTATCATAAATTAAATTTGAAATGAAGATGATCAATTTTACAAGATAACTTTTTCTTTAAAGAAACCCTCCACGTCTGATCACTATATGAGGTGGAATCGTTTAATTAATCCGCCCATCAGAGAAGTCACAGTCCTCTGCTGATCTATTCTTTAGACGATTCTAGAATTTTCTTTATGCTCCTTTCGTGATATATACAGCCCACTGCAATCCACAGTTTCAATAAAATACTCATAGGCACTGAAACTCCTCAAGCTCATATTTGCTTAAAGTTTAAAACCACAAATCATAAACAATTACATGAAACATTAACTAATAAGAATAATAGAAACATAAAATTAATGATTCTTAAAGTTATGAGGCATCAGAGAAAAGTATAAAATGACTAATAATTTGTCCTTACATGAAGATGAAAGACCATAAAGAAATTGAAACTTGGTTGCATTTAAATCATGTAATATCAAGCTCGTACAGAAGCATATCACCACAAATGCCACCCATAAGAAACCAAACATTCATTTGACTGAAAAAGAAGATCTTGGTTGCTTTAATAAGGATATACATATCAAGATATATAGCAACATACGAGCCATCTAGAAGAAACCCTAAGGTCATATATCTCATCATAGCCCTCCATACTAAGAAAAAAACATGTAAGAAAAAACTTAATTTAAACCCACAGTTATCTAGGAGGCCATTCATGTGGAGAAAAAATTCAGGTTGAATGAATGAAAAATTAAATTGCAGCAAATTGATATTTCACATGAACATAATTTCATAAAAATGTCATTATAATAAACATTAAGCATTTTCACAACACATTATTCATAAATAAGGAAAAAGTAGCAGACATCTTTTCACCTATTAATTATTACATCTGTAATTTGCATTCTCAAGTCTATCATCTCTCCAGCACCTTCTCATTTTGTGTACAAGACTTAGGTAAAGCATAATTAGCTAGTGATATTGACTACCATAGGCGATATTCATATGCCTCAATGGGTACATGTGGCTGATCATAATTTGTACTACTAAAATCAATGCCACTATGTGAAGGATGTCGGCGAATATAATTTTAGAGAGCCATTGTAGCTACCATAATCTTCTATTAATTGTTAAAAGAATACGTGGGCATATCTTGTAGAATAACCTATTTTTTCCAAACCCCAAATGACTTCTTAATAGCACCATGTGAAGATGAGTGTCTCTTGGTAATTATCTCATTTCTTCCCCATACTACTTTGATGGCTCTTTCAAAATTAAAAATGTAATATTTTATATCAAAAAGGGCTTTGAGATGCCCTCTTTATAACAGATATCTGACACTAACCAAATAATTTTTTTTTTCAGTTAAATGTATAACCATTAATATTATACTAAAAAAATTATTTATTTTCTTTATATCCAAGCAAATCTGAAGTTGGCTTTGGAAAGTTGTATTTATGACCATGCATATAAAATTTGAATATATGATTATTATATGTGTTGTCTTCCCTTCTGGTCATTGCAAAAGTAAAATACATTAAAATCACATAAACCCATAATAATTTGTGTTGCTCACAAGTCTAATGTATGTAATCTTTTCGCTATTGGACATTAGTGCATCCACATATAATCTATCAATTGCTCCAATGCAATCCTGAGTTATTTATTTGACATATTAGAGTTACTGCATTTAAGTAAATTTTAAAAAAGATAACATAAAAATCTACCTTAAAATATAGCTATAGCTTTGATCTTGTGAAATCTCAATAAGAGTGCTATAGAATTTAGGTCTTCAAGGCTAATAACTTTTGAAGATTAGCTGATCAGAGAATTCAAACCAATTAAAAAAATATACACAAATAAGTTATGATAAGTGTTAAAATCACTCCATAGGCCATCTTATAGACTCATTTTGTAATAAAATATAGAGGGTTATAGCTAACACCTCTTTTGAAGTCATCCTAAGGAAACCATGGAACCCATAATTTTGGTGCATTTCTTCCAATATATCAATAAATATATTTTGTGTGATACATAACATGTTATTAAATTTTATTGAGTGACTTACTAGAAACTCCCCAACCACCCATTTGTTGGTACTGTAGGTGGTTATCATGCAAGGCGTGTGAGCAATATATGAGTTGTAATACTCTTACATTAAGCATATTGCAATTACAGTTTTTTTCTCATGTATTTCTCTATCAATGTTAGTCATTGTTGATGTTCTAAAAGAAGACAAAAAAAAATTAATAAGCATTGAATTAACAAGTAATATATTAAAAAAACCTTAACAATGAAAAGCCAAAAATAATGAAACATTGTAGCATTCGTACACTCGTGTCAGTCATACATATAAAAATCCAAAAATACCATAACAATCATGTGTCTCGATTCTCATAAAAATAACGTTTGGGTGTCATCGATAGAAAGAAATCTCTTCTAGTCAGATCTTCTAACAATTTCATTGAAAAACAAGTAAAATGTCCCATCTTTATAAAATTTTTGCATTTTCTTCCAATATTCTTAGAATTTATTGAACAAATATTGCATGTGATGTGTTAGGCTCATTAGTACATGCAGCACCTAATTACAAAATCTGGCCTTTTATGAATACTGCACTATTTATCTTCTTCTTTGCAATTCTAAGACGTTTGGAACTTCATTGAGGTTAGGATTCCACCCTTCATTTGAGTATGCAGTTTGCTCAGTTACTTAATGCTTGGTTATGTTAGTGTGCACTCTCTTTCTTGGTATCCATGCATGATCACCTGTGTTCACAACTCCACCAAATATTAGGTCCAACTTTTTTTAAGCTTAGGTTCAAATCCACTAAGCTTGAACTTCTTGGAACTTGACATGACCTAAAAATTGATTGATAGTTGATATGTTGATAACTTCAATAAAAATGAAAAAGCAATGAATGTTTAATATGTATTTACCTCAAATCTCTCAGCCCACTATTCTTCTGAAGCCTTGATGTTTGCTTTATCAGATCTCAACCTAAATCCATTGATCCCAATTTTAACTCTTTTCATATATTGAATCCTTTTTTAATTGATCTCATTTGTTTTTCAGATGTATTACATCATACTATTTTATAAGGATTTTTTTTCTTTTTTTTATAATGTTTTTTCATTCTTCTTTATTAAAATAGGTGGTTAGTCTATTTCCCAATTCTTCCTCTTTTAGATAGAGATTGCAAAAGATTTGTTTCATATCTTTATCCCACATAGAAGAAGATTTGATTTCTTTTATTATCCATCACAATTAGTAGAATGAAAAGAACTAATTAACATAAAGTGTTACAAACAATAACTTGAACTCATCAAAACATAAATTAATCAAGAAAACAGTCCACGAATCCCGAACCCTTTCTCCACATTGCACAAAAGTGTTAATAACCACATCTAAAAGCCCACAACAAGCAAGGTAACATAAAATGAACATCTAAAAGCCTACATCTAGCAAGATAATAGAAAATAAATATCTGAAATCTAGCAAAATCGTATGCCCTGGGTCAACTCTTTTTTTAAACACAAATGTAACTAGCCTCATATTTTTTTAATCATTTCAATTCAAGGAATACGCATTCATATAACCAAACTCATTAAAGTTTTATTAGAATGAAACCAGAGAACATTGGTGAGCGACGTCACCGTAAAGACGATGGTGCATTTAATTAAATGCACACACGCCGCGAAAGGCTACTTCTAAAGCTCAACAGAACTACAAAATTATTTTTAGAAGTTTTCTATCATATGTATGATAACCACCTCTATCGAATCACATTGGATTATTATTTTCAAAAACCATGTGTCATATACTCAGCTATCACAACAAAAAGATCAGTCAAGGAATTTATGAACCAATGGAAGCATCCAATGTAGCAAAAGCATAGACCACATAGCTAAAGCCACTCTATAGAACAACCTCACATTGCTCAAGAGCAATTGCACATATATTAGCAACATCTCATACACATACGTTCCTTCTGATTGTCCTTAAATTACCAAAGATAGAAATCACAAACAACATAAAACGAACCAAAAGAGATACAACATCAATCAAGGTCCTCAAAGGAATACACCATCAATCAAGCCCTCATTTTCATAAGATTTTAATCAAATAATTCCAAATAATTTAACTAGCCCTTCTAATTATGATCATGATGGCAAAATATGTAATGCAATTTATATTAGGAAGACCATACATACCACTCAATTCCTATGTATTTACCTATCTAACACTAAACATCAATGTTTAAATACATTCCACTTTACATATGCATTAAAAGGTATATTTCACTTTTTAAAAGTTAAAACAGTGGATTTTTTTTTTATGTTGAATGAAAGATTTGGGCAGTATAAATGTAAAAAAGGAATATTTAGATGTTAGATATGTAAATCCATAAGAGTTGAGTGATATGTGTGTAAATGCTCTATTAAATTAAGATAAGTTAAAATTTTCAAACATCTTATAGAAGACATTTAAACATAAACAATAATTAACATCAAATATTTATCATCTTTAACAGAGAATTTAGATGTCTATATTTCACACACAATCTCGATGCAAATTGCATCTATTTATCTATACATAATATTTTTTTCATAAATTACATTTCCAATAAATTTTTTTTTTCAAATTCTACTGGCAACTTTCAAGGATGGCTTGGGATAGAAAGCATGGGCAAGAAACCATAACACAACAACAGAAGCTATAAAGGTAAGATCGAAAGCCGAAGCTTATCACATAATCCTCACACTTTTCAGCTAGAGATGTCCCAAAACCACAGTCTTTGATGAGGCTCGCATTCACAATACAAATCAATCCCTAATAATTTTTTTTTAAAACTTAATAGGAAAAACAAAGGCCATCACAGAAAAGATTGAACGCCATCATAGAAAAAATTTCTTCGAAAAATATCAATTTTCCAAACAATATATCATCTTCTCATACCAAAAATCCTTCAATTACCAATGATAGAAGAGATCACAAACCGCAAACCATGTAGAACAAAGCTCAAACCACAAACTACAAAGAGAAAAACTTTGAATTTAAATAATAGAAGATATCAAATGACTAAGAAAGCAAAGGAAGAAAAGGTAAAAATCAAGCTCTCACCACAAGTACCAAAGGATGAAATAAACTGAAGGGAGAAAAGAAATCTTAGGATCGATCACTCAAATTGTCACTCAAACCACCATGGCCAGCGATTGCATTTCGTTGGAACAAAACGGCAAATCACGAGTTCGAGACAGCAGCTGCAAACCTATGGTGCGTTTAGTAAAATGTACCCATGCTGCTAAAGCCAAACGTCGAAGGAGACATTTTTGTGTCGCACCACAGGAAATAAGCTGCCCCAAACAGACCATTCATTTTAAATTTTGTATGTTACTTATTATCATATATAAAGACCATCTAAATAAGTTTAATGATTGTTTGAAATAATTTTTATGTCAAATTCTTCAATTCAACTTTCCATACATTAATATTGCTTCCTCACTAAAGATTGCCCTTTTCTCCACAGGTCAATCCGGAGATCCGAAGTACATTTCGTAAATTGCATAATCGTTATAATCACAAATGAGCAACAAGCTAACAAGCTTGGTGGTCACTGGATACAATTTTATGTAAAATTATGCACTTAGAGTTTTTATGTATGAAAAATACACTCATGTAACAACATTTCAACGAGTTATTATTTTTCAATATGAATTTCACAATTATCTTTGAAACCTTTCAAACAAACCCCTCTATATCTAAATTTGACTCTATTTGAAGTCCTGTTGAGCCGACGATAATCAGGAGAGAGAGAATGATAATTTTGATAATAAGAGAATAATTTGGCCATAAGTGACCCAAAATGAGCTCAAAATGAAATCAAACTTCAATCAAAGTTGATCTATATTGAAAAATACATAATTTGATCCAATAAAAGCACATCAAAATTCTAGCTCAAAATCCACCTACTTCTCTCTCCAATAGTTTGGGCCCACTTTAACTTGAAATATATTGATATGGAGCTTGTTTTGATGAAAACCACTCACACCACCATATTTCTTGAATTTTTTTCTTCCCAATGAGCCTAAATCAAAATGTTAACCATAACCACCTTGTAACCACTCTTGCATTTCAATTGTTATAACTTGAGCTAAACACCTCTGTTTTCAAAATGGCTTGGACCATTGGATTCCATATAATCTCCTCTTCAAAATGAGTCCACATGTATTTTTCTTAACTATCCTAACCACTTTAAAAATCAGCAAAATTCATTTGCTTTTTCTAAAATTCCCTCCATGTCCTCTTCAATCCAACACATCATTCCTTCTTTTAACTCCCCCCATCTGACTCTTCACTCCACCACCTCACCAATCCACCCCCTCTCCTTTCATTCATCCACTTCATCAGTTCGCCCCCTGCCTATCCTCTCTCCTACACTTCATTAAATCCTCACCCTTCATGTTCCTCTCCCCTCCACCTCATCAAATATAATCCATCCTCTCACTAACTCCCTCCACAATACTCCCACTCCCCTAAAAAATCGAGCCAAACTTCTCTTCCCCTCTTTGATCCCTTCATTTTTCTTTCTTCCACTCTTCCTCTCAGCTCTCTCCTCTCTTCCCCTCCGAACCAGGAACTCTCCTCTTTCCTCTTATCCACATCTCCTCCTCTCCTCTTTTTAAATAAAGGACAACATCAAGGGAAGAACACCAAGGAACTAAAGGAGATATCTCAGCAAAAGTAAGGAAGAATAACAATAACTCTCCTCTTTCCTCTTATCCACACCTTAAAGTACCTAATATACCCCATTCGAAAACACTAAAATTAACACACCCATTTAAGTCACTAACCACATATTAACCTACTTAACTCATTCCGCCCAAAACACTAATCTGCTTAACCCACTACACCAGATACACTAACCTACTTAAAACACAAAACTTGAAACCTATGACCTAAAGTTGGCCTAACCCAAAACCCAAACACCTAAATCAAGCCCCTACACAACCTACACTAACCCTAACACCTAATCGAGCACTAAACCTAGCCTAAGCACACCTTACCAGAAAAAAAAGGAAAGAAAAGGAGGAGGAACAAGTGGTGATGTGAATGTATTAATGTCTTAAAGTGTAATTGAGTGTGTATGTTAATATGTGTTATATGAAAATGTATGTGGCCATGTGTATGTTTTTTATGTAGATATACATGTTGAGGTGTATGTATTGATGTGAGCAAGTGTATGTTATAATATGTATGAATAAGTAAATGTGTAAGTGAAGTCATATGCTTGTATGTGTATGTATATGCACAAATGTGTCAAATTGTGCATGAATTTGTTAATATACATGTGTATAAAATAATGGGCATGCATGTTTGAAATGTGTATGTTTTGATGTGGATATACATGCTGAGGTGTATGTATTGATGTGAGCAAGTGTATAATATATGTATGTATAAGTTAATGCAAAGTGAATGCATATATGTGTATATGCATGTAAATGCATGAATGTGTTAAAGTGTGTGTGAATGTGTTAATATACATGTGTATAAAAGAATGTGCATGTATGTTTGAAGGAATGTGTATAAAAGAATGTGTGTGTGTGTGCGTGTGTGTTTGAAGGAATGTGCATAAGAATATGTGTGTCTATGTGGTTGAATGAGCGTGCATAAGTATGTTGGTGCATGGACGAGTATGTATGTGAATGAATATAAATGTTCATAAGTGTGTGAATGTGCATGTGCCAAAGTGAATAACCCATGAGTTTATGTGTTATTTAATATTATGTAAGTTACATGGTTAGTGCTATGAAAGTTTCATGTGTTTATTCTTTGCAAAAATTCATTTGATGTTCCGTTTATACCTCATGTTATCTCAAGTTAATACATGCTCCATGTTTAGTCAATGTTAATCTATATCAAATCCATATGATGACCCTATGTTTCATGCTAGAAAACAACTAAAAAAAATCCATTTATAGTTATATACTGATTCACATTTCATGCTAAAAAAATAAATTCGTGCAAAAAAAATTTAGGTAATCTTACATTTTACACAAATATGCAAGTTAGAAGAGCCTTATTTTCAAAAAAACAAATTGGATGAGCTTGAGTTTCAAATATGAAATTTAGATGAGCTTTATTTTCAAAAATGCAATGTGGGTGAGCTTTATTTTCATGCAAGTTGGGTAACTTAAATGGTTGATGTTGTGTATAAGAGACACGGTTCAATTCCTTAGACTAAGTAAGAGAGAGTGCAAAAATTCCTAAAAGAAAAAATTCCTTTTTCAAAATTGACCAAATAGGCTTTAAATAACATTTCTCAAAAATAAAAATAATAATATTTTAATATTTTTCTATATCAACTAAATGCGATAAAAAAACACTAAATATCAAAATTTATGAAAATTCAAGCTTAAGAGAACCTCCTTTAAAAGAACCTTTTGACGATAATCTCAAATAATATTTGACGAAAATATTACGAAAATAATATTTGACGAATATTTAAAGTCAGAACTGAAATTCTTTTTACAAAAACTAAAATCTAGCAAACTTAAAAGCCTCAATAAAAGTTTAAAACCCTCAAAACTCAAAAGAAATAGAAATAATCTTTTAATAAACTTAAAATTAAAACATGTTTCCAAAACTAAAGCCTTTTAACAAACATTAAATTAGAATCTTCATTAAAACCTTTAAATAAACCTTAACTTAAAATCTCTTAAAATGGATACCTTTTAACAAACCTTAACTTAAAATCTTTTAGCAAAACTAAAGCTTAAAACTTCTAATAAAACATAATTTTTTTTTTCTAAAGCCCTATTTAAAACTTATCAAACAAAAATAAATCTAAATAAACCAAACTAAAATAGAAAAAGATTTTTCAAACAAAACTAAAATAAATTCAAAAGAATTCTATCCTAAAGAGATTAGGGGTGTAAAGGAGTCGAGTTGAGCTCGAGCAACCCTCGACTTGAGCTTGAGCTTGATTAAATTTATCAAGCTTGAGAGCTTCTACTCGAGCTTAAGTATACGAGTTCAAGGCGACTCGTCAACTGGCTTTTTAATATAAAAGAGACAAAATTATATTAATTTAAAATAATTGTATAATAACTTGACAAATAGGATAAACAATTAGGAGATAAAAAAACAATAAATCATCTAATATACAATAAAAAAAATATTCTCTTAAACATTCTTAATACCTTAAAGATAAAGTTTTAAAATTTAATATATTTTGAGTATATTTTAGGTTGATATTTTTTATCAAATAAATATTTTATAATACAAAAAAAAACTCTTAAATTGTATTTAAAAGCTCAAAAATCTTTTGAATGCTTAAAAAAAAATGTAACTTCTTATTTATCTTTTTAAGTATACCTTACCTCCTCCCTCGCCACCCTTCACAACTTTTCTCCTTACAAGCCCTCATTTATTCTCCTAAAATATATGAAATATTATATGTGATATGCAAGCTCTTATGTCTATGTCTAGTATGAAGTTGTTCTTTATAGATGGAGTTATGTGAAACATTCAACCTTGTAATTTATCTTTTATGGGCTCAAGCTTCATCCTTGTAGGCTCAAATGTTTTCTTTTAAAGGAGATCAAACATTATCTTATATTGGTAAAATGTAATTCACACTCACAAGTTTCAATATATATCTAGCAAGGCCATGAGGTTATTCTTTATAGATAGAGTTATGAAAAATAATTCACCTTCTAATTTCTCCTTCAAGAACTTTAGTTCCTTACAAGTTATCTTCATTGTCTTATTATAGTTAATTACTACCCTACATTCTTAGAATATAGTTCCCCTTGAAGGCTCCAATATGCCACTATCAAGGAAATGAACTTTATGCACAAGTGAAACTATTAATGTCACTGAAGACTTCTAATCCATACAGCGAGGTTCCAATCATCAACCTAAAAGGAGGTTGAGTGCCGCTATTTGGATAGATTGGGATCCTATGTTAAACAAGTGTTTGCCTCAGGTTTTTATTACNTTTATGAACCAATGGAAGCATCCAATGTAGCAAAAGCATAGACCACATAGCTAAAGCCACTCTATAGAACAATCTCACATTGCTCAAGAGCAATTGCACATATATTTGCAACATCTCATACACATACGTTCCTTCTGATTGTCCTTAAATTACCAAAGATAGAAATCACAAACAACATAAAACGAACCAAAAGAGATACAACATCAATCAAGGTCCTCAAAGGAATACACCATCAATCAAGCCCTCATTTTCATAAGATTTTAATCAAATAATTTCACTAGAACTTGAACTAGGATTCTCCCTCCATCAAAAAATAATTTAACTAGCCCTGCTAATTATGATCATGATGGCAAAATATGTAATGCAATTTATATTAGGAAGATTTCCATACATACCACTCAATTCCTATGTATTTACCTATCTAACACTAAACTTCAATGTTTAAATACATTCCACTTTACATATGCATTAAAAGGTATATTACACTTTTTAAAAGTTAAAACAATGGATTTTTTTTATGTTGAATGAAAGATTTGGGCAGTATAAATGTAAAAAAGGAATATTTAGATGTTAGATATGTAAATCCATAAGAGTTGAGTGATATGTGTGTAAATGCTCTATTAAATTAAGATAAGTTAAAATTTTCAAACATCTTATAGAAGACATTTAAACATAAACAATAATTAACATCAAATATTTATCATCTTTAACAGAGAATTTAGATGTCTATATTTCACACACAATCTCAATGCAAATTGCATCTAGTTATCTATACATAATATTTTTTTTTATAAATGACATTTCCAATAAATTTTTTTTCAAATTCTAGAGGCAACTTTCAAGGATGGCTTGGGATAGAAGGCATGGGCAAGAAACCATAACACAACAATAGAAGCTATAAAGGTGGGATCGAAAGCCGAAGCTTATCACATAATCCTCACACTTTTCAACTAGAGATGTCCCAAAACCACAGTCTTTGATGAGGCTCGCATTCACAATAGAAATCAATCCCTAATAATTTTTTTTTTAAACTTAATATGAAAAATAAAGGCCATCATAGAAAAGATTGAATGCCTAGAAAAAATTTCTCCGAAAAGTATCAATTTCCCAAACAGTATATCATCTTCTCATACCAAAAATCCTTCAATTACCAAAGATAGAAGAGATCACAAACCGCAAACTATGTAGAACAAAGCTCAAAGCACAAACTACGAAGAGGAAAACTTTGAATTTAAATAATAGAAGATATCAAAGGACTAAGAAAGCAAAGGATAAAAAGGTAAAAATCAAGCTCTCACCACAAGTACCAAAGGATGAAATAAACTGAAGGGAGAAAAGAAATCTTAGGATCGATCACTCAAAATATCACTCAAACCACCATGGCCAGCGATGGCATTTCGTTGGAACAAAACTGCAAATCACGAGTTCGAGAGAGCGGCTGCAAACCTATGGTGCGTTTAGTAAAATGTACCCACGCTGCTAAAACCAAACGTCGAAGGAGACATTTTTGTGTTGCACCACAGGAAATAAGATGCCCTAAACAGACCATTCATTTTAAAATTTGTATGTTACTTATTATCATATATAAAGACCATCTAAATAAGTTTAATGATTGTTTGAAATAATTTTTATGGCAAATTCTTCAATTCAACTTTCCATACATGAATATTGCTTCCTCACTAACCATAAGATTACCCTTTTCTCCACAGGTCAATCCGGTGATCCGAAGTACATTTCATAAATTGCATAATCGTTATAATCACAAATGAGCAACAAGCTAACAAGCTTGGTGATCACTGGATACAATTTTTATGTAAAATTATGCACTTAGAGTTTTTATGTATGAAAAATAGACACATGTACAACATTTCAACGAGTTATTATTTTTCAATATGAATTTCACCATTGCATCCATATCTTTGAAACCTTTCAAACAAACCCCTCTATATATAAATTTGACTCTATTAGGAGTCCTGTTGAGCTTATGATAATCATGAGAGAGAAAATGATAATTTTGATAATAAGAGAATAATTTGGCCATAAGTGACCCAAAATGAGCTCAAAATGAAATCGGACTTCAATCAAAGTTGATCTATATTGAAAAATACATAATTTGATCCAATAAAAGCACATCAAAATTCTAGCTCAAAATCCACCTACTTCTCTCTCCAATAGTTTGGGCCCACTTTGACTTGAAATATCTTGATATGAAGCTTGTTTTGATGAAAACCACTCACACAACCATATTTCTTTAATTTTTTTTCTTCCCAATGAGCCTAAATCAAAATGTTAACCATAACCACCTTGTAACCACTCTTGCATTTCAATTGTTATAACTTGAGCTAGACACCTCTGTTTTCAAAATGGCTTGGACCATTGGATTCCATATAATCTTCTCTTCAAAATGAGTCCACATGTATTTTTCTTAACTATCCTAACCACTTTAAAACCCAGCAAAATTTCATTTGATTTTTCTAAAATTCCCTCCATGTCCTCTTCAATCCAACACACCATTCCTTTTTTTTTAACTCCCCCCATCTGACTCTTCACTCCACCACTTCAATATTCCATCCCCTCTCCTTTCATTCATCCACCTCATCAGTTCGCCTCCATCCCACCCTCTCTCCTACACTTCATTAAATCCTCACCCTTCATGTTCCTCTCCCCTCCACCTCATCAAATCTAATCCATCCACTCACTAACTCCCTCAACAATAACCCAAATTACTCCTACTCCACTTAAAAATCGAGCCAAACTTCTCTACCCCTCTATGAACCCTTCATTTTTCTTTCTTCCACTCTCCCTCTCAGTCTCTCTCCTCTCTTCCCCTCCAAACCAGGAACTCTCCTCTTTCCTCTTATCCACATCTCCTTCTCTCCTCTCTTTAAATAAAGGACAACATCAAGGGAAGAACACCAAGGAATTAAAGGAGATCTCTCATTAAAATTAAGGAAGAATAACAACAAAAGGAAGGTAAATTCTCACGCCATGAAATATTTCATTCCATTCAATGTTTGCATGAAAATGAACCATGAAATTATTTCATTTCAAGTCAATGTTTGCATAAAAATGAACCATGAAATTGTTTCTTTTGAATTCAATTTTTTCATGAAAAAGAACAATAAAACTATTTATTCAAATTCAATTTTGCCTGAAAATGAATCATTATGTTCTTTCATTTCTAATTTAATTGTTGTATAAAGTAAATCCTGAAATTTAGGCTCTTCCTTTTTCTAATTCAATTTTTGCATGGTGAACCATAGGACTTTAATTTACTTCTTTTGCTTTGTGGTGTGTATATTGTCTTATTCTTATTTTTAACATGGACGATTGTCTCTCCTATCTATTTTTCACCAAAAATTTCACTTCCTTTTTTGCTTCATCCACTCCAACTACAAAACTAAAACCCTAGTCTACCTAAACCACCATGATCGAAACCCTAGGCCACCTGACCCATTAACCTGAAATCTACTAACACATATGACCTAACACACTAACTCACACCTTAAAGTACTTAATATACCCCACTCAAAAACACTAAAATTAACACACCCATTTAAGTCACTAACCACATATTAACCTACTTAACTCATTCCGCCCAAAACACTAATCTGCTTAACCCACTACACCAGATACACTAACCTACTTAAAACACAAAACTTGATACCTATGAACTAAAGTTAGCCTAACTCAAAACCCTAACACCTAAATCAAGCCCCTACACAACCTACACTAACCCTAACACCTAATCGAGCACTAAACCTAGCCTAAACACACCTTAACAAAAAAAGGAAAGAAAAGGAGGAGAAACAAGTGGTGATGTGAATGTATTAATGTCTTAAAGTGTAATTGAGAGTGTATGTTAATATGTGTTATATGAAAATGTATGTGGTCATGTGTATGTTTTCTTATGTAGATATACATGTTGAGGTGTATGTATTGATGTGAGCAAGTGTATGTTATAATATGTATGAATAAGTAAATGTGTAAGTGAATTCATATGCTTGTATGTGTATGTATATGCACAAATGTGTCAAAGTGTGCATGAATTTGTTAATATACATGTGTATAAAAGAATGGGCATGCATGTTTGAAATGTGTATGTTTTGATGTGGATATAAATGTCGAGGTGTATGTATTGATGTGAGCAAGTGTATAATATATGTATGTATAAGTTAATGCAAAGTGAATGCATATATGTGTATATGCATGTAAATGCATGAATGTGTTAAAGTGTGTGTGAATGTGTTAATATACATGTGTATAAAAGAATGTGCATGTATGTTTGAAGGAATGTGTATAAAAGAATGTGTGTATGTTTGAATGAATGTGTATAAAAGAATGTGCGTGTGTGTGCGTGTGTTTGAAGGAATGTGCATAAGAATATGTGTGTCTATGTGGTTGAATGAGCGTGCATAAGTATGTTGGTGCATGGACGAGTATGTATGTGAATGAATATAAATGTTCATAAGTGTGTGAATGTACATGTGCCAAAGTGAATAACCCATGAGTTTATGTGTTGTTTAATATTATGTAAGTTACATGGTTAGTGCTATGAAAGTTTCATGCGTTTTTTCTTTGCAAAAATTCATTTGATGTTCCGCTTATACCTCATGTTATCTCAAGTTAATGCATGCTCCATGTTTAATCAATGTTAATCTATATCAAATCCATATGATGACCCTATGTTTCATGCTAGAAAATAACTAAAAAAATCCATTTTTAGTTATATACTGATTCACATTTCATGATAAAAAAATAAATTCATGCAAAAAAAATTTTAGGTAATCTTACATTTTACACAAATATGCAAGTTAGAAGGGCCTTATTTTCAAAAAAACAAATTGGATGAGCTTGACTTTCAAATATGGAAATTAGATGAGCTTTATTTTCAAAAATGTAATCTGGCTGAGCTTTATTTTCATGCAAGTTGGGTAACTTAAATGGTTGATGTTGTGTATAAGAGACATGGTTCAATTCCTTAGGCTAAGTAAGAGAGACAACCTATTTAAGCTTATGTGCAAAAATTCCTAAAAGAAAAAACTCCTTTTATAAAATTGACCAAATCGGCTTTAAATAACATTTCTCGAAAAATAAAAATAATAACAATAGTATGAGAACCCAAGTAATATTTTTCTATATCAACTAAATGCGATAAAAAAATAGTAAATATCAAAATTTATGAAAATTCAAGCTTAAGAGAACCTCCTTTAAAAGAACCTTTTGACGATAATCTCAAATAATATTTGACGAAAATATTACGAAAATAATATTTGACGAATATTTAAAATCAAAACTGAAATTCTTTTTACAACAACTAAAATCTAATAAACTTGAAAGCCTCAATAAAAGTTTAAAACCCTCAAAACTTAAAAGAAATAGAAATAATCTTTAAATAAACTTAAAATTAAAACATGTTTCCAAAACTAAAGCCTTTTAACAAACATTAAATTAGAATCTTCATTAAAACCTTTAAATAAACCTTAACTTAAAATCTTTTAAGAATGGAAATATTTTAACTAACCTTAACTTAAAATCTTCATTAAAACTTTTTAATATACCTTAACTTAAAATCTCTTAAAATGGATACCTTTTAACAAACCTTAACTTAAAACCTTTTAGCAAAACTAAAGCTTAAAACTTCTAATAAAACATAAATTTTTTTTTTTCTAAAGCTCTATTTAATACTTATCAAACCAAAATAAACCGAACAAAAATCGAAGATTTTTCAAACAAAACTAAAATAAATTCAAAAGAATTCTCTCCTAAAGAGATTAGGGGTGTAAAGGAGTCGAGTTGAGCTCGAGCCACCCTCGACTTAAGCTTGAGTTTGACTAAATTTATCAAGCTTGAGAGCTTCTGCTCGAGCTTAAGTATACGAGTTCAAGGCGACTCGTCAGCTGGCTTTTTAATATAAAAGAGACAAAATTATATTAATTTAAAATAACTGTATAATGACTTGACAAATAGGATAAACAATTAGGAGATAAAAAACAATAAATCATCTAATATACAATAAAAAAATTATTCTCTTAAACATTCTTAATACCTTAAAGATAAATTTTTAAAATTTAATATATTTTAGGTTAATATTTTTTATCAAATAAATATTTTATAATACAAAAAAAAACACTTAAATTGTATTTAAAACCTCAAATTTTTTTTGAAAGCTTCAAAGAAAATGTAACTTCTTATTTATCTTTTTAAGTATACCTTACCTCCTCCCTCGCCACCCTTCACAACTTTTCTCCTTACAAGCCCTCATTTATTCTCCTAAAATATATGAAATATTATATGTGATATGCAAGCTCTTATGTCTATGTCTAGTATGAAGTTGTTCTTCATAGATGGAGTTATGAGAAACATTCTACCTTGTAATTTCTCTTTTATGGGCTCAAGCTTTATCCTTGTAGGCTCAAATGTTTTCTTTTAAAGGAGATCAAACATTATCTTATATTGGTAAAATGTAATTCACACTCACAAGTTTCAATATATATCTAGCAAGGCCATGAGGTTATTCTTTATAGATAGAGTAATGAGAAATAATTCACCTTCTAATTTCTCCTTCACGAACTTTAGTTCCTTACAAGTTATCTTCATTGTCTTATTATAGTTAATTACTATCCCACATTCTTAGAATATAGTTCCCCTTGAAGGCTCCAATATGCCACTATCAAGGAAATGAACTTTATGCACAAGTGAAATTATTAATGTCACTGAAGACTACTAATCCATACAACGAGGTTCCAATCATCAACCTAAAAGGAGGTTGAGTGCCGCTATTTGGATAGATTAGGATCCTATGTTAAAAAAGTGTTTGCCTCATGTTTTTATTATAGTGGTTTGGTTGTAGCTTGAGCAAGAGATGTTGGCTTATGAAGTAAAATATTCAAAGCATGAGGATGAGAAAATAATGTTAAATAAACTTACCACAGAAATACTGAAAAAATTATTCAGTATGATGATTTCTTCACTCTGAGTAACTTTTTTTTATTTTTGAAAATTTTTATTACAAATTTTATTTACTTTTATTTTTCCAGAGGATTCTGTGTATTTTATATGTTTCCTCTAAATTCTTGCTACAAATATTTATCATTTGCTATGTATTGATTTCACAAAATTAGTCAAGAGTTTTAATAATAACTCCCACTAATATATATATATATATATATATATATATATATATATATATATATATATATATATATATATATATATATATATATCCCTATTTATTTACACT
>JXCR01074105.1:80692-90761 GCA_002079205.1 Phalaenopsis hybrid cultivar | reverse complement strand
AATAATAATTATCATGGAAGAAAATAATATTTTTCTTATAATTATTTTTGACATGCCATCAAGTAATTTCCCCATCTTGCACGAATCTTGAGATAATTTTTTTAAAAGAAATATTTAAATTTTAATTTAAAGTTATTCAGTACTTTGATTTCAATAAACTTACAGTCAAACTAACAGGCTTGATGGAGCAGACCTAATGATACCAAAATTGATTCAATCTGAGTCAAATCAATCCCACATCAAGCCGTTAAATTATTTTCAGAAACTTTTAGTGTATAATTGAATTTAAAATGAATTCCTAATCTAACATGCTTATAGTCAAATCAAGCATCTCGACAAGATGAATCCAATGAACACAAGATCACTTAATTCTGACATCATTAAGGAGCAAATGTGTCCACAAAAAACCATCTCATCGAGGGAACCTCCTCAAGGCATCCAATCAATTGTTAGGATTCCTTTTGTAAACCGTTATAGACCTAAAGCCAGAAGAAGGTCGAAGCTTGGAACCTAAACTCAGCATTGTTTCTACACCAATGATTTGACAAATTTCTCTGGCTCTTGCAGTCATCGATCACCATTAATCATCGCATGTTGACCATCGTCGACCATTATTGATCACTATGTGCTCCTTGCAATGAAACAATGTGCATTATAGAGTCCCATCATACTTTTGTGGAAAATTGAAGCGTCTAGTGGTGCAATATGTCATCCAACACACCTCAAATAAGATGCAACGACACACAATGAATATAATGCAACGACACACCCTGAATAAGATGCAACGACACACCCTGAATATGGTGCAACGACACACCACAATGCGATGTAATAATGCTCCTCACATACGGTGTGATGACGCCTCACAAAAAGGTGACATAACACACTCCAAATATAGTGCAATAGCACATCCTGATAACAGTGTAACAATGCACTCCACAAACTCTGCAACAACGCATACCAAAGAAAAAAATATTTATGTACGTCACACACATGCAGAATTGTGTGCGTATGATGGTTATTCGGGGAGTATTGGAGGGTTATATCGCTGTTATTGGGGTTACTATGCCCAATAACCTCACAAAATCCTCGAATGACGGGAAAAAAACGAGCGTCAAACCATGAAATGTATTGGTAGATTATTGAGAGGTTATTGAGATGTTTTTGTGGTTAATACCCCCAATAACCCCTCAATAACCCCCAAGAACTAAGTTATTAGAAGATTATTCGGGGTCATATGCACGCAGAACTACATGCGTATGACGTATGCAAACAGTGCTCCTCCCAAAGGTGGTGTAATAGTGTACCCTGAATATGGTGTAATGACATACCACAAAGATGGTGTAACAACACACACCATATATAATGTGATGATGTCTTCTAATGTGTAACAATGTATCCTGAATACGGTGCAACGGTACACCCCGATAGTAGTGTAACAACACATCTCACATATGTTGCAATGACGTCTCTCGAAGATGGTGTAACAATGCATCTTAATGACTGTAACTTTTTTCGGACTCCTAAAGATCCTTTTGCCCAGCCTCCGACTCCAACCCCTACAGCCTACAGACGTTATTGCAGCTCACCTCTACGTCCTATGTGGCCAACTACGACATATGTGGTTGATAGCTTTTGCAGCTCTCTACTTCGATCTCTGGGGCTTATGGATGTCTTTACTACTCACCACTATGCTCTATGTGACCACCTAGGGCCTACGTAGTCAATAAACCATGCAACTCTTGACTCTGAGCTCTCTGGTCTACGAACATCTTGACAACTCACTACTATGACATATTTGACAAATTAAGGCATGGGTGGTTCATAACTTGTGCATCTTTTGACTCTTTCCTTTGTGGCCTACGCACACCATCACAGCTCACTACTACGACATACATAACCAACTATGACCTAGATGGCTACAACTACAGACTCCGACCCATATCCTATGGACGTCATCACAACTCTTCACTAAGATCTATGTGATAAACCACGTGCTTTGTGTATCATAGATTGCACAACTCCCGACCCCTACCATTGCGGCCTGTGAATGTCATTGTAGCTCACTACTATGATCTACGTGACCAACTGCAACCTACGTGGCTCACAGCTCCTCTGGTTTTCTACTACGACCTCTATTGCCATCAAACGCTCATAAAACAACNATATATATATATATATATATGTGTGTGTGTGTGTGTTATATATGTGTATGTATGTATGTATGTATATATATATATATATATAATTTTTGATAAAATTAATTAAATTATATAATAATATTGCTCATCCTATAAGTATATGGTGGTTCAGCCTAAGAATTTTAGTGTGTTATGTGTTTCAATTCTTTTTTTTGTCAAACTTGCAATGTAAAAGTTTTAGTCTAATACATAACAAGCAAGTTATAAAAATATATTAATAACGATAATTTTGAAAGTTTTTATTATAAACAAGTATTCCAATCTCAAATGACTCTGAGTGAAATTAATAATAATTATCATGGAAGAAAATAATATTTTTCTTATAATTATTTTTGACATGCCATCAAGTAATTTCCCCATCTTGCACGAATCTTGAGATAATTTTTTAGAAAGAAATATTCAAATTTTAATTTAAAGTTATTCAGTACTTTGATTTCAATAAACTTACAGTCAAACTAACAGGCTTGATGAAGCAGGCCTAATGATACCAAAATTGATTCAATCTAAGTCAAATCAATCCCACATCAAGCCGGTAAATTACTTTCAGAAACTTTTAGTGTATAATTAGAATTTAAAATGAATTCCTAATCTAACATGCTTATAGTCAAATCGAGTATCTCGATAAGATGAATCCAATGAACACAAGATCACTTAATTCTGACATCATTAAGGAGCAAATGTGTCCACAAAAAAAAACATCTCATCGAGGGAACCTCCTTAGGGCGTCCAATCAATTGTTAGGATTCCTTTCGTAAATACAACTTGGGCTCTAACCCTCCTCCTGAAAACCGTTATAGACCTAGAGCCAGAAGAAGGCCGAAGCTTGGAACCTAATCTCAGCATTGTTTCTACACCAATGATTTGACAAATTTCTCCCGCTCTTGCAGTCGTCGATCACCATTAATCATCGCATGCTGACCAACGTCGACCATTATTGATCACTATGTGCTCCTTGCAATGAAACAATGTGCATTATAGAATCTCATCATACTTTTGTGGAACATTCAAGCGTCTAGTGGTGCAATACGTCATCCAACACACCTCGAATAAGATGCAACGACACCCCCTGAATATGATGCAACTACACACCCCAATGTGGTGTAACAATGCTCCTCACATACGGTGTGATGACGCCCACAAAAAGGTGACATAACACACTCAAAATACAGTGCAATAGCACATCCTGATAACGGTGTAACAATGCACTCCACAAACTCTGCAACAACGCATCCTGAGGAAAAATATTTATGTACGTCATACACTTGCAGAATTGCGTGCGTATGATGGTTATTCGGGGAGTATTGGAGGGTTATATTGTTGTTATTGGGGTTAATATGCCCAATAACCTCACAAAATCCTCGAATGACGGGAAAAAAATGAGCGTCAAACCGCGGAATGTATTGGTAGATTATTGGGAGGTTATTGAGATGTTTTTTGTGGTTAATACCCCCAATAACCTCTCAATAACCCCCAATAATTAAGTTATTAGAAGATTATTTGGGGTCATATACACGCAGAACTGCATGCGTATGACGTATGTAAATAGTGCTCCTCCCAAAGGTGGTGTAATAGCGTACCCTGAATATGGTGTAATGACTACCACAAAGATGGTGTAACAAAACACCCCGAATACGGTGTAATAACACACCCCACATATAGTGCGACGATGTCTTTTAATGTGTAACAATGTATCCCGAATACGGTGCAACGATACACCCCGATAATAGTGTAACAACACATCTCACATATGATGCAATGGCGCCTCTCGAAGATGATGAAACAATGCACCTTAAGGACTATAACTTTCTTTGGACTCTTAAAAATCCTTTTGTCCAGCCTCCGACTCCAACCCCCACAGCATACAAACGTCATTGCAGCTCATCTCTACGTCCTATGTGGCCAACTACGACATATGTGGCTGATAGCTTCTGCAGCTCTCAACTTCGTTCTCTGTGGCTTATGGATGTTTTTACAACTCACCACTATGCTCTATGTGACCACCTAAGGCCTACGTAGTTAATAAATTGTGCAACTCTTGAGTCTGAGCTCTCTGGTCTACAAACATCTTGACAACTCACTACTATGACATATTTGACAAATTAAGGCATGGGTGGTTCATAACTTGTGTAGCTTCCGACTCTTTCCTTTGTGGCCTACGCACACCATCACAGCTCACTACTACGACATACATAACCAACTATGAACTAGATGACAACAACCACAGACTCCGACCCCATAGTCTATGGACGTCATCACAACTCTTCACTAAGATCTGTGTGACCAACCACGTGCTTTGTGTATCATAGCTTGCACAACTCGCGACCCTTACCATTGTGGTCTGCGAACGTCATTGTAGCTCACCACTACGATCTACGTGACCAACTGCAGCATACGTGGCTCACAGCTCCTCCGGTTTTCTACTACAGTCTCTATGGCCATCAAACGCTCATAAAGCAATTATTTGCAGTCTACACGACCAATTACTTTCATGGCTTTCGACTACAATCTATACGACAAGCTGACGCTACACTCACGGTATAACATTCACAATAGACTAATACCTCCGTAACAATCGACTATGACGTTACAACCTGCTATCACTAAGAAGTACAACCAGATTGCAACTATTATGAACTACTGTTTTATATTTATAATGATAAACATTTTAACTCCATCACCTCAAATCAAAGACAAAAGGACAATTATGTGTACTCACCATTCATGATAAATTGTTTCAACTAGATTAGACTCCATAATTTATTTCACTTTTGAAATTTTTCCACGTGAAAACTTAAGCTGTCTTCTCCTGCTTACTTTTCATTTTAACTTTTATATAATAATTTTCATTAATTTTTTTTAATATAAAAAAATTGAAATTATTCAATTCCTCCTAATCCTCCGCGTGAAAAGCCAAATTTTTCCATTGGAACAGCCGCCGCGAGACGCTGACAGAAATCCCCAATTTATGTATGTTTTAAACAAGTGTNCACTCACGGTATAACATTCACAATAGACTAATACCTCCGTAACAATCGACTATGACGTTACAACCTGCTATCCATAAGAAGTAAAACCAGATTGCAACTATTATCTATGAACTATTGTTTTATATTTATAATGATAAACATTTTAACTCCATCACCTCAAATCAAAGACAAAAGGACAAACATGTGTACTCACCATTCATGATGAATTGTTTCAACTAGATTAGACTCCATAATTTATTCCACATTTGAGATTTTTCCACGTGAAAACTCAAGCCGTCTTCTTCTACTTACTTTTCATTCTTACTTTTATGTAATAATTTTCATTAATTTTTTTTAATATAAAAAATAATTGAAATTATTCAATTCCTCCTAATACTCCGCGTGAAAAGCCAAATTTTCCATTGGAACAGCCGCCGCGAGACGCTGACAGAAATTCCCAATTTATGTATGTTTTAACAAGTGTGACACACAGTGAATGAGTAGTTGACTGCAGACGCCGGAGACCATTACGAACATGGCTGCCCCGCCGGCGTTGCTCACTGAACACCGTGCTGCCCCTGAAGAACAAAGCAGCCAGGCGGACCACATCGCCGGCGATTGGTATTCAGTACCAGAGCTTAGCCTCCGCGACAACCGCTTCACCGTACCCCTCGACCACTCTGATCCCCACTCCGCCCCCAAGATCACCATTTTTGCGCGCGAAGTCGTCGCAGGTAACACCTTCTCAAATGGAAACGAGAGCTTTTTGTTTTATACTTCCAGTGCATTACCCGATTCTTTGTGGTGTCGATTGAAATCAAAGAAGTGGGACATTTGCTGTGTTTTGTTGAGTTTTTGAAGATTTTAATTTCAAGTGTTGGTAGTTTGCGTTTTCTGTTCATTGATTGCCTGCCATTATTTTTATATGAGTCACTTTTGGAACTGATGAGTGATGATTTTGTAGACGCTGATATAATTCTAGTTTGTGATCAATTTTGGATCCTTGCCATCTTGATCCTTCCTTCTCCTGATTTTATTTATTTTCTTTATCTGTTGATATTTGATTTCATTTGCCCATTCCGACAATTCATCTTTTCATTTTCTTATCTACTTATAGTAGACTGTCTGCTTGAATTTTGTTAATAGTTTATATTTTCTTAAATATAAGGTTAAAACATAATGAAATGGCGCCTGGCACAGCTTTGCTGGTTTGCATATCTACATGTTTTCTGAGACATTAGTTCTGTTTTTAGGCTTCCTATTTTTGAGAGACAAACTTTTTTGCTGCAATTGACGAATTGGAGTTAGGGGTATAAACAAGCCTAGCTTGAGCGAGCTCAGGCTTGACTCGTGTTCGGCCGGTTAAAAACTAATATTGTTCGTGTCCGGCTCGTTTATACTTCGAGCCCAAAAAATTTGTTCGTGTTCGGCTTGTTTGCTTAGCGAGTTGAACACAAGCTGTTCGCGAACAATGAGTCATTTCGATAGCCCTAGTCATGCAGTCATAGGATGTTAAGAGTTGGGGCGAGATTTAAATCTTATTATTTATATTAAAATATTCAGTAAATAGAATTTAATAGATTTTTATTCGATTTTTTAATTAATAATTTGAATTGATTATAAATCTTTGAAGCCTTATAGTCAATTAAATTATTTAATANATATATATATATATATATATATATATATATAATTTTTGATAAAATTAATTTAATTATGTAATAATTTTGCTCATCGTATAAGTAAATGGTGGTTCAGCCCATACAGGTAAGAATTTTAGTGTGTTATGTGTTTCAATTCTTTTTTTGTCAAACTTGCAATGTAAAATTTTTATTCTAATACATAACAAGCAAGTTATAAAAATATATTAATAACAATAATATCAAAGTTTTTGTTTTAAACAAGTATTCCAATCTCGAATGACTCTCAGTGAAATCNCAAACTTGCAATGTAAAATTTTTATTCTAATACATAACAAGCAAGTTATAAAAATATATTAATAACAATAATTTTGAAAATTTTTATTATAAACAAGTATTCCAATTTCAAATGACTCTGAGTGAAATTAATAATAACTATCATGGAAGAAAATAATAGTTTTCTTATAATTATTTTTGACATGCCATCAAGTAATTTCCCCATCTTGCACGAATCATGAGATAATTTTTTAAAAAGAAATATTCAAGTTTTAATTTAAAGTTATTCAGTAATTTGATTTCAATAAACTCACAGTCAAACTAACAGACTTGATGAAGCAGACCTGATGATACCAAAATTGATCCAATCTGAGTCGAATCAATCCAACATCAAGCCGTTAAATTACTTTCAGAAACTTTTAATGTATGATTGGAATTTAAAATAAATTCCTAATCTAACATGCTTATAGTCAAATCGAGCATCTCGACAAGATGAATCTAATGAGCATAAGATCACTTGATTCTGACATCATTAAGGAGTAAATGTGTCCACAAAAAAACATCTGATCGAGGGAACCTCCTCAGGGCGTCCAATCTATTGTTAGGATTCCTTTCATAAATACAACCTGGGCTCTAACCCTCCTGAAAACCGCTATAGATCAAGAGCCAGAAGAAGGTTGAAGCTTGGAACCTAAACTCAACATTGTTTCTACACCAATGATCTGATGAATTTCTCCCGCTCTTGCAGTCGTCGATCACCATTAATCACCGCATGCTGACCATCGTCGACCATCATTGATCACTATGTGCTCCTTGCAGTGAAACAATGTGCATTATAGAATCCCATCATACTTTTGTGGAACATTGAAGCGTCTAGTGGTGCAATACGTCATCCAACACGCCTCGAATAAGATGCAATGAGACACCCTGAATAAGATGCAACGACACACCCTGAATATGGTGCAATGGCACACCCCAATGTGGTGTAACAATGCTCCTTACATACGGTGTGATGATGCCTCACAAAAAGGTGACATAACACACTCCAAATACAGTGCAATAACACATCCTGATAACAGTGTAACAATGCACTCCACAAACTCTGCAACAACGCGTCCCAAAGAAAAAATATTTATGTATGTCATACACATGTAGAATTGCGTGCGTATGACGGTTATTCGGGGAGTATTGGAGGGTTATATCGCTGTTATTGAGGTTAATATGCCCAATAACCTCACAAAACCCTCGAATGACGGGAAAAAAATGAGTGTCGAACCACGAAATATATTGGTAGGTTATTGAGATGTTATTAATATATTTTTGTGATTAATACCCCCAATAACCTCTCAATAACCCCCAATAACTGAGTTATTGGAAGATTATTCGGGGTCATACGCACTTAAAATTGCGTGCGTATGACATATGTAAATAGCGCTCCTCCCAAAAGTGGTGTGATAGCGTACCCTGAATATGCTGTAATGACATACCACAAAGATGGTGTAACAAAACACCCCGAAGATGGTGTAACAACACACCCCACATATAGTGCGACAATGTCTTCTAATGTGTAACAATATATCCCGAATACGGTGCAACAATACACCCCGATAATAGTGTAACAACACATCTCACATATAGTGCAATGGCGCCTCTCGAAGATGGTGTAATAATGCACCTTAAGGACTGTAACTTTCTCCGGACTGCTAAATATCCTTTTGTCCAACCTCCGACTCCTACCCCCACAGCCTACAAACGTCATTGCAGCTCACCTCTACGTCCTATGTGGCCAACTATGACATATATGGCTGATAGCTTCTGCAGCTCTCGACTTCGATCTCTGTGGCTTATGGATGACTTTACAACTCACCACTATGCTCTATGTGACCACCTAGAGCCTACGTAGTCAATAAATCGTGCAGCTCTTGACTCTGAGCTCTCTGGTCTACGGACATCTTGACAACTCACTACTATGACATATTTGACAAATTAAGGCATGGGTGGTTCACAACTTCTGCAGCTTCCGACTCTTTCCTTTGTGGCCTACGCACACCATCACAGCTCGCTATTACGACATACATAACCAACTATGACCTAGATGGCTACAACTACTGACTCCGACTCCCATAGCCGATGAACGTCATCACAACTCTTCACTAAGGTCTATGTGACCAACCACGTGCTTTGTGTATCATAGCTTGCACAACTCTCGGCCCCTACCATTGCAGCCTGCGAACGTCATTGTAGCTCATCACTACGATCTACGTGACCAACTGCAGCCTACGTGGCTCACAGTTTTTTCAATTTTCTACTACGACCTCAATGGCCATCAGACACTCATAAAGCAACTATTTGCGATCTACACGACCAATTACTTTCATGGCTTTCGACTACAATCTATACGACAAGCTGAGGCTACACTCACGGTCTATAACATTCACAATAGACTAATACCTCCATAACAATCGACTACGGCTGTTACAACCTGCTATCACTAAGAAGCACAACAAGATTGCAACTAAATACCTAAGAACTACTGTTTTATATTTATAATGATCAACATTTTAACTTCATCATCCCAAATCAAAGACAAAAGGATAAACATGTGTACTCACCATTCATGATAAATTGTTTAACTAGATTAGACTCCATAATTTATTTCACTTTTGAGATTTTTTCACTTAAAATTTAAGCCGTCTTCTCCTGCTTACTTCTCATTCTTACTTTAATATAATAATTTTCATTAATTTTTTTTAATATAAAAAAAATTTAAATTATTCAATTCCTTCTAATCCTCCGCGTGAAAAGCCAAATTTTTCATTGGAACAGCCGCCGCGAGGGGCTGACAAAAATCCCCAATTTATGTATGTTTTAAACAAGTGTGACGCACAGTGAATGAGTGGTTGACTGCAGACGCCGGAGACCATTACAAACATGGCTGCCCCGCCGGCGTTGCTCACTGAACACCGTGCGGCCCCTGAAGAACAAA
>JXCR01074105.1:35355-69482 GCA_002079205.1 Phalaenopsis hybrid cultivar | reverse complement strand
CCTGTTCTGGAAGTGAGCTGCATCAAAGTAGTAGTGGCATTTATTTTTTTTGTAGGAACTCAATTCTTGTGAGCTCATTTTTGTGTTTGTTTTGGTTCCAGCGCCTTTTATATTTTTCCTATCCTCACGTTCAATTTTTATATTATGTTTTATTATTTAATGTAAAAAATAAAATTCTAATCCATCATCCACTTATCTTTTTTATGGTTGTTTAAGGATAAGAACTTTCTTTGGCCAAACAATCACTTAAAATCAAATATTGAAGAGAGATCAAATCACTTCTAGACACTCGTAATGAAATAAGCTGCCCCTAAATGTAATGATGATTAGTTTTCTATTTTTAAGAGAGCCCATCGTACTTTACCAAATTTTTCCCTGGGTTATCAGAGTTTGAACTAATCTCAAAGTATTCTGCCTTCCCCTAGAAGGGGTGTTTTTAGTGAACTTAAAACTATTTTACTACTTTTAGCAACATAGAGAATAAATCGGGGAGACACTTCATCTTTGAGATTTTTGTTGAATGAAAATACATATTGTATGTTGGTGTTTTGGTCCTCTTGATCAGTGGATTGTAGATCAAGACACACATATTTAAGATTGATCATTTTATCATGTGGGGTTATGGATGGTGGATGAAGTTCTCAAGCATTGAATCACTATTGTTGGAGATTTGTACTAAGTAGTTGGATTCGCATTGATGCCTTTGAGATTTATTGTTAGAGCTGATGTGAAATTGACTTTTTGTTCTAGTTTTTTCCTTGAGATTAGTAATAGTTCCCTCAAGTTTTGATTGAAGGGTTACTAAGATCTTGAGCTGATTTGCGGTGTTTTTTCAAAAAGATAATACCTCATCTTTCGGCCACTGCTTGGCTTTGAAATTTATCCCAAGGGGCGTGTTATATGACTTCGATCATTCTGATGATAATTGTAATCTCTGAATTTGTGGCGCATAAACTATGAGAATCATGAAGACAGTTCTAATTTTTGTATGGCTAATCAAAGTGGAAATTTGTGAAAAATTGTTAATATTTTTTCATAAGTAACCATTTTTTGTTTATGAAAATGCTGAATAATTATGTTGCGTCTGTTGCTAAGGCTTTGTTTAATATTTTTCCTTCATTCTTTTTATCTTGTGCAGAGTTATGGAGGATTTTGCGCTCTTACCTATTTGAGTTTTGCTCCAGCCGGCCTGAAGTCTGTTTTACTGACCGGAGGTATCCCTCCAATAGGAAATGGTTGCACCGCTGATTCAGTTTATAGGGCCTGCATTGAGCAGGTTATTCATCAGAATGAGAAATATTATAAAAGATTCCCTCAAGATATTCCTGTTGTTTGCGAACTGGTCAGCTTCTTGAGTAAAGCTGAAGGTGGAGGGGTGAGCTCATAACTTCATACTGGATTCTGTTCAGAAAATGCAAGCGCCAATAAGTTTTCAAGCTATAATTTTGTTTAACAGGTTCCTCTTCCATCTGGAGGGATTCTAACCCCTAAGGGTTTGCAACTACTTGGACTTGCAGGCCTAGGATTTGGTGGTGGATTTGAACGTCTACACTACATGTAAGTTTATGCTTAGAATTTAATTTAAACAAGGAGAATACTGACATAAATATAATTGTAGGTTCGAAAGGATATGGGATCCCGTATTGCTTCCTGGAGGAGGAGAAAAGCAAATAAGTTTCTACTTCTTAAAGGCTGTAAGAACTTCTTTTATCTTCTGTCTTTAGCTTGGGTCTGTTTGGTTGCTCATAAGTGGGAGGAAGTGATCCGTACTGCTTTTGAAAGTTCAAATTTCAGAATTGCTTTTGAGAAAAATTATTTGATTGGTTGTTCACTGAGGAAGTGCACTTCCACTACTATTCTTCTAGAAGAATATGAACTTTCACTGCTATGCTCTCTCAATTAAATTTTTTTTATCAGGAGGTATCTTTTATATTAGTTATTCTAGGTCATTCCAAAATTTTTCTTTTGATTATATATCCAAGCCTACTTGGGGAGCATAATATTAAAACTCTTAGTATCAACAATAATTTTTAGAGTTATAATTTTATCTTCATTCTACTAATTTTTACAATAATATCTTTCAAACCTTTATCTATAATTATATCTATACTATTTTTAGTATAACTCGTACCTGAATACCAAAGTTTAAAATCTAGACTATCAATCTCTTTTGTCTTTTTTCAACACATTTATTTTCTTGAATGCATAAGATATTTATTTTCATATGAATTATAATATCTACTAATTTTATTAACTTATTTATGAGAGTATCTACATTCGAAGTTCCCATCCTAATATTATTTTAATGAACTAACTTCTTTCATCGCATCCATTCATAATGTGGAAACCCTAGTTTATTTTAAAATATAGACTATAAATATTTTTAGTCTTTTTTCAACCCAATTAGCTTTGAATGCATCAGATATTTATCTTTTTATGAATTATAATATCTACTAATTTTATTAATTTACTTATGAGAGTATTTATATTCCAAATTTCTTAACTAATGTTATTTTTTTGAAATAATTTCTTTGTCCGTATCCATTCATAAGGTGGGAACCCTTGCTTATTTTAACAGTATACCTGAGCGCTGATATTGTGGCTCTTGCACACTTATCACTGTATTTAGGTCATATGATACATCGTTTAGTATTTACACAATGATTTAAATGATCCATGTCGTAGTTTTTTGATAAAATGTTTACAAGAACTGTCGACCACCTAATACAATCATTTATTTTTCACTTCCAAGGCTTTGGCCAACGATGACAGTGTTTAAAATTATTATCATAATGATTTAAGGGAGATAAAATGTTGATGTGAAAAATTATCATCAATTAAAGAGGTAACAACATGCCAAATAATCATATTTCATATCTAAGAATAAAAAAAAAGCCATTTAATTAANCAATACATCGTTTAGTATTTACACAATGATTTAAAGGATTCATGTCGTAGTTTTTTGATAAAATGTTTACAAGAACTGTCGACCACCTAATACAATCGTTCTTTTTTCACTTCCAAGGCTTTGGACCCAACAATGACAGTGTTTAAAATTATTATCATAATGATTTAAGGGAGATAAAATGTTGATGTGAAAAACTATCATCAATTAAAGAGGTAGCAATATGCCAAATCATCATATTGCATATCTAAGAATAAAAAAAAACCATTTAATTAAATATATATATTTAAATTTTATGTTTAAACTTAATAAAATTTATTCATTTAAAATAAAATTAAAANCATTCATAATGTGGAAACCCTAGTTTATTTTAAAATATAGACTATAAATATTTTTAGTCTTTTTTCAACCCATTTAGTTTTGAATGTATAAGATATTTTTTTTTATGAATTATAATATCTACTAATTTTATTAATTTACTTATGCGAGTATTTATATTCCAAATTTTTTAACTAATGTTTTTTTTAATTAATTTCTTTGCCCGTATCCCTTCATAAAGTGGGAGCCCTTGCTTATTTTAACAGTATATCTGAGCGCTGAAATTGTGGCTCTTGCAAACTTATCATTGTATTTAGGCCATACAATATATCGTTTAGTATTTACACAATGATTTAAAGGATTCATGTCGTAGTTTTTTGATAAAATGTTTACAACTGTCGACCACCTAATACAATCGTTCATTTTTCACTTCCAAGGCTTTGGACCCAACTATGACAATGTTTAAAATTATTATCATAATGATTTAAGGAGATAAAATGTTGATGTGAAAAATTATCATCAATTAAAGAGGTAGCAATATGCCAAATCATCATATTGCATATCTAAGAATAAAAAAAACCATTTAATTAAATATATATTTAAATTTTATGTTTAAAATTAATAAAATTTATTCATTTAAAATAAAATTAAAATTGAATTATATTTAAGATAAAATTATTTAATTTTTTATTTTTTTACATGAAAAATTTAAAATTTATTTATAAAGATTAACATAGTGGCAAATAGGGTTATAAATAAACTAATGCACTTGATGAATAATTTAAATTCGGCTCAATTAATACTTGTTGTTGTTTTTTCAAATTAATAAATACATATGTTTGAATTTTTTTTTCAAAACTCAAGTGTTAAATTAATCAAATTTGATCATAGTCNAAAATTAAAATTGAAATTAAAACTTCAAAGTTAAATATAAATTATATTTAAGATAAACTTATTTAATTTTTTATTTTTTTACATGAAAAATTTAAAATTTAAAATTTATTTATAAAGATTAACATGGTGGCAAATAGGGTTATAAATAAACTAAGGCACTTGATGAATAATTTAAATTCAACTCAATTAATACTTGATGTTGTTTTTTCAAATTAATAAATACATATGTTTGAATTTTTTTTTTTCAAAACTCAAGTGTTAAATTAATCAAATCTGAACATAGTTTAACTCGTTTATCAATATTCACAAACAAGATTATTTGTTCTTCAACATATGTTTGAATATTTTTTCAAAACTCAAATGTTAAATTAATCAAATTTGAACATATTTTAACTCGTTTATCAATAGTCACAAACAAGATTATTTGTTTTTCAACAAGTAACTTGTAAATATTTTTTACTTATATGATGTATTATTTAAATAAAAAATAATTAAGTNAAGATTATTTGTTCTTCAACATATGTTTGAATATTTTTTCAAAACTCAAATGTTAAATTAATCAAATTTGAAGATAGTTTAACTCGTTTATCAATATTCACAAACAAGATTATTTGTTCTTCAACAAGTAACTTGTAAATATTTTACTTATATGATGTATTATTTAAATAAAATTTAATTAAGCAGAATTTATTTAATTATATAATTAAAAGTAATATATTATAATTTAATAGCAATATGCATATATATTTAGTGCAAAATTTTTTTTATTTCGATGAATTAGTTTGTTAGTGTCTATATTATTTGATTGAAAAAAGTTTATTTATACTTTATATATTATCTTATTTCTTTGGTATAAATTAATTTAGAAGTTATTCAAAGTTTATTCAGTTATTTATTTATATTTGTAAAATCATTTGCTATTAATTTTACATGAAAAATTAAATATTCATTCAATTTTTTAGCTTGTATACTAACTTTATATATGTCATCAAATTTTTGATTTTATATGAAATATAAAGTATTCATTTGAATTTTTAGCTAGTTCAATAAATATAAACAAGCCAAGTACAAATCAAGCATACAACAACAACAATAAAGCCTTGATCCCACTACGTGGGGTCGGCTACATGAATCATTTTTCTCTATTGCGTCCTCTTTTGTGTCATATTTTCATTTAGTTGTAATAAATTAAGATCAAGTTTTTTATAATAAGTCCAAGTCTTTCTAGGTCTACCTCTGTCTTTCTTAAGATAAGTTGAATCTAAAACATCTACTCTTCTAATCGGATCATTAGATGGTCGATGTTTAATGCGACCAAACAATCTAAGACGACTTTCTCTAATTTTGTTCGTCACTGGAGCTACACCAACCAACCCTATCACAAATATATTCATTTTGCATTTTGTCTCTAAGTGTAAAGTCACTCATCCACCTAATTATTCTCATCTTGGCAACACTTAACTTAGTATTATGCTCTCTTTTAAAGACCAACATTCAGCGTCATAGAGCATTGCAGGTCTCATCACCGTCTTATAAAATTTTCCTTTCAGTCTAAGCGGTACTTTTCTGTCACACAAAAGGCCTGAAGCATTCCTCCACTTCAACCAACCAACTTGAATTCTACTATTAACATCCCCATCTATATCACCATCGCTTTGAACGACAGGCCCAAGATATCTAAAACGTTCACACCTTTTAATAATTTGATCACCCAAAGTCACACTTCTGTCACTAGAGCTTCTACTACTAAAATTACATTCCATATATTCAGTTTTAGTTCTACTTAAATGAAGGGAGACTCCAATGTAGACCTCCATAATTCAAGTTTTTTCTGGGCTTTTTCTCTCGTTTTATCCATGAGAAGACACTACTAAAATGCATTCCATGTATTCAGTTTTAGTTCTACTCAAATGAAGGCCTTTAGACTCAATGTTTCAAGTTTTTCCTGGGCTTTTTCTCTCGTTTTATCCACGAGAAGGATATCATCAGCAAAAAACAAGTTTTTCCTGGGCTTTTTCTCTCGTTTTATCCACGAGAAGAATATCATCAGCAAAAAGCCTAAGTTTTTTCTGGGCTTTTTCTCTCGTTTTATCCACGAGAAGGATATCATCAGCAAAAAGCATTAAGGTACATCCTCCTGTAAATGTCTAGTAAGACCATCCATAACTAAAGCAAAAAGATATGGGGTTAAAGCCGATCCTTGATGTAATCCAACAAAAATAGGAAAAATATAAGGTCAATCCTCCTTTAGTTCGAACACAAGTAGCAGCTCTAATACACATATCTTTAATGACTTGAATATAAGTCATATCAACACCTTCTTCTCAAGAACTCTCCAAAGGATATCTCTTGGCTAATGAGGATAGAGAAGATACTAGATAGCATGTCTTTACAATTGGCGATGTTTGTGCTGGATGGAGAAGTCGAAAGGTGGTGGCGCGGGCCTTTTTAGAGAGTGGTTTGTACCCTTATCCGCTCGACGACAGATGCATGACAAGTTCATCAAGTTGATACAAGGAGAAAATACAGGCATGCAGTACGAAGCTGAATTCACTGCACTATCGAGGTATGTGTCACAATTGATTGCTATTACAGAATAAAAATGTTATAGATTCCTTTCAGGATTTAAGAATTCTATCATTCAACTATTAGTACTTTTAGGGATCGATAAATACTTGATATTAGTGGAACGAGCTAGAAGAGTGGAGATCGACTACTAGCTTATTCATAAGCGTAAGAGATACACATGAGTAAGATTGCAGAAGAACATAATCGAAAGGATCCAATGGGAAGCAGTCCAAGAACAATTTGAGTGGAGTTAGCAAAGGTATGACTTAGGTTGTTATCATTTGTGTCAAATGTGGAAGACAATATAAAAGTGAATGCTTGATTGGCTTTCAACCTAGTCATATAGCAAGATATCCATCTCTTGGCTAGAAGAGCACTGAAGATCAGAAATCAAGTGGGTAGAAAAAGATGGAGTCTATAGCTTCAGCTCCGACCCAATTACAACCTAGACAACCTGTTCAACCTCGTGTATATTCCCTTATTCATAGTGAGCCTGAAGAATCTACTGCTACTGATGGTGATGAAATTTGATTAGTTTGATGTTTTCGTGCTTCACTAGCTATATTTTTTGAAGTATAGTTGAGTCGCTTTGTATCGAGTCTTTATCTTTATAGTGATTAATTTTCATGAATTCCCTAGTTTCATGGATAGCTAATGTTGACTTGAGGTTAGTTTATAAATTTTGAGGACAAAATTTTTGTAAGTGAGGAAGATTGTAACTGTTTTGCTATTTCGGGGAAGGGGGGATGAACAGTCGGAAGAGGAAACGAAGAAGACAAGAAGAGGAAGCAAGGGGTTGGGTAGTCGAAGAAATGAGAGATGAAGCGAAAGGATCGGGAGGCTAGTTCTCCTATAAATTGATGTGAGGCAGAGGGAGATTGGGAGGTAGAAAAAATCCTAGCGGCTTACCTTGGAGTCGAGAAATTTGCGAAGGAAAGGACAGCGTGGGAGAAGCTTACACGACGACAAGAAGGCTTGAGGAAGTATCGACATTGTGGTCGAGCAGTGGAAATGATGACGTCGACTCCTCGAGTAGGATAGAGCTGATGTTGGTGTCATGTCATTATCTGAGAAGTCGAAGAGGAGAAATTTGTAGAGGAGCTTTCGGGAGTGTGATTCAACTCTCGTGCACAAAAAAGAGGAACTCTTGTCGTAGGATTATGGGACAGAAGACCCTCTATGATCATGATTTAATGGATTTGCAAAGGATGATTGAAAGGATCTCTTAAGTAAATATGATAAAATGAAAAATAAAATGCAAGTTGAATGAAGAATGAATGTCTATAATATCGTGCAAGCAAAATTGAAAGAGCTACATCGACTGAACACAATAGCTCGCCTATTAATGAAGATGAATATAAAAAATAAGGACCAATATTGAAGTTCTATAAATTTCAAGAATTTAACAAATAAGCACCAAATGCAAGAAAAAAGTCCTACTTTAATTGCATAAAGAATTCCAACTTGCATTAATTGCCACTAAATTTAGAACACACACAACAAGCAAAAAAAACAGTCTTTCGGAAATTTGAAATAAAATTTTACATGAATTTTAATGACCAATATATCCAAGCAAATATTTAAATCCAGATGAATTCATACACGTGCTTCGTAAGATATTCTTCAACACAAGTATGACACCTAGATATGTGTTGAAGTACTTTGAAAAGCATGCAAGTTCTGTAAACCGAAGTCATGACTATTAAATTAGGCATGTTTGCATGTTCATCAAACATGTTAAAATGTTCAAACCTAACACTTGAGAGTACTGCATAGGTTAAAAAATGCGATAAATTCAAATGTGCCCTTTCTCAAGAAACATGTTAATACTAAAAAACCTTTCATATTTTTTTTCTTAAAATTCATAAACTCGCTTAAATTTAAAACTCAAAATTATGAACTAACTAAATATAAGTTCTCGAACAAATTGCGTTTGTGTAACGAGGTTGAAAGTCCAATTTTACAATTTTGATGCTTCATGTCATTAGTGTTAGAGTTGATAAGATTTGTGTTACAAAATAGTATTAAATTCTTGATTCATGGTTTAATATATCAAGCATATCATTTTGGACTGGGAATCTAGTATTCAACTTTGAAATTCCTTAGAAATATTTGGTATCTCATTTAGATAAAGCTTTCAAGGCTTTTTCAATGAGAAAATTCATCGCAATATAATAACTCTTGTTTCAACTTTCTAATAAAGTCCAATAATAAGTTCCAATCATTGACATTGATCCTCTCAATATGTAGATTCAAAGGATCTTCAGTTTAGCATATACCTATATAAATTTAAATGATGCATAATTCATGAACTTGATCTTCTGCAATAGGCTAGCAAAGTCAATAAGGTTCAAAGTGACAATCAAGTTGTTCAAATATCCTGATAATAGACATAGAAAGTTTCAGTAGAGGGAATCATATCATCATAATGCCTCTAATTTCTAACACATATCATTTCATATTCAAATCAAGATAAATACTAAAATCTAAAAAAATGTAAATTTTAAAATTTTCAAGAAAAAACTTGTCATTTAAAACTCAAGGTAATAATTCACCCGCCATCCACAGCAAGTTTGTCAAGAGTGGTATACTTAAGATGACCTCGGCTCAGAAAGTACAGGTATTTACAACATTGGTTTTGATGAATTAGTATTAGCAGGACTACCAAATGGAAGAGATTTTTAATTGGGGAATAGTTACAATAGATGCAACAATGTTTTAAATTGTATTGTTAATATAGTTTAACACAAAACCAACTGCAATCTTCTGTGCACAAATTAAAAATAAATCAAATATATATGCAAGGTGTCAAGAAAGGTATTATGTAATTTTACTATGAACTTGTAGTCTTTTTAATCTCATTAATTTTTTTAAACTACTTGTATCTAAAGAGATTAAATTCATGGCACCCATTAGCACAATCACTTTTCTTATTAATTTAATTTTAATTTTTTTTAATTCTTATATATGTTCCTTTTGGTTTGTTATTCTCANGGACTACCAAAAGGAAGAGATTTTTAATTGGGGAATAGTTACAATAGATGCAACAATGCTTTAAATTGTATTGTTAATATAGTTTAACACAAAACCAACTACAATATTTTGTGCACAAATTAAAAATAAATCACATATATATGCAAGGTGTCAAGAAAGGTTTTATGTAATTTTACTATGAACTTGTAGTCTTTTTAATCTCATTAATTTTTCTCGAGTGCTCAGAACTACTTGTATCTAAAGAGATTAAATTCATGGCACCCATTAGCACAATCACTTTTCTTATTAATTTTATTTTAATTTTTTTTAATTCTTATATATGTTCCTTTTGGTTTGTTATTCTCGTAAATAAAAAAAGCATCGTGTTCCATAACAATTCAAATGTGTGTCAAATGTACCAATTTGCATTACGATTATAAAAGCTTCAGTAGGAAGAACTTATAAAATAACGTTAGATTATTGACACCATATCAATTTGATAAATTATGAATTAACAACATCGGAAACATTAAATTTGATTGGTTACTTTAATTTGGCGCTATTAAATATTGCCAACAAGATACATCAGTTAATAAAAATAAGGGTGAAATGATAAGTTAAATTAATCTGACCTTAGCATATTTAACATCTCCTCTAATTGAAAATATAAATGAAATCTTATCTTGAAGATGACATATCGACTTTCTTGATCTAAATAGAAACCTTAAAAAGTTAATAGAAACCTTAATGGCAACTATGAAAGAAGATGAGAGGGTCCTTGCCAAGAAAATATAAAAGAATGTCTTCAAAACGGTAAGTGATTGTATAGTATAAGGAGTGCACATCTACATATTTATTTGTATTAGAAGTAATATTATTATTTAAGGGCAGTTTAGTCGTTTCTTTTTTTTTCTTTTTTTACTTGTAACCCTTCTTTAGCTCAATATGAAACCCTAGACCCAAAATTATGCTTCTTTTTGACTTCTTCTCTCATTTATCTCTAAATTTTTTTTCTATCATACCCAATTCACTTTTACATAGTCTGATCCATCTTCGCAAAACCTCGATTCATCTTCATTAATACCGCTAGGTTTAATAGCCTTCGATTTGCTATATTTTGTTTGTTATNCGGGTGGGGGATGGTGGCTGCGGTGGAAGGCGGTGGGCAAGCGACCGATAGCAGCAAATAGGTGGCGAAGCCGGGGCCGACGGCCAGCGATGGCGGCGGCTCAGGGCAACTGTCGACGGCAGGCGAAGGGTTATTTTGGTGTTTTAAAAATAAGCAAAAACATATTTTTGTTTTTAGTATTTTAAAAATAGAAGCGTTCTCTCAAAAAAAAATACAGAAATAAAATTAAAAAAAAGATAAGCAAACAGTGTTTATATGTTTGTTTCCTTTTTTTTGTTTTAAAATTAAAAAATGATCTCAAACAGCCTCCAAGTTACTTCTGTAATGGCAACCTATTTTGCACTGTTCTATCAATCAGCTCAAAAATGTTAACAGTCGTTACTGTTTGTGGTCAGGATGCAAAAAATATATTGATTTTTTTCTTGTCATGAGGGTATATTTGTTAAAATATATTGATTTTTAACTACTAGTTGTTCTCTCTGGTTACATATTCTATTTTCCTATGCAATTCTTTGAATTTTACTCTTTCCTGCACAAATGTCTGACATTTTGTAGTGAAATCCTTTATATCCCGGTTTTATGATTGCTTTGCATGATTTTTAGTTATGGGTAAAGGGATATATTCAAGTATTGAATCTTATTAGTCTGATAATTCCATACTTTGATGAATATATTAATTTGTTGCAGCTGGAAAGGAAAAGCAAACGTTACCATATTTATTATTCCTACAAGGTGGACCCGGCTTTGAGAGTCCTCGCCCTACTGAAGCTAGTGGATGGATAAAGAAAGCATGTGAAGAACATTGTGTTGTTTTGCTAGATCAGGTATAATTCACAGTTATTCCTTAAATCACATCTTGAATGTTGATTTTGCAGTTTATTGACTGAAAAGCCTTATTAATCTTTGGTTGCTAGCGTGGTACAGGGTTATCTACTCCTTTGACGGCGTCATCTCTTTCCCAATTTAAATCTTCGACAGAGTTGGTTAACTACCTGAAGCATTTCAGGGCAGATAATATAGTCAGAGATGCTGAGTTTATCCGTATTAATCTGGTACCTGATGCTGCTCCTTGGACAATTTTAGGGCAGGTATAAGTTTGTTAATGGGTTTTATTTTAAATGATAATTTGAAGAGGAAAACCAGTAAAACAAGAAGTCTATTACATGCTGATCTGCTTGAATTTTTGGTTCTTAAAGGATGTTTCCAAAAGAAGAAGAAAGTNATTTTTAGACAGTGTTCTTCTGAAGGTTGTACAAATATACAATGATATTAGAATGTTCATTTTATAGCATATCAAATATTTATATTAACTTATTAAAAATTTAACTGACATGCATATTATTTTTTTTTCCTTGTATTATTCTAGTTTAGGAGTAAAAGTATTCACAAAATTGTTTAGCATATTATTATTTTAAACTAACTTTTTAGATTCATTAATTGATTAGAGAGCAAAAGAATGAATAATGTTTATAGAAGACACAAACAACTAATAACGAGGTAAATTTAAATATAATATTTTAATTTAATTTATTTAGGCTCTTCCATTTGTTAAATAGTAATTAAATATATAAAACTTAGTTCACATCATCTAAGTGTTTGTTCCCATCCTGATTAATTCCAAGCCTCAAAGAAATACTTCAATTTTTTTTTTGTAAATGACTAATGAATGGTCGATCAGTTGTAGTAGATAACCTTCTAGCATGGTAAGTTAAAAGAAAGGTTTCTGACAGGATTTCTGATCATTGTGAGTCTTGACATGTTTACCTAAGAGATTATTTACCAAACTATGCATGCCATCAATATCTTATAACTGCCATAAAAAAAATTAACGTAACCTTTGGGGGATGCACATAGTTAGCAAAATGATCTATAGCACCTCCAAGCAGCCCAATACCATCTGCATTAGACACTTTCAGCAAAGGTGAATGTTTATTACTAGGGGCATTTACATACATACCACTCAGCTCACATGTATTTACATATCTAACGCCTAAACTTTACATTTTACATTTACACAACCGAAATCTTTCTTATCACAAAAATAATATCATTATTTTAACTTTTAAAAAGTGAAATACAACTTTTCAAGCAAAAATATGGTGGCATATATGTAAAAATTGTTGTGTAGGTGTCAGATATGTCAATACATTAGAATTAAATGATATGTCCGTATATCTTTCTTATTTCCAATGCCCATGGTAACAAGGAAACATGCAGCACAAAAAGGCGCTCGAGTAGTTAACCTTCTGTTAGTGTACCCTTCCCAAATTCATCCAATAAGCACAAAGATCTAGGTGTTGCATGCCTGTGAGAGTCGTAGAGAATGATTAATAAAAAAGATCCAAGGTAGGCAATAGTATGACCAGAAGCGTGTTTTACCTAAGCATCATGCCTACTTGATGAAGATCAATCATAAAAGTAGACCGATCTGATGTCATTGGCTTACTCCCCATAGCACAGAAAATCCTGTCACAGTATGCCCAAGTCACCAAGACAAAGTTGAAAAGGGGAAAAACAACATCAGTGATTTTTTCCTTACAAAAAGAGGCCAAACCTGTCGGTCAAGCCAACGATAGCTGCATCTGCTGGCACAAAGCTTCCAATATGTGATAGGAAGACCAACAAAGCTACCTGAGTTTGAAGCAAAATACATGTCGTATGAAGTGTATAGCATATATAATTTCCATTGTTACCGTAATTATTACTTCACGACAAGACGTTCGTTAAAATGAAATTTGGAGTCAATTATCATCAATAAAATCCATAGCAAGAGATGGTTTTGTAAAGAGAATTATATGGTCATATCACACAGAAAGTATTTGTCCATTTTAGGAGTCTTTCTCAAATCCAAGCAGAAGTCCTCTTAATAGGCCTTAAACAACACATTTATACTTAGTCAGAAAAACCCTAATTTATTTCAAATAAAGTAAAATAAGGGGCCATAGGGTTCGGCTCGCCATGTAGGCAGGAAAAATCCCCTAATGGAATGTTCAGGGAGCAAATCCTGCCTGCCACCCCCACCAAGGCGAATGCGAAAGACAACCCCTGCACGCCTAAAAAATGTAACAATTGCCGGGAGTTGGCAAAGGCAAACATGATGCATNAAATAAAGTAAAATAAGGGGCCATAGGGTTCGGCTCGCCATGTAGGCAGGAAAAATCCCCTAATGGAATGTTTAAGGAGCAAATCCTGTCTGCCACCCCCACCAAGGCGAATGCGAAAGACCACCCTTGCACGGCTAAAAAATGTAGCAATTGCCGGGAGTTGGCAAAGGCAAAAATGATGCATTTATAATAACAATAAATCAAAATGCCACCAAAAAACATTGCAAGAGAAACAAATAATATTTTGGGTGAGCAGGCAAGTCATGGGTGAATTCAAAATGACCTGCAAACAAACAAAAAACAATAATTTAATGTTTCAGGGGTCAGGTCTTTGCAATCCAACTGTGAAATATCATTNGATGCATTTTATAATAACAATAAATCAAAATGCCACCAAAAAACATTGCAAGAGAAACAAATAATATTTTGGATGAGCAGGCAAGTCATAGGTGAATTCAAAATGACCTGCAAACAAACAAAAAACAATAATTTAATGTTTCAGGGCTCAGGTCTTTGCAATCCAACTGTGAAATATCATGNTATACTGAAGATTTGATACAGTTAGTTTGAATTTCACCCACCAGGAAGGGTGAAAAAATAACCACACAACAGTTACCTAGTTATTGGTTTAAAGGGCTAGTTTGTTTCTTTGTAAGTGGTTATAACTTTTGAAGTGTTTGGATCCTGTTCTGGAAGTGAGCTGCATCAAAGTAGTAGTGGCATTTATTTTTTTTTTGTGGGAACTCAATTCTTGTGAGCTCATTTTTGTGTTTGTTTTGGTTCCAGTGCCTTTTATATTTTTCCTATCCTCACGTTCAATTTTTATATTGTGTTTTATTATTTAATGTAAAAAATAAAATTCTAATCCATCATCCACTTATCTTTTTGATGGTTGTTTAAGGATAAGAACTTTCTTTGACCAAACAATGACTTAAAATCAAATATTGAAGCGAGATCAAATCACTTCTAGAAACTTGTAATGAAATAAGCTGCCCCTAAATGTAGTGATGATTAGTTTTCTATTTTTAAGAGAGCCCATCGTACTTTACCAAAAATTTTCGTAGTTTATCAGAGTTTGAACTAATTTCAAAGTATTCTGCCTTCCCCTAGAAGGGGTGTTTTTAGTGAACTGAAAACTATTTTACTACTGTTAGCAAAGTAGAGAATAAATCGGGGAGACACTTCATCTTTGAGATTTGTGTTGAATGAAAATACATATTGGATGTTGGTGTTTTGGTCCTCTTGATCAGTGGATTGTAGATCAAGACACACATCTCTAAGATTGATCATTTTATCATGTGGGGTTATGGATGGTGGATGAAGTTCTCAAGCATTGAATTACTATTGTTGGAGATTTGTACTAAGTAGTTGGATTCGCATTGATGCCTTTGAGATTTATTGTTAGAGCTGATGTGAAATTGACTTTTTGTTCTAATTTTATCCTTGAGATTAGTAATAGTTCCCTCAAGTTTTGATTGAAGGGTTACTAAGACCTTAAGCTGATTTGCGGTGTTTTTTCAAAAAGATAATACCTTATCTTTCGGCCACTGCTTGGCTTTGAAATTTATCCCAAAGGGGCGTGTTATATGACTTCGATCATTCTGATGATAATTGTAATTTCTGAATTTGTGGCGCATAAACTATGAAAATCATGAAGACAGTTCTAATTTTTTGTATGGCTGATCAAAGTGGTAATTTGCGAAAAATTGTTAATATTTTTCCATAAGTAACCATTTTTTGTTTATGAAAATGCTGAATAATTATGTTGCTTCTGTTGCTAAGGCTTTGTTTAATATTTTTCCTTCATTCTTTTTATCTTGTGCAGAGTTATGGAGGATTTTGCGCTCTTACCTATTTGAGTTTTGCTCCAGCCGGCCTGAAGTCTGTTTTACTGACCGGAGGTATCCCTCCAATAGGAAATGGTTGCACCGCAGATTCAGTTTATAGGGCCTGCATTGAGCAGGTTATTCATCAGAATGAGAAATATTATAAAAGATTCCCTCAAGATATTCCTGTTGTTTGCGAACTGGTCAGCTTCTTGAGTAAAGCTGAAGGTGGAGGGGTGAGCTCATAACTTCATACTGGATTCTGTTTCAGAAAATGCAAGCGCCAATAAGTCTTCAAGCTATAATTTTCTTTAACAGGTTCCTCTTCCATCTGGAGGGATTCTAACCCCTAAGGGTTTGCAACTACTTGGACTTGCAGGCCTAGGATTTGGTGGTGGATTTGAACGTCTACACTACATGTAAGTTTATGCTTAGAATTTAATTTAAGCAAGGAGAATACTGACATAAATTTAATTGTAGGTTCGAAAGGATATGGGATCCCGTATTGCTTCCTGGAGGAGAAAAGCAAATAAGTTTCTACTTCTTAAAGGCTGTAAGAACTTCTTTTATCTTTTATCTTTAGCTTGGGTCTGTTTGGTTGCTCATAAGTGGGAGGAAGTGATCCGTACTGCTTTTGAAAGTTCAAATTTCAGAATTGCTTTTGAGAAAAATTATTTGATTGGTTGTTCACTGAGGAAGTGCACTTCCACTACTATTCTTCTAGAAGAATATGAACTTTTACCGCTATGCTCTCTCAATTAATTTTTTTTGTCGGGAGGTATCTTTTATATTAGTTATTCTATGTCATTCCAAAATTTTTCTTTTGATTATATATCCAAACCTACTTGGGGAGCATAATATTAAGACTCTTAGTATCAACAATAATCTTTAGAGTTATAATTTTATCTTCATTCTACTAATTTTTACAATAATATCTTTCAAACCTTTATCTATAAATATATTTGTACTATTTTTAGTACAACTCATACCTGAATACCAAAGTTTAAAATCTAGGCTATCAATATCTTTTGTCTTTTTTCAACACGNAAAAATTTGTGTGCGGTGTCCGATCTGGACCACTCAAATACATCTTTCTGTATTTTTTTTTGTTAGAGTGTGACCCATTCTAAAATTTTTGACTATCCTGATCGGACACCGCACACAATAATTTTTCTACCCAAAGCCATTAGTGTCCTAAACCTAAAATTATCAAGTAGCCCAAACATTTAATTTAATTTAGTTTGACCCTCAAAATTAAATTATTAAACTCCTTTAAGGGATGTATAAATTCAGTTATTTGTAAAGATTATTTGATTAAAAAACTCAATAATTTACTTTCACTATACATGAAGTTAAGAATAAAAATTCATTTTCCATCTATTTTATAAAAGTTTATTTCTCAACTTTAAAATATTAACATCCATTCTGACTTATAAATTAGGAGCCATTTGTCGAATGCAAGCTTATATAACCTAAAATCTTTAATAAATTCTTATACAAAATTTCTCTCTCTCACACACTTTCTCTTGTAATTATTGAATATCATTAAAATCTTAATAAAAAATAAAAACCAATTTGAAGCTTAAGGGTATAAATTGATTGGACTCCTTGTATCAAGAATGCTTTAAGTTGGTTAAGAAATATGAACTAAGAAAAAAATTATTTCATTCATATATATCCTATTCTAAGAAAATAATTAAGTTTCTTTTATGTATGCTTATCTTGTACTTTATTGGTTTGCATAAAATAAAAGGAAATGCCAAAGAGCTTGTAATTTTTATGGTCAATTACATGATATGTTACTTATATTCCTCTAAATCCTTAAAAAGATGGCTTAATTTAGCTATTGCACATTTGATTTGTTCCTCATTTTCTTATATTACACATGAAAATCATGACAAATCCATATAGAAAAAAATGTTGTTACATTGTTTTGATCAAAGATCTTGAAATTTACACAATGTACAAGGAAAGAATATTGCATTTTAAACAAATGTTTTTTTTAAATTGAAGCATCTTTTGGCACTAAAATATTAAGAAATTATGATCATACAAAATTCTAAATACAATATAGGTTGTGGAAATTCATAAGAAACTAAAACCGAAAACTTAAACATGAAAATTTTTATTATAATAGCTTGATATAGGTTTAATAGGTCATTGATTATGATACTACTTTAATCTCTTACGAGATGAAAATCATCAAGTTTGAAGTCAATCGAAGTCTCTCAATCCAAACAAGTCGCCCAATGGTTGATTTAAGTGGGCCCTATATATTGCAATTTAAAGGCATCATGAATTCACTTATTTTTCAAAGATATTTGCTTGAAGAGCTAAGTAAGAACATTCTTAGAGTAGTCTTTCATTTAATAAAGTTCTATGATAAAAAAACTCACTAGTGTAACTCACTTTCAATAAAAAAGCCGTTTAAAAGTAACTAACATGTAGTCTTCAACAAGCTTAATTCACCCACAACAAAGCTATAAATATCAGGTTAAATTTATGTACTTTCTTGAAAAAGTATACATATTATTTATCCCTATAATATTAACCATGATTCTCTCCTATAAATAAGTTTCATTTGTTGAATTCATGATTATATGCTACATTGAAACTATTACCAAAACTATGTCTCAACGAAGTCTCTCACCAAATCTTATTATGATTTTTTTAGCATCTCTTTCACCTAATATTGAATTGTTTATCACCCTATTGAATTAGAAAATCATGATTATTATACGTGATAATGAAAATGTTGTAATACTTATGCTCTTATGATTAAACTAAAATACATTATCAATTAAGTACATAATAGACAAATAATTCCGGTCTGTGATTCAGAAAAATCTAATTTCATTTTTCTTTTCATTAACTGCTTTCTGTCGTCTGTTTCAGGATTTGTTATTGCGTACGGACACCGGACGCAAATTCCCGTCTGGTGTCCGATCTGAACCGTCAAAAAATTTACACTGGCCCCACTGTAAAAATTAAAAAAAAAACAGAAAGATGAATTTCAGTGGTTCTGATTGGACACCGGACTGTACATAATAAAAGCTCATGTTCCATGCCAATGTGCTGCTACTATTCTTTTCTTTGTTGATCACTATTCTACCAAAGCTTTTTCTTAATTTAATCCAACAAAAGCAATCTTCCCATGCTCTCCATTTCTTCTCTTATTATTTTTATGCTCACTTTTTCTGATAGATAACGTGAAAAAGCTCATCACTCACTCCCATAAAGAGCTCTCTTGGAAGAAGACAACAAGCTCCAGCCAAAAATCCCATCTCTTACGCTTATATTTTATCTTTCTCATTACCTGCCCATCATTTGCTTTGAATATTACAGCCTTCTCCCATCAATAATATATTCATATTGCGCCTAAGTTTATGTTTGATTGAAGAATCATTAGTGAGAGATTGGTGAAAGAGATGATGAAGAAGATGGAAGGAGATTGAAGGAGGAAAAGGAAAGTAGGTGGTTGGAATGAAGTTTGATCCAAGATCATGTTCCACATCATTCAAACACTGAGTTTCTTGATTAGATTGATCATAGAAACGAGATCTCGGACCAGGCTTCATTCCTCGCGCCTCCTTTCCATTCTCGGCTCATTTGTGATGGAGTAAGGCCGTGTTACCGGCATTTCTAGAGCTTGTTCTTTCTCGCTCTGGTAAGAGAGGATATATTATTTCAATATGTGGATGACAGTACGGTGCGTTCCACGCCGTCGTCCCACTACCCCATTGTCAGCATGTTCATTATCTAGACGCAACATTTTATCCTGATAAGAATATGATTTTTTGTGTAAGTGTAGGTTTCGTTTCGACGTGCTCTTGATCCCTGGCTAGATAAAATAAATTCCAAATATATCACTATTTTGCATATATAACACTAGTTGGTTTGAACTTTATGTTTTTTTCTCAAAGTTATGCAAGGAAAACATATGGCCTGTGGTCTGATAAAACACAGTATGATCATCGGTTCATCATTTAACCTATATTGCAATCATTTTTTTTTGGCTGATACTATAACTGTTTTGCCGTGTCATGGAGCTTATATATTGACGTAAATGTCATGGAGGGCATAGTTTAAGGAACATTTTTTCAGAAGTGCATACATTGATTATTGCATGGCATTCGTTTCTATTTTAAAAGATGGAGGACTGTCCCTCCAACACAAAGGCCTGAATTCAAGAGATGACCAAAAATACAAAAACACAAAGGTAAAAGTTATTTAAATAAAATAAAAAGTAGAGATAGACAAATGCTATGAAGCCATAGATGCTTTTTTGGTTTGATTTGAATGAAATTTACTAGGAAATATTGGTTAATAGGTGTTGTTTGGTATCACTTTTATTTTTTTATTAGTTTTATTTTGTTTAAAAANCCGTGTCATGGAGCTTATATATTGACGTAAATGTCATGGAGGGCATAGTTTAAGGAACATTTTTTCAGAAGTTCATACATTGATTATTGCATGACATTCTTTTCTATTTTAAAAGATGCAAGAGATGACCAAAAATACAAAAACACAAAGGAAAAAGTTATTTAAATAAAATAAAAAGTAGAGATAGACAAATGCTATGAAGCCATAGGTGCTTTTTTGTTTTGATTTGAGTGAAATTTACTAGGAAATATTGGTTAATAGGTGTTGTTTGGTATCACTTTTATTTTTTTATTCGTTTTATTTTGTTTTATTTATATTTTGATTTGGAATGAAACATGTTTGACATATTTCATAAAGATGTGATTGTTTTTAACTCAAAATGCTTTAATGTTGTTCTGAGCATTTTCAAAAACATATTAATTTTCATAGAAATTAAAAAAAAAATGTAAAAAATATGAAGAAACAAATTGAAAAAATAAAAATTGATACCAAACAAGCCCTTAGAAAGAGATAATGATTGATTCTCTTTTAGTTTAACTCTCCCTTCGCCTTCTTATTTTAGCTAAAAATTTTCATTTCTATTTTTCTTTTTAAGAAGTTAAGCTTTTGATGACTTCTTTTAACTCTCATTAATTCAGTGACAAAAAGAAGCTGAAACTATATTTTAGATTTACTTAGTTATATTTTACTTTCCAATATCATTTTTTTTTAATAAAGAGAGTCCTAAATCTCTTTTTATCATCATCAAGACATTTACAGATCAAACCACTATATCAACTCATTATACAATATTTAATATATTTTTAAGAGGAGTTCTTGAAGAAATGTAAAATTAAGATAGAATAATGATACATTTAGAGACATCATATCTATTAAATAGTAAAAGCGCCCTAATAATTACCCTTAGTCTAAAAGCTTCACAAAATAAGAGATGCCTTAAAACTAATCCCAAATAGTTTGTTTGTAGTTAAGGTGAAATATAATTATCTTATCAAGATTTTATTTATTTAGTGAATATTCAAGTTTAATTGAGCATTATAAAAGAAAATCTAATGAATTAAATATTTTCTTGCTCTTTTATAAAAAAGTTAGTGCATCCACTCATTTGGAATGACATTCATAAGCATAAGAATTTTAACCAGATGACAACACAAAGAAAGAAATGATTAAAAATTAAAATAGAAAAATGCATTTCTTGAATCTAATAGAAGGGTCCACATAAAATATAATTTTAAATTTCAAATATAATGTTATCTAATATTTTCTATTTTGAAGCAAAACCTAAATTATGTAGTAGTATTATTAATTTTTTATATAGGTAAATGTAATTTTTAAATTAAAAGAAAAGTTTCTTTTTAAACTAAACTTAAATTTAAATTTTCTTGTCATCTTTACTATTTTAATTTACTTTAAAGGAGAGAGCAATGAATTAATTAACGAGGACCTATGCCATGACATATTATGTAGGTTAATTAAAATTTCAAACATAGAAAGGATATGGCTAGCCCCATACGTGAAACATATGAGTTTCTTTTATACTTGTAATTACTATATAGAGGCTTAAAAGTGTGGTAAAATTATAATAGAACATAACGTCGATGATATAATGTAAAATATTTTAAGAATTTTCTTATAAGGTATGGTGCCTCTATTCTATGTAAAAATTGTTGGTTAAGCATAGGAGATTATCTATATTGTATTTCAATTCGGAATAAGCTTGTAATTTTTTTCATGATTGGATTTATCTTTACATAGTTCATGATCTCCACAAACTTATATTCTACATGTCTAGTATTAGCTTTCATTTATATTCCATCATGGAAAAGAATATATCTTCATTTTACTATATTTTAGACACATATAATCTAGCCTCAAAAAATAAATTTAGGTAAGGTATTATTCTCCTCTTCTCACCTATCCACTGCCACTTTTTATCCCCTTATTCTTTTTTTTTCAACAATATATCATGGGTTTATAGGGAGAGTTAGTGAAGTTAAAATAAGAAATATTGTTTCTACAATTTTATAATTAAATTGAAGAATTACCAAATTAGGTATTAGGTATATCTTGGCTTAGAATATGGAGTTATTTTGAATTAATTTTGGCCCAAGGTACATGATGGGTGGTGTGAAATCTATAATTACAATCCATTTTTTAAGCTTTCCAATTGTTATGTTAATGGAAGATAAGCTTGGGATAGATAACCCTAGTTTGTTATCATCCATTATTACTAGCACTCTTCAAGCTTGTATTAGAATCATCATCAACACCATCTTATTTAAGCATAATCATTGATAGCTTTATTAAAAATGTAGTTTCAATTTATCATTTAATAACATCATCATAAGATGAGCAATATGTAAATTATTTATTATTTACTTTTGATGACAAGTCTTAAAGGAGCCATATATATGTAAGTAAGGAAATTATAAATTAAACTTGATCAACAATGAAAATTTTCAAGCATGAGAACAAAAAGATGCAACACAAAATAAAGTGTTGTTCATGTAGCTATTTCTCTTAAAATCAACTTTGGTGTGCTTAAAGCACATATTGGTCTTTAAAGCACAAAGAAATCTTGAATAGCTCAAAGTTTTATAAAGAAGGCAATTTTAAATTATAAAGAACTAATAATGGATTCATTAAAGTTATTATTGGGAATGACAACGTGCTAGTCTATTCTTTTTTATTTCTATAACATTTTCTTGGCCTATTCATTATAATATAGAGAAATGTGTCTTATGGGAGTTTAGGAATTATAGTTACTAAGCATATACATTACAAACTATAGAGAATTGACTTCAAATTTTTTATAAATATGAAGTATGTTTTAGTTCCTTTTTTTATTTTTAAAGGAGTCGTCAGTTTATCGATTATCGTATACTTCCCTTATTCGAACAAGTTTCCCTCCCAAATTGTATAGATGATTCAAAGAGGAGAGGAACCGAATAATAAGGGACATAAGACAAAGTGGCAAACAATAGAATAAAAAACNGTTTTAGTTTCTTTTTTTTTTTTTTTTAAAGGAGTCGTCAGTTTATCGATTGTGGTATACTTTTCTTATTCGAATAAGTTTCCCTCCCGAATTGTATAGATGATTCAAAGAGGAGAGGAACCGAATAAGAAGGGACATAAGACAAAGTGACAAATAATAGAATAGAAAAATATGGAGAGTCTACGTGTGATAAACCTCACGAGGATAGATCAAGTATGTCCTCCTAAACAAGATTGAGTGGAGGCACCCTAGATCAATATCTGCGAAAGAGTATCTATGTATACTACTCATAACCAGAGAGTCAATAGTATGTATTTTTTAATGGGTCAAGAGCACCCCCAGAGGAATGTGTTCTTACTGGTTAATTATATTTTGGGGGATACTAAATAATACTCTTAATAAAAGGGGTTTCACTTATATTATTATGGACCTGGGGCAATAGGTCATCAAAGAGAGGTTATTATGTGTGGGAATGCCCATATGGTTCAAAGCCCTCGCAAAGTCATTTAGTAGAAAGCGGGTCTCTCACATCCCAAATGGATAGTGGCTCATCGGTACACAATGCCCATAGAATAAGCAAGAATACTCTCGATAAAAGGGGTTTCACTTATATTATTATGGATCTATGGAAATAAGTCATCAAAGAGAGGTTATTATGTGTGGGAATGCCTTTATGGTTCAAATCTCTTGCAAAGTCATTTAGTAGAGAGCAACTTTCTCACATCCCAAACGGATAGTGGCTCGTTGGCACACAGAGCCCATGGAATAACCTAAAACTTTTTGTTGGGGATATCCAAACATGTTAAAGCATGTTCGAGCTATAAGGGCAAAGGACAAATCATCATATCCCAAATGAGCTATAGCTCTTCGATATCGGGCCATCAAGATAATATCGACGAAGTTGATGAGTGATAGGGCTTGGAGGGGCTCAACAAAAGGAAGGTAGAGTAATCCTAAAAAGTAGAGGTAGCTGGGTTGGGGTACCAAAAATCAGTCATACATAGTTACAAGGACCCTAAGTCTACCTGGTCGTGAATGTAGTTGACCCAACACGTGCTAAGATCCCCGGTCCACCTTAAAATTACTTTTTTAATTCACATTTTATAAACATTTTTAAGGATATTATGCTTTAAATAAAGGCATTTTGTGTGTTTTTGGTTACAGGTGCAAGAAAATAGTTTAAGAACAAAAATGATAAAAAATACATAAAAAAGGAGCAAAAATGGGTCAAACCAAAGAAAATTGACGAAACGAGCCAAATTGGGGCCTAGGCTCCAGAATCTGGGGCATAAGCGTCAGATGCATATCACGGCTGGTGCCTAGGTGCGACAGTTGTTTTCTAGAAGATGTGTTGAATGAGGCTAAATTTTGAAGAGATGTCTGAAGTAACCCTTGGTCATTTTTGAAGCTCTATATATAGGGATTAATTATAAACATTGAGAGAGAGTTCTAGAGTCATTTTGAGAAGGGGAGACACACATCTAGAGTGGGAGGCCTTCTTAATAAGGTTGTGTGAGTCTTTATGATTTTTGGAGTATTGTGAGTATTGTATGAGTCTTGTGGAGTCAGAGAAGTCAGGAATCTTCAAAGGAGTACTTGTGGAAATATTCCAAATAAGTATTTGTATCTTTTTCCTTAAGTGTTGTACTTTGGATTTGAGTTTTATAAATATTTTTTGTTTTGTTATCCTCATGTGTTTTGAGTAGTTTTATCTCTTTCTTCTTGCCATATGAAGTAATCAAGTAAGTGATTTTGATTTTGTTTAGAACTTCTTTTATTCCTAAAAATTATGATGATATTTTTACTGGTCCTTCATTTACTTTACAAATTGGCCACTTATTTTGTTAAAATTTGTTGAGGAAACTTATAGACCCGAGAGGGTTAAGATTTCTTGACTTGTAAATATCACATTTCACTTTGGAATGAGTATTGGTGATCATCCGAGGGGGAGTGCAAATAGATAGGGAGATCAGATTTGATGAGCATAGAATTGATGTTTCTAGAGTGACATGCTAGATTCTTTTATCAATTTGGTCTAGAAATTGGAACTAAGGGTCACTGGTATGTCCTATGGAGAGGGCACAATAGGTAATATAGAAGTGAGAGACTAGAACCTACCCAACACTACTGTACATGCCAACACCATCGTTAGATTAGTCAATGTTCTTTACACATCAACAGAAGTAAAGAATATGTATGCTCCTAATTGTCATAATACCACAGTTAAACTTCTAACCATTTAAAATCCTACACTCATTATGAATTATTTGCAAAGAGAAAGTTTCTTTAAATATATTTAATTTTCTAATTTTAGTTCTTTTGGAATCTCTGCATTTACTTTTAAGTTGCACTCGCAGTAATTAGTAAATTGTATTTCATAATTAAATTACTTTCATATTTTCCCAGATTATATTCTATTGTTTAAATTAAATGTTTTTCTTAGTTAATTACATAAACCTTTCCTGTGGAATTGATACTAGGGTTTTTTTTTAAAAAACTCTATATTACTTGAAAATATTCGTATGCTTATGTAGTACCCCTAGTGTGTAAATTATTTTCTAAATTTTATAACATATTAATTTTGCACATTAGCCGCTAAATATAAATTGAGTCAAGTTTTTTACCATCTTTTGGAAGTTAAATTACTGTGTAATTGCGGGTCAGGTTAGTCGTCTATGGGGACCTCGGTAGCCCTAAGGTCAAATGAAGGAAACTTTATCCTATGAATATAAGCTAGAGCACCGAGAGGTGGGACTTATACCCACCATGTGTCAAAGATGCCTCAGGAAAATAAGAGAAAAGGGATGTTCAGCTATAAAGCTGGAAACACTCTAAACAAAAGGACTTACACGAGTCTGGGTCGGGGAGCCTTCTAACACCTTAGGCGCACTAGACAACCACCTATTTATAAAAAAAATATGATAAGCTAGTCGAGTTAGAGAAGCATGGAGGCTTCTCTTTGGGACATGTAAATATGAATGCAATTATCTAGAGTGGTCCTTAAATATTAAGGAGGGTCTATTAATTGTGACTAAGGAGATAGCCATGCATGTATCCCTTTTAAAATCCAACCCAAAGGCCGTGCAGGAAAGTAAAAGTGTGAATTTTAAAGTCCTCGGTATTTTAATCCTAAATTTTAATTATCTTGAATATTTTATTTAGGATTTTGAAGAAAAATTAGGTTTTTAAGTCCTAAAGAACCCATATTACATTGTGATTCTGAGACTAAGCAATAAACAACAAAAACAATCCAAGCATGCAATAGGACACGAAACAAGAAAAAATAAAAATAATTATGAAAATGTCAAATGTTGTTGAGTCGACAACATATCCCAGAAAAGAAAAAATCAGTCAGACTCAGCATATACATGCCCAATCCTAATTCTATACATCAACATCAAATGCAGAATTATGATACGGAGCATAAACATCTGCTCCTAGTCCCCTCCACATGATTTCCACCAAAAATTCTCAAAATTTGTGTTTGTATCTTATTTCTGCTATAGTAATCTCCTATACTTTAAAAGTACATAAGAAAAAAATAAAAGAGTCGATCTAAAGAAAAATAAGGTTAGTAGGTAAGGTCATACAATGTAGAATGTGTCGTGCTTGGTGGGGGAGTGTCAACACTATTTTAGGTTGTGGTGTTGCCCGTTGGAAGTTGTCAGCCACCGGAATCGAAATCCCATCGCCCGCTTTGGAAGGACATTTTAATTTACATATATTTAAAAGTTTTAGAAAAAAATGAAATCAAACTGACCTTATATTTTTCAGAGTTTAAATGAAAGAGCGTTGTACCTCAAACCCTGTATCTATCCCGAAGGATAAACACAAGACATGAGGATGAGGTTCGATCAAATAAACTAAGAAATATATGAAATTTGTTTGGTCTGCGAAATCATTTTATTTGCCGACAATTTTCCTTATTTAATATGAAGAATTAAATAGAATTTATATTAAGTTGGGTTCGGACAAGCTTCCTATAAGGGCAAGCCTCTATAGTTAATTACATCTTAGATAATCGAAGTCACCTAAGAAAACTCTTGATAAAAATAAGGAAATATTATCTTCAATGAGGTCAAAGGATAGGAATTTTCAATGAAATCAGACAAAGAGGTGTGAAATGGAATTAACTCAAATTTGGAGCATTTTATTTTTGGAATCCAAAGGAGGAAGAACTAGGGGATGTCATAGATCCGGAGGAGAACCTCGGTGACTTCCCAGTTTACCCAATGGTTTGGCTTCAATTTAGAGGAGAAATTTATTTGAGTGTTTCATCCTGCCAATTTTATTAGTTAGAGCTTACATTCATGTGAAACAATCGCACAAATAGTTTGAAAGATGTGAAGATTTACGTCGTGACAAACGACAACCTCAGAATCCTAAGACAAGTTAGGGCTTATATTGTACAACAGAGTTGTATAAAGGCCTAAAGATAAGGTGATGATTTATTTTGCATAATCAAACGACCTCAAAGTGCTATAGCTTGGTTATTTAACTCTAAAGAAGGAATGGTTTAGCTGGGGAAGACAGGTTTTGATGTTGAAGATGGTTGTGTTGCCCACCATGCTAGCTCCAAGCTCTTTGTCATAACGAGTTTAAGTTTTCTAGGGTGTCAAGTTATGATGTCAAATCATGTGGCTCTATGGTTGTAGTTCTTTAAATATTATGGGGCATGTTAAAGTTGATTAGAGCGACAACGGTTATGATCCTACAGTTCCCTCATTCTGGTACCACTATTTTCTATTGGATTTACTTAGTCCAAATGAATTTACTAAACTCAACTTAATGAGTTCCATACTTTCATTTAGACTGTGGGAAGCCTCGTTAGCACCGTAGATTACCTCCTCCTAGGGATTCCTGATCATCTAATAGAGACGTCTTAATTTAGTTGCAATTGTTGTTTCATGATGTTTGTGATTAAATTTTGAGTTGTCTTATATTTTGAACGTTGTGGGGGTAAATTTTATCTTGGTTGATTTTATTTTTGTTTTGGATTTTGTTTTGTGGCTATCCTAACAGTTTTGATTTTCATTATTGTTGTTTAGCATGCAAGTTTTGTAAGCATAAACAAAAAAGGTACAGAATGAAAGTACATGAAAGACGACACTGTAAACTATAAAAAGCATATCTGGCGAGTTTTCTCGTTCAACCACCTGAAACTCAAAAATGCATGTGAGGGCATTTTATATAAAGCAAAAAAATAAGGTTTTAGTGATCTACTTAACCCTAAGTCATATCTTGGTGAGTCCATATTTGATTAATTAAGGATGATTCTATTAAGCAAGACATATTAAATTTAGTAGAACTCCGAGGTATCCAACAAATCTGGAGAAAGAAGTAGGTTCATGCCTCCCTCTCACTGTTTGGTGAAAAGTCTTGAGCTCATTTTAAACTTATTATGTTGCTTAATAACCCATTCTGTAAATACCTTTAATGCTCAATGAACATTGATTTTTGGTTTGTCCCTAAGAGTAGGGTGATTATCACTTATAATTTAATTTGAGGATTATGTGGGTGAAGACCCTTAAAGGGGCAAGTTAGTGTTATTAAGATATTTAACCAATTTTAGTTTTAACATGGGCTTGTAGTGTTTCAAAGGTGTTCAAATTTTTTTTGCCTTTACTTTTCTAATCCTCATTTAACCAATTTTGATTTAGCTTAGGTCGCTACTAAGTCCTTAAGATCGTGGTGAATGTCTTAGTTTTTTTTTTTTTAAGGTTGAATTTTAAGTGATGATGATTCATTTTTTGAAAGTCATTTGAACATCAAATAGGGGTGTTAAATTAGTGAGTTATAAACACCCAAAACCATACCCCTAAGTCTAGGATCATTTAATTGACTAGACTTTCAGACTTTAATAATTTAAGAAAATTGCAAATTTATCCTTTTAATTAAGAAAAGTGAGATTGGTTTTTAACAATTAATCCCTTATGTTTCAATCATCCAAATATGTTAATTATGATCAAAGGTTTCTCATTTTCCTTTTTGAATTAAGCCTAAATGTTAATTAAGGCTAAATTTTCAAAATTACACTTTTGCCCCTAAGACTCTAATACTTCATAATTCATCAAATTTAATTCAAATGACTTTGAAATTTTCATCCCACCTCACTAATGGGTCAATTAAAACATCATAGGAGAAAATGTGCTTTTTCAAATTTTAATTTAATTTATATATTTATTTATGTGAAAGAAATAAGATTTTTCAAAGAAAACTCCATAACTTGGCCAAGGTAAAGCCTAATCCCTTGAAATTTTTGTTGGAGGTAGACTTAGACCAGAGACTCATTGGGACCAAATTTCATAATTTATTTAGTTTTATTTGAATTATTAGAATTATTTTAATTTCTGAAGTATTTATTAATTATAAAATATTTTAAATGTGGAAAATTAAGTTTTATATTTTTATTAAATATCTCTAAGGCCAAGGAACCTATAGAAACAAATTTCACATTTTTTTTTCTTTGAATTGTTACAATTATTTTAGTGAAAATCCATTTTTAGCCTTTAAAAATTATTTTAAGCTTCAAAATTCAATATCTTCACTTAGAAAATTAGAAAAAATATTCCAATTACTCTTAAGTGCTTAGGAAATAATTTAGAACATTTCCATGAATTTTATTATTTTTGTAATTTTTATCAGTTTTTTTAATTATTTAAATGTTAAAGAAAGGCTTAAAAATGGAATTTTTATTTTAATTACAAATTTATTTTTAAGAAATTCATCTGATCACAAAGAACTCCAAAAACTAATTTTTATAATTTCCTTAGTTATATTTTAATTGTTTAAAAATCATTTTAGTGTTAAAAATGACATTTAACTTGAAAAATCAATTTAAGTTATCAAATGAGCTCCAAATATTTTGAAATTTTTATGGGGAGTTCTCTAAACTTCAAGTTATAGTGGAGATTAAAAACCAAGTCATTTAGATGTTTATGTTTCGTAAATTAATTTTCTTTGTGTTTCAGGGTTTGGTGAAAGTTAAGTGTATTCTTAATGACTTATCCCATGAAACATTTTCCAAAGGGTTCTCTAAACCTTCCAAAATTTTCTTAGAATTTTCTAAGTAACATGCTAATTATTATCATTAATTTATGCAAATAATAGACATAAACTTGAAAAATATTGATCTTTGTCTAGAGGTCTCCTCTGACTTTAGAAAAAATCAGAGAATGTTCCCCAAGATAGAGGCAACAACATGCCAAAATTTCAAGCCATGGTGAAATGTCTATATGCATGGAGAATCAAAAGACTCAAAATAGTGTTTAATTAATTAAAAATAAAATATGCATCACATAAACTTCAAATTATTTCCACACTGTTCTCCTCTGTTCATTGATCAAGAAGGTATTTTTTTGTGATTTTTCTACACCAAGATATGAATTTTTGAAGTTAGGGATCATTTTCTGATTTATTTAATTCCCTATTTATCTATTTAAACACGCGACACTAACTAGATCCTAAGCGGTTCCGAAAACACGTGTGGCGCACTCTGGTTGGACGCCGCCTTCCACGTAGCCGCTGACTCGGCCCGCGCTTCATCCGGTGCAATCAGATCCCTTCATTTGATACATGTGTGATCCAACAGTTCTTCATCATCGTCCCCAAATAGAGTGAACTCGTAATCGCCCACACTAAAACCTCAAGATCTCCCCCCATTTATCCACCAAATGACCTTGGGTTTGATCCTATGGACTCGCCTAAGTGTGACGAACACATCCATACGATAAACATGCCATTAAATAAACTCTAATTAAATGGAGATCAAAATAGGCTCGAGAAGAGTAGAAGTTCAATACCTTTGCTCTGAGAAGGGAAGCTTCAACCAGAGGTTCTCGGCACGTTCGTGAAGGTCCAAGGAGGCTACGGATTGAGCCTCTGGCCCTGGTGAAAGTTCTAGACCCAAATTTGATCAAGTTCAGATTTGGGTGTTGGTCTTGAGCTATCTTAGAGGCTCTGTATGAGGGGGATTTGATAGGGCTTTGTCTTAGTTCTGTGTGGTGATGGTGTGGGTGAGCTTAATTTGGATTTGGTGCATTGTGGAGGTGTGGTGGAGAATGTCCTGTCTGCAGCAAGGATTTGAGCTAAAAAATTGAGCTCCAAAAAGGCGAATTAGGGCAATGGAGTGGTTGGGTTGCACTGTGGAGGTCTCAAGGAAGCTCAGGGAGTAATTTCAGAAGGTATCCTTAAGAAATTTTCAGCACCCCTTTCATGTCCATGGAGGTGGAGCTTTTATAAAAATGGCTTAGGGTAGCTCTGTGGGCCAATGTATGGGTGCAAAGTGTTGCCTATGTGGAGGGTAGAGAGGCTCTAAACTTCAAATGAGATGAAGTGGCCTCTAGGTTTGAATTGGGTTTGGATTTTTTGAGGGTGGCTCACGATTTTGGCTTCTCCAGTGACTAGGCCAACTGGTAAGGCTAGGGGAGGTGGCAAGGAGGTCAGGTGAGCCAGAGGAATCTGTTACAATAATTTATTTGGGCAGGTGTTTAGTTTTGGCAAAAATTCCTCAGGCTTAAGCAATTTTGGAAGTAAATCCCTTGATTTGAGGAACCTTTGGTCCATGGCACATTTGGGTGGTTCCATGGGGTTTTTCCTGGTAAATAAAGTCCAAAATTTGGGTGTAGAAGTCTTGCCTTGACCAATTTGGCTAGATTGGGTCAACTTTTGGTGAAGTGGTCCATGTAGGTCAATTTGGTTAAAGCTTGGGTTTGGGCTAGGCTAGCCATGAACTTGAGCCCAATTTATTGATCAACATTACGTAGATGATTGTAATGAAGATTTTTTGTGAAGGATCGAAGTAATTTTGAGTTTAATTGGAGGCTCAATTTGAAGTATCTTGAGATTTTGGTCAATTTGGACATATTGGAATAGAGTTGGGCTTAGGTTGAGCTAGGCTTAGAATTTTGCTCAATTGAATGGTCCAAATGATCAAGGGAGATGTTATGAAGATTTTTCATGAAGGAATGGAGTGGAAATTTTGGAACTAAGGCAATCAATTTAGTGGAATTTGGAAATATAGCCAATTTGGGGATTTTTGTACTTGGGCTAAAATTAAATGAAATTGAGGCTTCACCAAGGCCAATTAAAGGTCAAGTTTGATGTGTAAGAGTGTTATGAGGAGTTTTCAACATAAATTATGGCAAATTGAGTAGGCTATAGGTTCAATTTGGTGGGATTAGGCCATGTAGTCAAAATTGGGGGTTTGATTTAGATCAAAATTGGGCTCAAAGCATGGGCCAATTGAGCTTGGATTTGGTTTAGATTGATCATATGGAAGATGAATTTGAGTTTAGAATTAAAATTGGGACCAAATTGATGGATATTTGAGGTGAATTTAGGGAAATTGGGCCTTTAAAGGCAATTTGGGAGTTTTGGTCAAAATGGTCATATTGGTCAAATTGGATCATGTGGTAGTTAAGAAAAATGAAATTGGGAATATTTGGAAGGTTTTTGAAATTTTTGGGATTTTGTGGAATTCTTGAAATTTTGGGCTAAAGAGGGGCATTTTGGTAATTCGATAATTTTTTTGGTGATTTTGNCATCCCCTTTATTCTTAAAAATGGGGACTAAAATACTCTTCCTCCACTCCTCAGGCATCTTTAGTTTTTAAAATAATATTAAAGAGTTTAGTAAGCCAAGAAACTCCCAAATTTCCCAAATATTTCGACACTTCAATTGGGACATCATCAGGTCCTACAGACTTTCCACCCTTAGTTTTCTTTAAAGCCTCCTCAACTTTTTTTTTGCTAATGCGATGGTAAAAATGAAACGTTTTATTATTATTCACGATATTAAAATCACTAAGTTCGATCGTATTTTCAGAAACTTCATTAAAAAGTTTATCAAAGTAACTCACCCACCTATGTTGAATATCTTTTTCTAAGAAAAGTACTTTTGATTTTCATCTTTAATACACTTTACTTGACTTTACTTTTCTTTTCTCTTTGTTTGGCTAGTCTATACATATATTTTTCACCCTCCTTAGTATCTAATCTATTATAAAAATCATAAAAAATTTTTGAGTCACAGATTGTTCTTTTAGACTCCATGCGGGCCGTTTGATATTTTTTTCAATTCTCTAAGCTTTTACATTTAAACTAATTTTTATAACATAATTTCTTATATTTTATCTTTTCTTGCACATTATTATTCCACCATCAACTATTTTTATTTGTAAATATTTTTTCTTTTGATTCTCCAAACACATCTTTTGTTACTTGTTTAATAGTGTTTGTTACTATATCTCATATCACATTTGATTCTTCATGAATATCCTAAATTTTGAAATCTTGAATTTTACTCATCTAATTTTGCAATGATGAGTCCTAATATTTTTTATTTTACAACTTTTAATCTTAAAATCTAAAATTAATAAACGATATTGGGTACTTAAATTTTCACTTCGAATGACCTTACAATCGCGACGATCTCTTTTTCTCATAAGAAAATAATCAATTTGTGTTTTATTAGATCCACTCTTATAAGTAATAAGATGTTCATCTCTTTTCTTAAATAAAGTATTAGTAATAACAAAATCATACGTTAAAGCAAAATCTAAAATAACTCTACCTTCTTCATTAGTTACTACAAAACTGTAGTCACCATGAATATTTTTGTNTAAAACACAAATTGATTATTTTCTTATGAGAAGAAGAGATCGTCGTGATTGTAATGATTGTAAAGTCATTCCAAGTGAAAATTTAAATCTCCTCCAATAAAAATTCTTTCTTCAAGAGGTATCATTTGTATTAAGTCTTCTAAGTCATTCCAAAATTTATCTTTGGACTNCAATTCAAAAATATTAAATAATCTCAAAATCCTTTGAAATTTTTATGGTGAATTCTCTGACTTACAAATCACTGTGGAAAACAAAAATCAAATGATTTTGATCTTTATATTCTCCAAATTAAATATTTTAAGAAAATTGAGGTTTGCTTACAATATTGATATTTTGATTTTTAANGTTTTAGCCTCTGTTCACTGAGCAAGAGGGTATTTTTATTTTATTTTTATGAGTTTTCTATGCAAG
>JXCR01074105.1:23344-33974 GCA_002079205.1 Phalaenopsis hybrid cultivar | reverse complement strand
TCCTATGGCTAGACCTAGGCTACTGAAGAAGTTTCTAGACCTCAACCAAAAGTGAGGTCAACAAATTGTTCCATACTTTTATTTAGACCGTGGGAAGCCTCATTAACAACTAAGGTTACCTCCTCCGAGGGATTCCCGATCATCTGATAGAGACATCTTAATTTAGTTGCAATTTACCCCAACTTAATGAGTTCCATAATTTCATTTAAACCGTGGGAAGCCTCGTTAGCAACCGTAAACTTACTAAACCCAACTTAATGAGTTCCATAATTTCATTTAAATCGTGAGAAGCCTCTACCTCCTCCGAGGGATTCCCGATCATCCGATAGAGACATCTTAATTTAGTTGAAGTTGTGGGATTCACTCAGTCCAAATGAACTTACTAAACCCAACTTAATCAGCTCCATAATTTCATTTAAACCGTGGGAAGCCTCGTTAGCAACCGTAGGTTTCCCTCCTCCGAGGGATTCCCGATCATCCGATAGAGACGTCTTAATTTAGTTGCAATTGTTGTTTCGTGATGTTTGTGATTAAATTTTGAGTTGTCTTATATTTTGAATGTTGTGGGGGTGAATTTTATCTTGGTTGATTTTATTTTTGTTTTGGTTTTGGTTTTGTGGCTATCCTAACAGTTTTGATTTTTATTATTGTTGTTTAGCATGCAAGTTTTGTAAGCAAAAATAAAAAAAACATAAAGTATGAAAGTACAAGAAAGACGACATTATAAATTATAAAAACTATACCTGGCGAGTCTTCTCGTTCCACCACCTGAAACTCAAAATGCATGTGAGGGCATTTTATATAAAGCGGAAAAATAAGGTTTTAGTGATCTACCCAACCCTAAGTCATATCTTGGTGAGTCCCTATTTGATTAATTAAGGATGATTTTATTAAGCAAGCATATTAAGTTTAGTGGACCTCCGAGGTATCCAACAGATCTGGAGAAAGAAGTAGGTCCATGCCTCCCTCTCACTGCCTAGTGAAAAGTCTCGAGCTCATTTTAAACTTATTATGTTCCTTAATAACTCATCATGTAAATGCCTTTAATGCTCAATGAACATTGATGTTTTGATTTTCCCTAAGAGTAGGGTGACTATCACTTATAATTTAATTTGAGGATTATGTGGGTGAAGACCCTTAAAGGGGCAAGCTAGTGTTATTAAGATATTTAACCAATTTTAGTTTTAACTTGGGCTTGTAGTGTTTCAAAGGTGTTCAAATTTTTTTTGCCTTTACTTTTCTAATCCTCATTTAACCAATTTTGATTTAGCTTAGGTCGCTACTAAGTCCTTAATATCTTGATGAGTGTCTTAGTTATTTTTTTTAAAAAAAGGTTAAATTTTAAGTGATGATGATTCATTTTTTTTTGAACATCAAATAGGGGTGTTAAATTAGTGAGTTATCAACACCCAAAATCATACCCCTAAGTCTAGGATCATTTAATTAACTAAACTTCCAGACTTTAATAATTTAAAGAAATTGCAAATTTATCTTTTTAATTAAGAAAAGTGAGATTGGTTTCTAACAATTAATCCCTTGTCCAAATATGTTAATTAGGATGAAAGGTTACTCATTTTCCTTTTTGACTTAAGCATAAATGTTAATTAAAGCCAAATTTTCAAAATTACAATTTTTCCCCTAAGGCTCTAATGTTTCATAATTCATCAAATTTAATTCAAATGACTTTGAAATTTTCATCCCACCTCACTCATGGGCCAATTAAGACATCACAGGAGAAAATGTGTTTTTTCAAATTTTAATTTAATTTATGTGCAAGAAATAAGATTTTTTAAAGAAAATTCCCTAACTTGACCAAGGTAAGGCCTAATCCCTTGAAATTTTTTATGGAGGTAGTCTTAGACTAGAGACTCATTAGGACCAAATTTTATGATTTATTTAGTTTTATTTGAATTATTAAAATTATTTTAATTTTTGAAGTATTTATTAATTATAAAATATTTAAATGTGGAAAATTAAGTTCTATATTTTTATTAAATATCTCTAAGGCCAAGGAACCTAGAGAAACAAATTTCACATTTTTTTATTTTTCTTTGATTTGTTAGAATTATTTTAGTGAGAATCCATTTTTAGCCTTTAAAAATTATTTTAAGCTTCAAAATTCAATATCTTCACTTAGAAATTCAGAAAAAATATTCCAATTACTCTTAACTGCTTAGGAAATAATTTAGAACATTTCCATGAATTTTATTATTTTTGTGATTTTTATCATTTTTAATTATTTAAATATTAAAGAAAAGCTTAAAAATGAAATTTTTATTTTAAATACAAATTTATTTTTAAAAACTTCATCTAATTACAAACATCTCCAAAAACTAATTTTTATAATTTTTTTAGTTATATTTTAATTGTTAAAAATCATTTTAGTGTTAAAAATGACATTTAACTTAGAAAATCAATTTGAGTTATCAAATGAGCTCCAAATGTTTTGAAATTTTTATGGGGAGTTTTTCAGAACTTCAAGTTACAGTGGAGATTAAAAACCAAATATTTTAGATGTTTATATTTCCCAAATTAATTTTCTTTGTGTTTTAGGGTTTGGTGAAAGTTAAATGTATTCTTAATTACTTATCCCATGAAACATTTTTCAAAGGGTTCTCTGGCCACAATAAACCTTCCAAAATTTTCTTGGAATTTTCTAAACAGCATGCTAATTATTATCATTAATTTATGCAGATAATAGACCTAAACTTGAAGAATATGGATCTTTGTCTAGAGGTCTCCTCTGACTTTAGAAAAAATCAGAGAATGTTCCCCAAGACACAGGCAACAACATGCCAAAATTTTAAGCCATGGTGAAATTTCTACATGCATGGAGAGTTAAAAGACTCAAAATAGTGTTTAATTAATTAAAAAAAATATGCATCACATAAACTTCAAATTATTTCCACATTATTCTCCTCTGTTCATTGAGCAAAAAGATATTTTTATTTTTATTTTTTGTGATTTTTCTACACCAAGATATGAATTTTTGAAGTTAGGGATAATTTTCTGATTTATTTAATTCCCTATTTTTATTAAACATGTGGCGCTGACTAGATCCTAGTCGGCTCCGAAAACACGCGTGGCGCACTCTGATTGGACGCCACCTTCCACGTAGTCGCTGACTCGACCCGCACTTTATGAACTGCGCTCCCATCCAATGCAATCAGAGCCCTTCATTTGATACACGCGAGATCCAATAGTTCTACTTCGTCGTCCCCAAATAGAGTGAACCCGTAACTGTCCATACTAAAACCTCAAGATCTCCCCCATTTCTCCACTAAATGACCTCAGGTTGATTCTATGGACTCGTCTAAGTGTGACGAACACATCCATACGGTAAACATGCCATTAAATCAACTCTAATTAAATGGAGAATCAAAATAGGCTCGGGAAGAGGAGAAATTCAATACCTTTGCTCTGAGAAAGGAAGCTTCAACCATAGGTGCTCGACACGTTCGTGGAGGTCCAAGGAGGCTAGAGATTGAGCCTCTAGTCCTGATGAAAGGTCTAGACCCAAATTCGATCAAGGTCAGATTTGGGTGTTGGTCTTGAGCTATCTTAGAGGCTCTGTATGAGGGGGGATTTGATAGGGCTTTGTCTTAGTTCTGTGTGGTGATGGTGTGGGTGAGCTTAATTTGTATTTGGTGCATTGTGGAGGTGTGGTGGAGAATGTCATGTCTCTGGTAAGGATTTGAGCTAAAAAATTGAGCCTCGACAAGGGGAATTAGGGCAATGAAGTGGCTAGGGTGCTCTGTGGAGGTCTTAAGGAAGCTCAAGGAGTAATTTCAAAGGGTATCCTTAAAAAATTTTTAGCACCCCTTTCATGGCCATTGAGGTGGAGCTTTTATAAAAATGGCTTAGGGTGGCTTTGTGGGCCAATGTATGGGTGCAAAATGTTGCCTATGTGGAGGGCAGAGAGGCTCTAAACTTCAAGTGAGATGAGGTGGCCTCTAGGTTTGAATTGGGTTTGGATTTTTTGAGGGTGGCTCACAATTTTGGCTTCTTTAGTGACTTGGCCAGCTGGAAAGTCTAAGGGAGGTGGCCAAGAGGTCAGGTGAGCCAAGAGAATCTGTTACAATAATTTATTTAGGCAGGTGTTTAGTTTTGGCAAAAATCCTATAGACTTAAGCAATTTTGGAAGTAAATCCCTTGATTTGGGGAACCTTTGGTCCATGGCTCATTTGGGTGGTTCCACGGGGTTTGTCCTGGTGAATAAAGTACAAAATTTGGCTGTAGAAGACTTGCCTTGACCAATTTGGCTAGATTTAGTCAACTTTTGGTGAAGGGGTCCATGTAGGTCAATTTAGTTAAAGCTTGGGTTTGGGTTAGGCTAGCCATGACTATGAGCCCAGTTGATTGATCAACATTGTGTAGATGATGGTAATGAAGATTTTTGGTGAAGGATTGAAGTAATTTTGAGTTCAATTGGAACCTCAATTTGAAGGATCTTGAGATTTTGGTCAATTTGGACATGTTGGCCTAGACTTGGGTTTAAGTTGAGCTAGGCTTGGAATTTGGCTCAATTGAATGGTCCAAATGATCAAGGGAGATGTTATAAAGATTTTTTGTGAAGGAATATAGTGGAAATTTTGGAACTAAGGCAATCAATTTAGTGGAATTTGGAAACATAGCCAATTTGGGGATTTTTGGACTTGGACTAAAATTAAATGAAATTGAGGCTTCACCAAGGCTAATTAAAGGTCAAGTTTTATGTGTAGGAGTGTTATGAGGAGTTTTCAACATATATTGTGGCAAATTGAGTAGGTTATAAGTTCAATTTGGTGGGATTAGGCCATGTAGCCACAACTGGGGGTTTGATTTAGATCAAAATTGGGCTCGAATCATGGGCCAATTGAGCTTAGATTTCATTTAGATTGGTCATATGGAGGATGAATTTGAGTTTAGAATTGAAATTGGGGAAATTGGGACCAAGTTAATGGACAGTTGAGATGAATTTAGAGAAATTGAGCCTTTAAAGGCATTGGGGTCAAAATGGTCAAATTTGATCATGTGTTAGTTGAGAAAAATGAAATTGGGAATATTTGGAAGGTTTTTAAAATTTTGGGATTTTTTTGGAATTTTTGAAATTTTGGGCTAAGAAGGGGCATTTCGGTAATTCGGCAATTTTTTGGTGATTTTGGATAATTTGGATGTGTTTAAAAGATTTGAAATGATTTTTGAACAAATTTGATATTTTGGATAAATTTGGGAATTTTGGCCAAATTTAGGGTTTCAAGTGTACTAAGGTAATTTGGGGGAGTTTAGTGGAAAAAAACCAAGTTGAGTATTTTTGGTAGAATTGGGGAGCTAACCACCATAAATGAGCTATGGACCAATGAAAACCCCATTTGGGTCCTCTATGTACTGGTCTTAACTAAACCCTAGCATAGGGCCAGTGGGTTTAGGATACCATCTACATGAGTCTCCCAAAGGATTAAGGGATCAAAGTCAAGAAATTTTAGGTTTGTATTTGTGAGTGATTGTGAGTGAGGTCAGTACCTTAGCTCTAGACCAACATCTAGGGTCAAGCCTAAGGTCAAGCAGTCCTATGGGAACTCTCCTTGAGCTTCCCCCATAATTAACACACCTACTAAGTGCTAGAGGTTAGGACCACTATGTGGAACTTTAAGTTAAGAAAAGAGGAGTTTGAAATTTCTAATTGTGAGGGGTCCTTTTCTAGTTTTCTAGGAATAGTCAACAACAAAATCCCATGGCTAGACCCTAGGCTACTAAAGAGGAAAAACTACACCTCAACCAAAAGTGAGGTCAATAGGGAGCTAAGCAGCACTTGCAAGTTAAAGGTTCAATAAAAGTTATTAAATTTTCCCCCTTTAATGGTACCTCTATGTGTGCATATAGAGGCATGAATCCTTGCAAAAAGGTGCCCTAACACGCTACCATCCATGACAAGCATGAAGTCACACCAAAAGAATAAAGTAAGAAAGATGTATGGCTAAGTAAACCTATATAGCAAAGAACAATAGCCAGGCACAAAAAAAAAACTATTTAGCATCCTAGATTCTAGCCTAGCACACCATCTAATGCAAAGTGTCCTAACATTGCACCTAAGTGCACATGGTAGTCTACAACTACTGTATGACTATGACAAAATCGCCACACCGGCCCCATCCTAAAGATCCAAGGTATATAACACACTTCACAAGGAAAGGGTGACATTTTGAAATAAATGGCCTCACTTATGACCTAACTTATATAGTTTTAAAATTAATGAAGATAGAAATACAATAGGAAATGTCCATTTTTGTATACTTTTAAAAATATTTGACCTACAATGCAGGTTCTTGATGCATCTTACAAATGTTAGAATCCTTGGATCCTTAGCATAGTCATACGTGTTTGTTGCTCGTGATACAGAAACTTGCACTGCTCGTGGAGGCATCCTCACAGGCAACACTCATTTGAGTATCACGACCAATAAATGGGTCACTGTCCTAATGAGTAGGACAACTATTAAGGCATATGGGTGAGCATACAAACAAGTAAAAAGTCCACATTGTAATTTCTTGATTGAAGTATGAAACAATCACAACAGGCTCCCAGAAGGGTGAAACACAAATCACACAAAATGGAAGGAGGCTACATGCAACATGAGACAGAAACATGATGTACAGGTAAAATGGGCTACCTATGAAGAGGAATTATGCCTGCTCGGGGAGTCGGGGCATCATGCGGCAAGAAGAAACTGACTATAAGTGAGTTTGCATCAAGTAAAAGGATACATATAAAAGGATTCATACTTTATTCAAAAGGCATTCACCAAGCACACATGCAAACTTACAAGATATGTAATAGACAAAGAGGAAGTGCACTAAATTGGTGAGGGTGAGTATTCTGTGGAGGTAGTGACTCAGGAAGAACGGACATGCCATGAAGGCAACGACCTAATGGAAAGGAATGCTAAGGAGGCAATGACCGGGGGATATGCATGTCATGGTGGGAGTGGCCCAAATGAAAAGTTATGTCAATGATGTAGTAAACTGGAGGTGGGCATGTCATGGAAATAGCGGCCCAAATAATAGGGTATGTCGAGGAGGCGGTGACCCAAAGGTGGGCATACAGTAGAAGCAACGACTCGAGCAAAAGGGCATACAAAGGAGGTAGTGACCCGGAGGTGGGCATGTCGTGGTGACAGTGGCCCAAATAAAAGGGTGTACCGAGGAGGCAGTGACATAGAGGTGGGCATGTCGTGACGGTAGTGGCCCAAACAAAAAGGTATGTCGACGAGGTAGTGACACAGAGGTGGGCATGTCTTGAAGACATCGACCCAAACAAAAGGTTATGTCAAGGTGGCAATGACCGGAAGATGGGCATGTCATGGCGGCAGTGGCCCGAATGGAAGGGTATGCTAATGAGACAGTGAATTGGGGGTGGGCATATTGTTGCGACAGCGAACCGAGTAAAAGGATATATGGGGGAGGCACTGACTTGGAGGTGGCCAAGTTGTGGTGATAGCAATTCAAACAAAAGGGTATGTCGGGGAGGCAGTGATCCGAAGGTGGGCATGTCATGGTGGCAACTACTCAAATAAAAAGATATGTCGAGGAGGCAGTGACTTGAAGATGGGCATGTCGTGGCGGCGGCAACATGAATAAAAAGGTATGTCGAGGAGGCAGTGGCCCGAAGATGGGCATGTCATGGTAAAAGAGTATTTCAAGTTGGTTGTGACCCAGAGGGAGTTGTGATCCTCACTGAGGAGAACCACTAACACATGTGAAAATGCAAATGCAAACACATACGGAGTATAGCACATCATGCAAGCAGACAAGCATGCAATATGATGCAAAAGCATACAAGCATACAAGTGGTTGGTCGACTGGGCCGTGGTGGTCGGGTGCACTGAAAAAGTGGCTGGATCGATCCAGAATAAATGATCTGACCTAAAAGAATGGGTGATCCGCCCATGATGGCTGATCGAACCCAAATTGGGTGATTGACCCGACCTGCAATTACACAGTAATTTAGCTTCCATAACATGATAAAAAATTGACCCAATTTATATTTAGCGGCTAGTGTGAAAAATTGAAATGTTATAAAATTTATAAAACAGTTTACACACTAGAGATATTACATAAGTATACGTATCAGTTCAAGTAATCTAGAGTTTTCTTTTAAGACCCCAGTAAAGCAAAGTAAGAAATCCATTAGGCTAATTCTTGTATACTACTATTTTTCTGGGTAAATTGGTTTGGAGAATTTTGAGATGTTAAAAACTACCCTTCTCGTGCAATGACCTAGATAATGTGTAGGAATGAAATGCTTAAAATATAATATTGACAGAGACAAATAGGAGCATATTTATTCCTTACCCCATCTTGGTGTTAGCAAAGAACATTGGCTAGCCTAGATTGTTTCACCAGCTTGTGTGATGAGTAGATTTTGGCATCTCACTTCCAGATTACCAACTATGCCCTCTCTATAACACCTACTAGGCACCCTTACGATCCAAACTCTAGACCGAATTGATAAAGAATATAGCCTGTCACCCTAGAAACATCAATTCTAGTCCCATCAAAACTTATCTCCCTATCTATTTGCACTCCCCCTCAGGTGATTGCAATGACTCTTTCTAAAGTAAAGTGTGGTACTCACTAGTTGGGTGAAATCATAGTACCTCGGGTCATTATGTTTCGCAACGAATTTTAACCTCATAAGTGATCAGTTTGCAAAGTCAATTAAAAACCGGTGAAAATACCATCACATTAATTAAATAAGAGAATATCTAAGCAAATCTAAATTCCTAAACAAGCATTTATTTCATTGCAGAAGAAAACTAAAATGAAGATAATGACATAAGCTGTAAAAGGATTGATAGAATTAAGTAAAAAAAAATATGTGCCAACAAGGAACACATGTCTACCTACCCTCTTTCATGTGTATAGTTAAGCTTAGTATTCTATTAGTTTTAAGCAACTATCTGTCACTTAGAAGTATCTAATAGAAACAGTTCATTAAATTATATTTTCTTAAAAGTTGCATTGCCACCTAAGTTATTTTACTAACCAACCAGTCATTGTAAGTGCGCTCAAGTTACAAGATCACTGCTCTCCCGAGTCTTAGTTTCACTTACAATAAATTTTAACATAATTTATTGCCACTTAAATAATTTCAATGAAACAAAGGAGATATTACTCATCACATGAAAATAAAAATAATTTTGTCTTAAAACAAATTTTCCTATACATGTCACTACTTCATATTAAAAGAAAAGAGTAAAGAAAACTACTTACGAAGCATGAATAAAACACAACAAAAAACTTCGTGCAAATCAAAGAAAAACCACTAGAAAGTGTTTACAACAATTACAAGAAAATGAAGAACACAATACTTAGCTTTTTCCTCTGAAAGAAAGAAGAAAATCTCTCCAACAAAGTCTCCTGTCGATACATGCACAGCTCATACTTCCTTGCTCGTATCTCTCAAAATTCCTCACCAATCTCTTCATAAAATGTAGAAATCTACATCTCCATACGCTAAAATTTCTCTCAAATCTCTCTAATTATCTCAAAATTACTTCTTGAATTTCTTTTTTAAGAAAGGTGTCAAGCCCCTCTATTTAAAGAGACACAAAACCCCCTCCTTTTCCCAAGAGACACATCTCTTCATCCAAAAAACACATCATTTCACTCCAAGAGACACATCTGTTCATCTAAAACCTTCATAAGTGTCTAGATTCATTTAATCACTCCATGGGGTGTGCAAGTAGTCCAGAAGCTTTCAGAACATCCCAGAATGGCTCAAAATCGCCCAAAATCAGTCCAAAAATCGTCTTAGGCGCTATATCACCTGTTTTTAGCTATGACTAGCACTATGGCGCCAGTCTGGGCGCTATAGTGCCACCTTGTAGGCAACACACCTATTTTTCTCTGTTTTTGTTGTGTTTCGCCTCATTTTAGCTCTGGTTCGCTCCTAGTGGTATACCTACAAGATATACATAATAACATTTTTTTAAAGTGTAATTTTATTCAAAAAAAATGTGATAAATATAGATGAAATTAAGCATAGAAAGTTATGTCAAAATGCGTCAGATCAAAATTTTCTTCCTTGCTCAATTTAGCTCCAAATTGCATCATTTTTGCTTCATTTTCTCCAAAAATCTATTTCTTGCACCTAAAAATAAAAATATACAAAATAATTTCCTTAAAGTACATTATCAATAAAAATGTACATAAAATGATCATGAAATGTACACTAAAAATAGGTAATTTTCAAGTGAATCAATGACCGACACATTACAGTTGATCAAACCCGAAGGATAGGGTGATCAGTCCTGAACGATCAATCAAACCCAAAGCGGGTGATCATTACGTAGTGGTTGATTAAACCTAAAGAATAGAGTGATTAGCTGGGGATGGTTGATCGAATCCAAAATGGGTGATAAACATATAATGGTCGATCGAACCTAAAGGATAGGGTGCTCGGCCCAGGATGACCAATCAAATCAAAAGTGATTGATCAACAAGTAGCAGTCGATCAAACCTGTCGGCACTATTTTTGGTTGAAGGAGTTGCTCGTTGGAAGCTGTCGGTCACCGGAATTGAAATCTCATCGCCCTCTTCGGAAGGACATTTTAACTTACATATATATATATATATATATATTCAATAAA
>JXCR01074105.1:11068-23192 GCA_002079205.1 Phalaenopsis hybrid cultivar | reverse complement strand
ATATATATATATATAGTTTTAGAAAAATATGAAGTCAAATTGACCCCATATTTTTCATAGTCTAAATGAAAGAGCGCTATATCTCAAATCTTGTTTCTATCCAGAAGGATAAACACAAAACTTGAGAGTGATGCTAGATCAAATAAATTAAGAAATATATGACATTCATTTTTGTCTACAAAACCATTTTATTTGTCAACAAGTTCCCTGATTTAACATGAAGAATTAAATAAGGTTTATATTAAGATAGGTTTGGACAAGCTTCCTATAAGGGCAAGCCCCTATAGTTAATTACATCTTAAATGACCAAAGTCACTTAAGTAAACTCTCAATAAAAATAAGGAAATATTATCTTCAAAGAGTTCGAAAGAATAGGACTTTTCAATGAGATCGGACAAAGAGGTTTGAAAGGGGAATGATTCAAATTTGGAGCATTTTGTTGTAAATTCAAAGGAGGAACTAGGGGACGTCATAGATCCAGAGGAGAACCTCGGTGACTTATCAAGCTATCCTATTGTTTGGCTTCAGTTTTGAGGAGAAATATTTAAGTGTTTCATCCTACAAATTTTATTGTTTTAGGGCTCAAATTTGTGTGAAAGGATCACACAAATAGATTGGAAGATGTAAGGGTTTAGGTCATGACAAACGATAACCTCAAAATCTTAAGACGAGTTAGGGCTTATATTGTACAGCAGAGCTGTACAAAGGCCTAAAGTTGAGATGAGGATTTATGTTGCACTAAACAAGCAACCTCGAAGTCCTATGTCTTTATTTGTTTAATTATAAGGGAAGAAATTGGTTTAGCTGGGGAAAACATGTTTTGCTGTTAAAGATGGTCGTGTTGCCCATCATGCTAGCTCCAAGCTCCTCATCGTGGCGAGTTCAAGTTTTCTAGTGTGTCAAGTTATGATGTCAAACCAGATGACCCTATCGTTAAAGTTCTTTAAATGTTATGGGGCATACTAAAGTTGATTAGAGCGACACCAGTTAGGATCCTACGGTTCCCTCGTTCTGGTACCACTATTTTATATCGATTTCACTTAGTCCAAATGAATTTACTAAAGTTAACTTAATGAGTTCCATACTTTCATCAGACCGTGGGAAGCCTCGTTAGCAACCGTAGGTTACCTCCTCCGAGGGATTCCCGATCATCCAACAGAGACATCTTAATCTAATTGCAATTGTTGTTTTGTGATGTTTGAGATTAAATTTTGAGTTGTTTTATATTTTGAATGTTGTGGCGGTGATTTTTATCTTAGTTGATTTTAGCTTTGGCTTTGGTTTTAGTTTTATGGCTATCCTAGTAGTTTTGGTTTTCATGCAGGATGAAATCGTTATTTAGCATGCAAGTTTGTATTTTGGTTATACATGCAGGTGAGTAAGTACAGTAACGTGCTCAGAAGTAAAGTACGGGAAACCAAAAATACAGGTAAATAAATCACAATAAAAGCGTACCCGGATGGTCTTCCCGTCATCTCTAACTGAAACTCAAAAAATGCATGTAAGGGTGTTTTATGTAAAACGGGAAAATAAGGTTCCTAGATTATATCTTAGTGAGTCTTTATTGGTTTGATTAAGGATGATTTCATTAAGTAAGCCGTAAAGAGTTTAGTAGACCACCGAGCTATCTAACAGTTCAGGAGAAAAAACAAGTCCATGCTTTCCCCTCACCGCCTGGTAAAAAGTCTCGAGCTCATTTAAACTTATTATGTTGCTTAATAATTCATACTATAAATATTTCTAGCGTTCAGTGAACATCGATGTTTTAATTATCCCTAAGAGTAGGGTGATTATCATTTGTCATTTAATTTGAGAATTATGTGGGTGAAGACCCTTAAGAGGGGTAATTTAATGATATTAAGACACTTAGGCAATTTTAGCTTTAACTTAGGCTCGTAGTGTTCAATTTCTAGTTACATTCACTTTTTAATCCTTATTTAATCAAATTTGATTTAGCTTAGGTCACACTAAGCCCTTAAGACCTTGGTGGATGTCTTAGCCATTTTGAAAGAGATTAAATTTTAAATGATAATAATTTATCATCAAAACATTTGAATTTCACTTGAACATCAAATAGGGGCATTAAACTAATGAGTTATTAACACCCAAAACCATACCCCTAAATCTAGGATCATTTAATTTACTAGACTTCCAAATTTTAATAATTTAGGAAATTACAAATTTATTCTTTAATTAGGAAAAAATGATATTCATTTCTACCAATTAATCCCTTGTGTTTCAGTCATCCAAATATCTTAATTAGGATCAAAAGGTTGCCCATTTCCCTTTCTTGAATTAAGCCTAAATGTTAATTAAGGTCAAATTCTAAAAGTTATAATTTTGCCCCTAAGGCTCTATCACTTCATAATTTATCAAATTTAATTCAAATGACTTTAGAATTTTCATCCCACCTTATTCATGGGTAAATTAAGACATCAGAGGAGAAAATATAATTTTTCAAATTTTAATTTAATTTATATAATTATTAATATGCATAAATAAGGTTTTTAAAGAAAATTCCATATCTTGACCAAGGTAGAGCCTAATCCCTTGAAATTTTTATTGGAGGTTTACTTAGACTAAAAAATTGTTGGAACCAAATTTCATGATTTTGTGAATTATATTTGAATTATTAGAATTATTTTAAATTCTATAGTGTTAAATAATTACAAAATATTTTAAATATGAAAAATTAAATTTGACATTTTTATTAAATCTCTCTGAGGTCAACGAACCCAAAGAAATAAATTTCATATATATATATATATTTTAATTTTCTTTGAATTATTAGAATTATTTAAATGAAAGGTTAAGAAAAATCATTTTTAGCCTTTAAAAAATATTTTTAGCTTTAAAATTCAATATCTTCACTAAAAAAAATTAGGAAAAATATTCTAATTGCTCCCAAGTGCTTAGGTAACAATTGAGAACATTTCCATGAATTTCATCAATTTTGTGATTTTTATTAATTTTCAACAATTTAAATATTAAAATAGGCTTTATAAAATAAAGTTTTTATTTCAATTACAATTTTATTTTTAGAAAATTCACCTAATCACAGAGAGCTCCCAAAACTAATTTTTATAATATTTTGAGCTATATTTTAATTATTAAAAATCATTTTAGTGTCAAAAATGTCATTCAACTTAGAAAATCAAGTTAAGTTATCAAATGAACTTCAAATATTTTGAATTTTTTATAGAAAGTTCTCTGAACTTTAAGTCACGGTGGAGATTAAAAATCAAGTCATTTAGATGTTTATTTTTCCCAAATTAATTTTCTTTGTGTTTTATGGTTTTATGAGAGTTAAGTGTTTTCTAAATGACTTAGCCCATGAAAAATTTTTCAAAGGGTTCTCTATTCACAATAAACTTTTCAAAATTTTCTTGGATTTTGCTAAGCAACATGTAAATTATTATGATTAATTTATGCAAATAATAGACACAAACTTGAAAAATATGGATATCTGTCTAGAGGTCTTCTCTGATTTTAGAAAAATTAGAGAATATCCCACATGACAGAGGCAACAACATGCTAAAACATCAAGCGATGGTGAAATGTCTACATGCATAGAGAGTTAAAATACTCAAAATAGTATTTACTTAATTAAAAATAAAATATTCATAAAATAAATTTCAAAATAGTTCTACATTGCTCTTCTCTGTTCACCGAGCACTAGGATATTTTTATTTTATTTTTGTGGTTTTTCTACACCAAGATATGAATTTTTGAAAGTCAGGCATTTAAACAAATCAGAAAATACCTTATTTTTCGATTTAAACATGCGACACTGACTGGATCTTAGGAAGCTCCGAACGGCTATGCTGCGCACTCCCATTTGTTGTGCTTTCCACTCTAGCATGCCACGCGGCCCACGGTTCACACATCAAGAGTTCATCCAGCTAGATCTCATCCGTTGATGAGATAAAAGCGTAATCGGACTGCTCCCGGTCATCGTCCCCAAGTAGGCTAACCCGAGAACCGTCCACACTAAAACTTTAAGATCTCCCAGTAGACTCAACCAAATCTCATGGGGTTTGTTCCTAGAGCTTCATCTACTCAAGACAAATCTATCTATATGGATTATATTGTATGAAATATAGTAAATACGTATGGAGGGTCGAAACAAGCTTGGTTTAGGGTTGGAGTTCAATACCTTTATCTGGGAGGGGAGGCCTCAATCAGATGGTAGTGGTAGCTTTGATTGGTCCCAACGATCCTCTAGATTAAGTCCCAAGCCTTGGTGAATGGTCTAGGTATGAATTCGATCAAGCTCAATTTCAGGTGTTGATTGAAGTTTATACTAGAGACTGTCTGAGAGGGGGCTTTTGTGGGGGATCAACTCCTCTCACTGTGGGGATGGTGTGTGCACAATTAATTGAGATTTGGTTCAGTGTAGAGCTGTGGGGAAATATGTCCTGGTTTCAACTGAAACTTTGAGCTCAAAATTGAACTCTCACAGAGGGAACCAAAGGAGGAAAATAGTGAACGTGAACTGAGGAGGTCCTAGGGAGTCTCTGGAAGCAATTCGACAGAGTTTCCTTAGAAAATTTTTAGCTCTCCTCTATTGGCCATGGAGGTGAGCTTTAAATAAAATTTTCTAGGCTGGCTTCCAGGGCCAATTGGGGGGTGGAAGATATTGCTTATGTGGAGGGCAGAGAAGCCCTAAAGAGTACTTGGGCTGATTTGGCCTTTAAGTTTTAATTGGGTTGAATTTGTGGGTGGTGGCTCAAGGTTTGGCCATTTTTTGGCCACCAAAATGGCTGGCCAGCCAGGGAGTGGTCACCTCCTGGCTCAGGAATGTTAGGGATGGCTAATGATGGTTAACTCCCTATGGTAATCAATGATGGAGGAGATTTTGTGGTTAAGGCCTAAAAAAGGGAATGAATCCCTTAACTTGGGGATCCATTGGTCCATATCATGCTTTAGTGGATTTAGGGTGGTTTATACTGGTTCTTAGGAGGAGCTTAGTGGCTGTGGAGTCATAAAGTTGGTGGCTTTAAGGTGCCTAGGCCAATTTTTGTGCATGGGTTCATGTGGGTCAAAATGGCTAGATGTTGGGTTTAGGTTAAGCTAGCCATGTTGATTAGCCCAAATGATTGATAAATTTGATGTAGATGATTGTAATGAAGATTTTTGGTGAAGGATTGAAATGATTTTGAGTTCAATTGGGGGTTCAATTTGAAGGATTTTGGAATTTTGGTATCTTTGGGCATGTTGGGCTAGACTTGGGTCTAAATTGGGATAAGCTTGGGCTAAGTCCAAATTTATTGTTGAAAATGGTCAATAGGAATATAATGAAGAGTTTTTAACATAAATTGGGTGCCAATTTTAGGATTAGGTCATTCAATTTGGTGAAATTTGTAGATATGACCAATTTGGGGAAAATTTGGGGATTTTGGACTTAGGTCAAAATTAAATGAAAATGAGGCCTCACCAAGGCTAATTTAAGGTCAATCTTGATGTGTAAGAATTTTATGAAGAGTTTTCAACATAAATTATGGCAAATTGAGTAGCCTATGGGGTTCAATTTGGTGAGATTAAGTCATGTAGCCAAAATTGGGGGTTTGATTTAGATCAAAATTGGGCTCAAAGAATGGGCCAATTGAGCTTAGATTTAGTTTAAATTGGTCATATGGAAGGTGAATTTGAGTTTAGGATTGAAATTTGGGGAAATTGGGACCAAATTGATGGACATTTGAGGTAAATTTGGGGAAAATTGGGCCTTTAAAGGTAATTTGGGGGATTTTGTTCAAATGATCAAATTGGTCAAATTGGGTCCAATTTAGGGCTCCAAATGAGTTTTGGAGACATTTGGGGTGATTGTGGAGGTTTTGGGAAAGTTTGGGGTGCCAAGGGAATTTTAATAATTTTGGCAATTTTGGGGGTATTTTGGTAAATTTGGCATTTTTGGGTAGTTATGGGTAATTTGGGTATTTTCAAATGGTTTGAAATGATTTTTGAATAATTTTGTGTATTTTTGGGAATTTTACCCAAATTTAGGGCTCCAAGGGGTATTTAGGTAATTTGGGTGGATTTGGGGGGTGAAAGGTCAAATTAGGTATTTTGGTAGGGTGGATTTGGGGGTGAAAGGTCAAATTAGGTATTTTAAATTGGCCTTGGTGAGGTCAAATTAGCTATCAACCACCCTACATGAGCTATGGACTAATGGAATCCCCATTTGGGTCCTCTATGTACCGGTCTTAGCTAAACCCTAGCCTATGGCTAGTGGGTTTAGGGGACCATCTACATGAGTCTCCCAAAGGATCAAGGGATCAAAGTAAAAAATCCATGGCTTAGGGTTGTGAGGGATTGTGAGTGAGAGTTAGTGAAAGTGAGTGTCTTAGCTCCAGCACCTAGGATCAGCCCTAAGGGCAATCAGTCCTATGGGAACTCACCTTGAGCTCTTCTATATTGACCCCACCTACTAAGTGCTAGAGGTTAGGATCAATATGTGGAACTCAAGTTGAGTAAGGAGGAGTGTAGAATTTCTAATGGTGAGGGTTCAAATATGTTGAACTTCAAGTTGAGTAAAGAGGAGTGTAGAATTTCTAATGGTGAGGGTTCCTCTAGTTTTCTAAGAATAGTCAACAGGAAAGTCCTATGGCTAGACCTTAGGCAACTAAAGAGGAAAAACTAATCCTCAAACAAAGGTGAGGTCAATAAAACCTAAAGGATAGGGTGATATGTCTGGGTTGGTCAATTGAACGTAATACAGGTAATTGACACGTAACAGTCGATCAAATCCAGAAGGATGGGGCGATTGCCTAAGGTGTGTGAATTTGGAAAGGGGAAGGATGCTTTCTTAAATTTGAACTCTTTATCACAGAAACTTTGTTTAATTTTTATAAGTTTACTTTTGAAGTTTAGCAATCAGTTTAGTTAACTTAGTTCTTTTGACTGCATTTTATTTAGCATAAATTGAATTACTTTATATCTAAATTTTGTACTTAAGTTTTTTAGTTTGAATTTTGTATTTTACATTATAGTTATCAGAATTTCCAACTTCCCTGTGGGATCAATATTTAGGACTCTATTAGAGCCCTTTATTACTTGAGTGATACGTATACTTACGTTATTATTACAGGTTTGGTTAAATATTTTTAAAAGATAAAATTTTTTTTACTAAAATTATTTTTATTGGGTTTGAATTGCATATTTATTATTAGTTATGTCGTGTGTGGTTTATAATATTGAAAAATATTTACACAAGCAACACACAACAAACGACCCGCATCACCAACAGAAGATTTTTTTGATCTGAAAGCAATGAAAGACTTCATGTTAGTGAAATATAGTTTATAACTTCAAATTGAAGTATTCACTAGAAAAATTGGTGCTAATAGTCGTCCTAAATTGCGACACAGTAGTGTGTGTCAAACCCTAGTTTTCTTATACAGCTTTTAGGTGGATTTCATGATTTCTTATGGATGTGGGAGGCTCTGGATGGATGTGTGGTGACTTCTAATCATCAAATGGGGCACCAACTATGCATAATGCCCTGGATAGGCTTCCTTGAGGGAATTTTCCCGGGTAGCAAAGAATCATCACCAAACCTATCTACTTGCTCCGAACAAGTGCCAGAACGTCCCAAGCAGGAGTCTTGAGCTATCGGATGCTATGAACAAATTCTAGACCATCCCAAGTCATGTAGGTGCACAACATACACTTGTGAAATTAAAATTTGATGTCAATAAAGGACCCCTAAGAAGTTTGTCATGCCGCCAAGGCACATTGCACTGGTTGGCAACATCCTCTAAAAAAATTCTTCCCTGATAGTAAAGGTGACATCCCAAGAGAAGACTAAAAGAAACCTCAACTAGGTCAGATAAATAGAAAATATTATGGTTGAAGGGTGACTAGCTTGTTGCAATCGACTAATCACAAAGAAACCCAACCAATCTAGATTTGTTAAACATAGTTGGAAGAGGTGGCCAGTAGTTGAAGCTAACTATCCACCAAAAAGATCAGCCATGTCAGATAAAGTTGACATGGTATGGGTGAGAAAATTTAAATCTGAACTCATTCAAAATGGTAGATTGATTTGTTTGACCTATCTTTTGAAATGACAAAATCAATGGAAACCCCACAACTGACCTCATTTGAACGGTGGGGCAGATCGATCGATCATCTTCCTGAAAAGGACCCCGATTGCGAGTCTAACTGATCCCTTTTAAAAGAAGCACCCATCACTCTAATCATGTGGCTTTAAATTATAAGAATTCCTGATTAAAAGTGTCTTCTGGCTATTGATTCAATAGTATGGCTAATCGAGAAGGCCCAATCATCTTGTGTGACCCAGGACTCCTGTTATGCTCATGTGCAAAGAAATGACTAAAAAGTTCATTTAAAGGGTGGCGCCCATCATGACAATCTAGGTGGTCATAAAGATCAAGAAGTTCTGACCAAAGTGGCAACTATTCTAGTGACTCCGTAGTGTGGACAATTGAAAAGGCCCAATCATCTCGTGTGACCTATATCTTTCATCACTTGCATATGGGCTTTTGGCTTAAAGGCTGCCCCTAGTCGCAATAGGTAACTACCCTTTATCTGACCACATTTGAATTGATAAAGGTGGAAACCTGAAATTTTTTTGACCTCATTTGTAATGGCAAAAGTGGGAGGAGGCTTGATCATCTTGTGTGACCTCAAGTCTTCTATTATGTTCTCTCGATAAGAACCTGATTGTGAGTTAGACCAACTCTCATGGAAAAAGAACACTCATCACCAAAGTCAAGTGGCTAGAAAGCACAAAAGTTCCTAAAAATGGTGGCATCTGGCTAGCCAGTTGAGGCACACTCGTTGTTGGACTGACTATAAATTTATATGGTTCTGGAGTCACTCAACCCAAATGACATGCTGTCAGGAATGTCTGAAGACAAGATACTCTCGTAAACATACCAGCCAAAATGGGCATATGGTTTGAAAAGTACAAAATGGCTAATGAGCTGGGCATGACAACATATTCTCATAAGATCTGACTAGAGCATCATATAGCTTGAGAAATGTCGTACCAAACAGCTATGGGGCCAAAGGTGTTGAAAGATGAGATGTACTCCTACTGAGTCAACTACAGTGTCATATGGTTATATAAAGCTGAAGGCATCAAAAAACGAGGTGTTTGCAGAATAAAGCTGACCACAGTGCATATGGCTTGAGAAACCATCGAAGTATATGGCAATCTAAAGCCGAAGGCGCTGAAAGACGATGTATTCTCATAACATAGCCGACCACTGTGTCATATGACTCTATAAGCACCAAAATATAATAACTAAAGAGCTGAAGATGCTCTCATAGAAGAACCGGTTTAAAAATCATAAGGTTTGAGAGACTTTAAAGCCAAATGGCTACAAAAACCTCACGTGCTTCAAATTGAGGTCTTATCATCAAGGGTAGACCAAGTGAATGTGATAGTTAAATTGATCGAACATCAAATAATCAAGGAGGTATGTATCTTTATTAGATAGTCTAAAAGGAATCTAGTATAACTATACATCAATTAAGGCAAGAGGTATGTATCCTGCTTGAACATATTAAAAGGCACATAAGGTATGTATCCTGACTGAACATATTAAATGACACATGAGGTATGTATTATGGTTGTGTATCAAAAAGGACACGAGTTATTTATCTTGCTCATACATCAAATGAGCAGTCATATGACAAAATAGTATAAGGCAATGTACTTAAAGTATAGTCAGACATCAAAGTACTCTGATAAAACATGGATTGGTGGCAAAATCGATGCAACATGTCACTCAACTTGGTAGACAAAACCAGCCGAAGCAATTGAAAATATCAAAGGGGAAAGGAGGTAGGTATCTTGCTTATGCATTAAATGAAGCACCGTATGATGAAATAGACTGAGGTGAGATGCTTAAAATGTATGTTGGATGCATGAAGTGGCCCGACAAAATATTGATCTGTGGTAAAATTGATGCAACATGTTATTCGACATGGCGGATAGAACTAACCAAACTGATCAAGAATATCAAAAAAGATAGGAGATAGGTATTTGCCTATGTTTATCAAATGGTACATGAGGTATGTACCCTGACCACATATAAAACGAGCAACCATATGGCTAAATAGCCTGAGGTATCATGCTCAGAATATGGTCAGACATCAAAGTACTCTGACGAACATGGATCAGAGGTAAAATCAATAGGACATGTTGTTCAACATGGCAGACAGAACTAACTAATGAAGTCAAAAAATGTTAGATGTACGATGCGATTTAGCAAGGAGAGATGCTTCTCTCAAGCGGTATCGACCTCGACTAATTTAGGTAACCCTATCAAGCATAAAAAATGTAGTCGGTCACCAAAGTGCTCCGATAAAAAATGGATCGATGATAAAACTGATTTGACATGTCACTTGACTTGTTGGAAAAAACCAATCAAAGAAGATATAGTTATATGACCAGGATGATCTAACCATAAGAGTGCTTCCATGAGCACTAATGAGATGACTCTCGCTGGGGATTCCTATTTAGTAAGCTAATTCGTACTGAAGAGGCCTTGAGTGGCTTAATGCAGAAATGGATCAATTTGAACAGCTGATACAATGTGTCATTTGATGAGGCGGATAAAACCAACCAAGCTGATCAAAACTATCAACGAGGTTAGAAAACTAGAAAGGTCTAACCATAAGAGTGCTTTCATGTAAGCACTAGCAAAATGACTTTCATTGGGTATCCATGAATCAACCGTCAGACTGATACAACATGGTACTCGACGTGGCAGGAAAAGCCAACCAGATCCATTGAGAATATCAACAGGGTTATATGACTTATCACGGTCTAATCTCAGGGTGCTTCATGCACACTAGTGGGAAATTCTTGTTGAGATCCACCCACTACTTAGCAAGGTAGCTCTTGTTTGTGAGGCATTGAATGTCTCGATGTAGACATGCATCATTTTGAATGACTGATTCAACATGTCATTAGATGGGGTGGACAAAGCCAGCCAAACCCATCAAAAATATTAGTGGGGATTTTATGACTAAAATGATCTAACCACCAGGGTGCTTCACAAACACTAGCGAGGCAATTCTCGTTGAGGATTCTCCCACCACATAGCAAGGTAGTTTGTACTGGGGCGTCAAATATCCCGGTGTAGAAATGTATCAGTGGAATAACTGATAAAACATATCATTTGATGGAGCGGGCAAAACCAACCAAACCAAACAAAAATCAATTGAGGTTATATGACCTAGGACGGACTAACTACCAGGATGCTTTATAAGAACTAGCAAGGTAAGTCTCACAAAAAGGTTCCTCTGACTTAGTAAAGTAATTATAGCTGGGGAAACTAAATGGATATTTTTTGTGAGTATTTGCTAAGGCAACTCTCGTTAAGGAAAATACTGGGGCAAATGTCAGGCATCCAAAGTGAATCTGACTAAAAACATTTATTGATGATAAAACCAATATGTCTTGTCAGTCTAGCAGAGTAATGAAAATTTATCAGTGGAGAATATCAAAGAGGGCGAATGGCTAAGACATTCCAAACCTATATATGATACCGCCATCAAAGATTTTGGTACAATGATTTTTGTAGGAGAATTACCATAATATCTAAGAACAGCTGGTTAGAACATAACATTACAACCACAAAAGTATGTAGCCCTCGGGCTGACCCAAAAACATCCCTCAAAGGGGGAAAATGCCATGCTCATCTAATGTGAGTGAGGAAACTCTAATTTGGACCTGCACAAAGCTCTTTAATAAAATAGAGGTGTTGAGTTCTCACAAAAGAGAGGTATCGATCGAACTTGACCTTGGTCGGTTGAGAAACCAAAGAGGTGTTGGTCGAAAGTGTGTCAACCATAGAGCATTTAGCATTAAGGCTAAAACCCGAACATATCCCTTAGAAGGGAAAATACCATACCTATGAGATGTGTGGGATGAGCATATCCATAAAAGGAGCTCAATTCAGACCTTATATAAAATGGGTAACCAAATAGCATGCTAGAAAAGGGGATGTCTTTCCTGCACATAGAAAATATCAAGATATTATGGAGGTTAGCTGGGCAACATGTGCTAACCAAGGGATGCTCAGTCATAGGTCTGTCAGTCAGAATTTGGTCAGTTGCATTAATTTTGAAAAATAATTTTAATTAT
>JXCR01074105.1:0-10957 GCA_002079205.1 Phalaenopsis hybrid cultivar | reverse complement strand
TTATATATATATATATATATATATATATATATATATAATTTTGGAAAGTATATTTTTAACTTGAAATATGAGACTAAAAAGATCTCATACATTTTAATAGTTTAAGTTATTGAGCACAGCACTACAAGCAAAGCATTTATCTTGAGGAATAGGCACATTACTTGTCAACGGGCTCGATTAAATAAATTAAAGAATTTATGACATTCCTTTAGTCTACAGACTTTTTATGTGTGACTGATAAGTTCTCTTACAAAATATAAGGATTAGATAGGGTTTATATTACATGGGTTTCTTAGTTCCCTATAGAGGCAAGCCCTTATAGTTAATTACATCCTAATTGACTGAATTTACTTGAGAAAGTTTCAAAATAATCACAGTTCTTATCTTTAGGATTTCAAAGTTTTGGTTTCTAAGGTAGGACACAGGAAAAATCAAGTGGGAGAGGACAAAATAGGAGCAATTATTTTAAAAATTCAAAGGGGTGAGAAGAAGGGGACGTCATAGATTCAGGAATAACTTCGATGACTTCCCAAAATATCTTATTATTTGGCTACAATTTTGAAGATGATAATATTTTATGTTTCAATTCTGCCAATTTATTATTTAGAGCTTACATCTACATGATATCTGATCATGCAAATTGCGTAGAGATAGGAGGGTTTATGTCGTATTAGACAACGACCTCTGAATCCTAAGAGAGTTAGGACTTATTACATGATTATGTAAAAGCCTAAAATATGAGGTGAGGGCTTATGTCACACTAGGGTTTAGTATGAACATGCAATTAAAGTTGAGATTCATGGCCTACTGCAATGTTCCTCCATGCATATGTCCTACTTCTATTAACCCTAAGGGCTAGTATTATAAATGTTGAGTTAAAAGTAGTAAAAAGAAGCAGTAAAAATGTAGTAAAATGTGGTAAGTGTAAAATAAACATGCATACATGGGATTCTTGTCGTTGCTGTAAGGTTAGTACAACATAGTATATTAATGCGCCAGAAATTTAAACAATTCGTGAGAAAATGTGAGGAAAATATAAAAAAATACTTAAGAAAGCCTGAGTGAATAAAACAAAACACAACGTCACATATAGAAGATTTACGCTGAGTATAAGAATTTAAGTTAGGGGTAGGCTCAAAGCTGTGTTGTGTGTTTTACAATCCAACCTTGGATAGAAGCCACCAACCAAATGATCTAAGGAGGGCAATTCTTAGCCTCAATCAAAGTGATTAACAAGTGGACCATTATAGGATTTCATAACAAAATTCTTTAATTTTTTATGCATGTAGAATTTACTTAGCAGTAAAAAATAGTAGTGTCATGAGAAAAAGTACATGTATTTTTGTATGGTATATGTAAGTATTTTGGCAAATTAGATAGTCCACAAGTTAATTACTCTGATCAGACTAAAAACCACTAGCAACTTAAGAAAGTCAGAGGCAACTTCTTACCAAAATTTCATGAATTGTATCAACAGTCCTATCCTCTTCCCAAAGGTTTTTAAGGCAAGAGATACTATTCTAACATCCCACCTTAGCACACATAAGCATTGTCATCATCACCCTTACCACAAAGATCATCCAATTTATACCGGCCGGACGATCCATATGTGGCATTCAAAATGTTCCTGATTGTCCACAAGGGTTTATACACTTTATTCAAGGATCATACCCTTGGGCGTTGGGTTTTACTGTAGGATAGATAGTGACGGGGTTTTAATTAATAATTTAAGTTGAAAGGGTCCCGAGTCATATCGTGGTGGGTCTCTAAAATTTTGAGGATGATTTTTCTTCAACAAAATTAGGTAAGCTCAAATGTCCTCTAAAATGTCCCAAAATCTTGTAATGGTCTTTGGGGAGTGACTTTAAACAACTTTAGAATCTTTTGGACTATTTCAAGTTTATTTGATCTTAATATATTTTTGAATTATCAACCTTGGTTAAGTTAAATTTTTATTACAATTTTTTGAATTTTGCTCAATTTTCATGTTTCAATTAACCCATGAGTAGGGCAAGTAGTCATTTCTTTGGTGTTATGTTTAAGATTTATGTGGGTAGTTGACACGCCTAAAAATTGCCTACTTTCTCATAGACACTTTATGCTCATATTTAATGATATTGCACTTTAAAATAATGGATTTTGTATGCTTTTATTCCAGGTACAAGAGTTGGAGTTTTGGAGAAAATGGAGCAATTTGGAATCAAAACGAGTAAGGAAGAAAATTTTGATTTTTTGCATTTTGATATTTCTTTCTATGTTTATTCTCCTTTAAATTTATCACATTTTTGAATTAAATTACACTTTAAAGAAATGTTATTTTCATATTTATCTTGTAGTTATTACAGTTGGAGCGCTTTGGAGCTGAAGCGGAGCAAAATTGAGTAAAAAAGACATGAAAAGGGCGTGTTGCCACCAAGTTGGTGCCTAGGCGCCAGAAAAGCCCATAAAATGGCGTCTAGGAGCTAGAAACAGTTATGGACGGGTTCTAGACGCTGCAAGGAGTTTTTAAGCACCTATTGGCACTTAGGAAGTCACCTATTGACACTTGAAACTATTAGAAACTCCAAGAACATCCAAAGGTTGTAGACAGGAGTAGGAGATGTAGATTTCCACCTTTTTTGAAGAGATTGGTGAGGGAGTTTGAGAGATATTTGAAAGGAACTATAGGAACTTTGCATGGATCAGTAGGAGATTTTGTTGGAGGGATTTTCATCTTTATTTCAGAGAAAAAAGCGAAGCATTATTTTCTTCATTATCTTATAGTTGTGTAAACACTTTTCTATTGAATTAGTTTTGATTTAAATGAGGTTTTTTATTGTATTTTCTCCATTCTTAGTGAGTAGTTTTCCTTACTCTTTTTCATTGTAATGAGATTTAATCATGTGTGGATTTAGAAAGTTTGAAGATTTCTTTTATTCAAAATTTGTGATGGTATTTTCAATGGTTCTTAATTTAGTTTGCAAACAGGCTATTTGTGATGTTAAAATCCATTGTGAAACACAATGACTCAGGAGGGTTATGATTTTACCCAATGAGTGTGTATCACACTAACTTTACAAGGAGGGCAACCACAATCTAAGGAGAGTGCAAATAGATAGGGAGATAAGTTTTGATGGGTGTAGAATTGGTGTTTCTAGGGTAAATGGCTAGATCCTTTACCAATTTGGTTTAGATTTGGAACTTGAAGTCCTTGGTAGGTCTTATAGAGAGGGCACAATGAGTAATCTAGAAGTGAGAGGCTAGAATCAACTCAATTTTACCATACAATAAGGAATTTACTTTAGATTAGCTAATGTTATTTACGCACTCAGGAGAGGGTAAAGAATATGTATGCTCCTATTTGTCACAAAACCTCATTTTACCTTTAAGCATTTGTTCTTATGTTGATTATTATCTCATTGCAAAGAGAAAGGGATTTTAATTATATAAGAACTTTCCAAAAATTTAACCAGCCTCCTTAGATTTGGATTTTATTTAATTTAGTTAATTATAATTTTAGTGTAAATTAGTGAATTTAGGAAAACCAAGTTTTTCTAAAAATTTTAATCTAAGAATTGATAGTAGTAAACTAGAATTAGCCAAAAGGATTTCTTACATCGCTTCTCTATAAAATTGATACTGGAGTCTTTAAAGAAAATCCTATATTACTTGAAACGATATGTATACTTGCGTAGTACCCTAGTGTGTAAACTATTAATCAAAAAATTCTAAATTTAATAATAAATTGATTTTGCAAACTAGTTACTAAATATAAATTGAGTCAAGTTTTGGGTCATCTTTTGGAAGCTAAACTACTGCGTAATTGCGGGTCGGGTCAGTAGTCACCCATAGGGGCAAGCTTACTTGCTTAAGGAAAATCTATTATATCATCTCAATTATTCTTGAGCTCGTAGTCTTTTAGGAATGTTTATGATAACTTATATTTAATTTTCTAATCCTCTTTATATAATTTGAGATTAGACCTAGCTCACTACCAAGCTTTTGGATCTTTTAAGGGTAAATTTGTAATTTTGAAAAAATTATATGAATTGTGATTATTTCTTATCGAAAGATTGAACTATGCTTAATCATTGGTTTGGGGCTTCAAATCAGTAGAATATTGTCTTCCTAACTTGTGCCCCCTCATGCTTCTGACCTCGAAGAATAACCAAACTTGATTTTGTAATTTTAAAATTTTTATTTTTCTATAATTATTTTAAGCAACAAGTATTATTTTCTTAAGAAAATACATTTTCATATTAAAAAATAAGTTTTCGAACTATGAAATTTTATGGAAACATCCTACGACTATCGTCTTTAATTAGAGGTGTTTTTTTTATTATTTGAGCTGTATTTATATATTTTAATTAATTTATTATTTTTTAAATAGAAAAATATTTAATAATACTTCTATTTATTTTAAATCCCATTTTTATTTTTCCATTGGTCCTCTGACCATAGTTGCCTCTCATGACCTAAATATTCCAAAAATTCCAAAATCATCCCAAATATTCCCAATTTCAATTTTTTTATCATCAATTTGACCCAATTTGACCAAAAGCCCTAATTTGCCCTTAAAGGCCCAAATGTCCCCAAATTAGCCCCAATCTTAACCCAATTGACCCCAATCTTGTCCAATTTCAATTCCAAATCAAAATTCAGAAACCCCAATCTTATTGCAAACCCAATTTTACTCAAATCAAAAGGCCCCAATTTTGACCATATGCCTAAATCCATCAAATTAGCCCATCAATTCAACTCAAAATCACTTGAATTTTTTCTAAATCCTTCATGACATCTCCATACACCAAACTCAACATTCAATTAGCCCAAATTTTAGCCCAAAATCAATTTTAAATTCAAAAGACGAAGCCCACCACATTTAATTTCAAAGCCCAAATGTAAAGCCCGTATGACAATTTTTTCCCCTCATCATCCATTCAATCAAAATCATTCCCTAAGTTTTAAATTCAAAATCAAATCATTCCAAATCAAGCATCATGCCTAACTCTACCAAAATATTTCATAAATTCAAAAATCCCTCCTCATGAAAGTTGACCAAGCCAAAGGAAAGCCATGAAGCCACTCCCAAGCCATAGGTGAGTCATGGAGCCATGCCACATCACCATACTATTAGTGGCAAGAAGCCAAGCCACTTTTAAATATCCTTAAGATTCTTTTAACCCCTCCCATGAATCACCTAAACCCCATATTTAACCAAATCACTTGGATATGGACCTTACTAATGATTAAGCTAAACCATCTGATTTCCCTCAGCAGCCAAGTCAGCCTTGGGGGTGAACCTAACCCAAATCCATGATTTCACCCAAATTGACCCAAAATAGCCCTTCCCACATCCTATTTTAATTCAACACCTTTACACATGCCCAACCCCAATTGACTTCACCAAACCCAACCCTTGACCTCCCTCAGTGGGATGGTGACCTCTCCCTAGCCGGCCGGCCACCTTGGCTGCCGGAAAAGCCACCCCAAAGTGCTCCACCTAGGCTAAAACTCAAAATTAAACCCATCTAAGCTTTCTCATCCTAATTGGACTTTTGCACCTTGTTGGCATCCACATAAGCAACCTAAAGCACCCACCAATTACCCCTGGTGGCCTTTCCTTCCCCCTCTATTTAAAGCCACCCTTCATGGCCAAAGGAGAAGAGTTTGAAATTCTATTGGGAGACTCTACCAAATTGCTTCCAGAGCTTCCTTGAGACCTCTTGAGTTCAACCCAACCAACCCTAGCCACTCAAATCCACTGCTCAAGCTCAATTTTAGAGCTCAATCCCTAGGCCGAAACAGAACACTCACCAAACCTCCACCAAATCCAAATTAATTTCTCCCACACCATCCCCACAGTAAGAGAGGAAGATCCCCCACAAAAGCCCCATCATCAGAGCACCCTAAGGTGGACTTTGATCGAACCCTTAAATCAACTTTGGTTGAAATCATATCTTGGCAATTCAGCACTGCTTGAGGCTCAATTCCTAGGCTCTTGAGACCGCCACGAAGCTTCCACAAGCATCCAATCGAGGCTTCCCTTCTTGGACCAAGGTATTGAAACTTAACCCTAAACTAAGCTTCATTTGATTCTCCATGAGTATATAGTTGATTTAAGGGTTGATTAACCACATGAATATGTTCTCCTAGTCAAGATGAGTCTATAGGAACAAACCTCACTTGATTTGGTTGAGAATCGAGTGAGATATTAGATCTAGAAGATGGATGGTTTGATGGCTTGACTCGTTAGAGACGATGACCACGCGCCGCCTGATCGAGCGTGTATCGCTTGGAATGTCCTAATCGCGTTGAACGGAGCTATGATTCGAAAAGGGGGAGTTGACGCGGACGACAACACCCAATCTCACTGCGACACGAGTCTCTTTGACGCGTACAAGGCTGAGTAGGATAAGTAGAAAAATAAGATTTTATTTGAGTTATTAAATAGCCAAAACTTCAAAAATCTATAACTTTCTGTAGAAAAACTATAAAAATAAAAATACCCTATTACTCAGTGAAGAGAGGAGAACAATGTGGAAATATTTACATGTCTATTTGATGAATATTTTATTTTTAATTAATTAAATGATGTTTTCCTTATTTTGATTCTTCATTAGCATAGACATTTCAACATGGCATGGGACCATGGGGCATTTGATGTCTCTGTTGTTAGGCATCTCCCCTGATTTTTTCAAGGTCAGGGGGCTTCTCTAATTAGAGATATTCAATTTTCAAATTAATGATCTATGTTTCAGCATAAAAATTAGAATAATTAAAATACTCATAAGAAAATACAAAACTTGATTTGATAGGTTCACTGTGGTCAGAGGATCCTAGAAAAAATATAAACTTAGTTTAACTCATTTAAAATAATGCTAATTATTACCAACCCTAAAAATGAAGAGAAAATTAATTTGGAGTAATGATAAATTTAAATTAAATGAAAATCTTTATGCACTATAACTTAATGTTAAAGAAACTCCCCATAAAATTTCAAGTCAATTGGAGTTAATTTGATCACTAAAATAAATTTTTTTAAATAAAATGGCATTCTTGATATTAAAATAATTATAATAATTAAAATACAATTCAAAAAAACACCAAATTGATTTTAGGAGTTCCTTATGACCAGAGGAACCTAAGAAAAATAAAATTGGAATTAAAATGAACACTTCATTTTAAGCTACTTTTGAGTATTTAAATGATTAAAATTAATAAAAAATTATAAAAATTATAAAATTATAAAAAACATTCTAAAATATCACATTTGGTTTCTTGATCACCTAGAATCAATTAAAATAATTTCCATAAATTTCTAAGTCAAGATATTAATTTTAAAAGGCTTAAAATGAATTTTTTTTCTAATTTTTCACTAAAATAATTATAATAATTAAAATATAAATAAAAAAAATATGAAATTTATTTCTTTAGGTTCTTTGGGCTTAGGGAGATCTAATAAAAATATAAAACTTAAATTTCCATTTAAATATTATTTTATATTTAATTAATACTCAAAACAACCAAATAATTTTAGTAATTAAATTAATTTTATTAAAAATAATAAAAATTAGTCCAAGTGGTCCTCTAATCTAGGCAAACCTCCAATAATTATCTTAAGGACATAAGCTTTATTTTGATTGAGTTATTAAATTTTCATTGAAAATCCTTATTTTTGCATTAAAAATAATTATAAAATTAAATAAATTCAGAAAAATCACACTTTCTCCTCTGATGTTTTAATTAATCAATGAGTGAGATATCATAAAATTTTCAAGTCATTTGAGTCTAATTTAATTAATTATAGGGTATTAAGGCCTTAGGGGCAAAAGGGTAATTTTGGAATTTAAGGCTTAATTAATATTTAGGCTTAACCAAAGGACTAAATGGGTAACAAATGATCTTAATTGATATGTTTTGATGATTGGAATATATAAGAGGTAAGTGGTAGAAACCAATTCCATTTTGGTCTTATAAAGGATAAATTTGTAATTTCTTAAAATTAATGAAATTTGGAAGAGTATTTAAATAAGGAGATATCAATGTGAGGGGTTTGATTTTGGAAGATCATAACTCAATGATTTGAAGTCCCCAATTAATAGTTTTAAAATGATTTATAATTCATGATAAGGATTAAGAATATAAATATTGAAAATCCTTTTTTTTTAATTTACAAATCTACCCATTAAATCATAAGGGCTTAGTAGTGAACTAGGTTTAATCAAAATTTTATCTAAAGAGGTTTATAAAGTAAGCTATAATTAATTTAAAACCTTTCAAAACACTACAAGCCCATTCTTTAAAAATCAAATTAATTAAATTCCTTAATTAAGTTGAGTTGCCCTCAAGGGTCTTTACCTATATAACACATAAATGAGACATCAAGTGATAATTACCCTACTTAAGGGGTAATTAAAACATCAAATTTCACTGAGCATAAGGGTATTAACTTGGTGAACTATATAACAAACACAATAAGATTAAAACGAACTCAAGATAATTTCGGGGACTATAAAATGTCGAGGGTATTACTCGAGAATTATTCATAATCCTTTAGAAATCTTGAAAGACATCTGAACTTATTATGATTTGCTTAATGGAATCATCCTTAAAATTTAAATACACCAAGATATGACATAGGATTTGATGCAATTTAAGTTTGTACTTCCTAATTTTTCTATAAAGCATGCTTTAATTCCTGCAAAATTATATATGTATATGTTTTGCAAGTACTGAAGTTTCAGGTGGAGGAACGAGAAGACTCACTCGGTATGCTTTTATAGTTTACAGTGCTTTCTTTTCTTGTACTTTCTTACATTGTACTTTTATGCCTATAAATTTAAATGCTAAACAACGATGTCACCCTGCATGAAAACTAAAACCTTTAGAATAACCACAAAACTGAAACAAAAACCAAAATTAAAATCAACCAAGACAAAATCCACCGCCACAACATTCAAAATATAAAATAACTCAAAATTTAATCACAAACATCACAAAACAACAATTACAACTAAATTAAGACGTCTCTATCGGATGATCGGGAATTCCTCGGAGGAGGTAACCTACGGTTGCTAATGAGATTTCCCACAGTCTAAATGAAAATGTGGAACTCATTAAGTTGAGTTTAGTAAATTCATTTAGATTAAGTGAATCCGATATAAAATAGTGGTACTAGGATGAGGAAGCCGTATGTTCCTAACCGGTGTCACTCTAATTAACTTTAATATGCCCCATAAAATTTAAATGACCATAACTATAGAGACATCTGATTTCAAATCATAACTTGACACATTAGAAAACCTAAACTTGCCATGACGAGGAGCTTGAAGCTAGCATTGTGGACAGCATGACCATCTTCAACAGCAAGAGGATCTACAACAACATACCTTTCATTTGAATTAAATAACAAATCCATAGGAATTCAAGCTTGTTTGCTTATGCAACATAAATCCTCAATTTATCTTTAGGCATTTGTATAGCTCAGCTGTAGAATTTAAGCCATAACCTGCTTTAGGATTTCGAGTTTGTCGTCTGTCACGATCTAAATCCTTACATCTTGCAGGCTATTTGTGTGATTGTTTCACACGAATATAAGCACTAGTAAAATAAAATTGGCAGGATGAAACATTCAATAATTCTAATCTCCAAAACTATAGCCAAATAATAGGATAACTTGGGAAGTCACCGAGGTTCTCCTCAAGATCTATGACATCCCCTAGTTATTCCTCCTTTGGATTCCAAAATAAAATGTTCCAAACTTGAGTCATTCCCCTTTCACACCTCTTCTTTTGATCCCGTTGAAAAGTCCTATCCTTTTGAATTCCTTGAAGATAATATCCCCTTGATTTTATTGAGAGTTTTCTTATGTGACTCCAGTTATCTAAGATATAATTAACTATAGAGGCTTGCCCTTATAAGAAACATTTCCGAACCTAACATAATATAAACTCTATTTAATTATTCGTATTAAATATGGGACATTGTCGGTCAACATAAAACGGTTTTCACAGATTTAACGAATGTCATACAATCTTTAGTTTATTTAATCGAGCCTTACGAGTAAGTAATTTACTTATCCCTCGGGATAGGTGCACTACTTGCGGCATTATGCTTGTTTATTTAAACTACTGCAGATATGAGATTGGTTCGGTCTTGTATTTTAAAAAAAATTAAAATACTATTTTTTCTAGATTATATATGTATTAAATTAAATTAAAACGGGTGTTAGGATATTCATCCTAGCAGCCGACAACTTAACAACTTCTCAACTTTTTGGTGCCGACAATGCTTTTAAAAATAAATTGAATTTATTTTAAAAAGTAAAAAATTAAAACATATCAAAATATATTAAATAAATTTAATTTTTAAAAATTAAAGGAAAAAAATAATAGCAGGGAAAAATTTCAAATTGGTCCTTAGTTTCTAAAAATAAAGTCTAAATTTAACTTTTCATATTTCATTGGATTTCATTACATATGTTGTATTAGATTCATATAAATCAAATGCGAAGTATTTCTTTCGCCGCCTATATCAAATTCATATAAAAAAATTGTAAGTATTTCTTTTGTTACCAACATCTTTTCATTTTTTTATGAAAATACAACTCACAAGTTGTGAACTTTAGAATTGCCCAATCATTGTGAGTAACTTTTAGTGATAGGTTGGTTATTGCAACATAATGCAGACAACTAGTTTCATTTCATATTTTTATTGAGGCTTAAATCATTATGGTAATATCATTATATCAAATTAATTTTTATAATTTTTTGTAATTTACACTGTATATTTAATACACTTTATCCTGAGTTTATAACCTATCATTTTCATTGCATTAATTCATATAAAAAATTGCGAGTTGATTGGATGATGACTTCTCTAACCAACTTTAAAAGTTTTGGAAAACTTTGCTCTTAGAATATATATATATATATATATATATATATATATATATATATATATATATATATATATA
>JXCR01074089.1:3944-24898 GCA_002079205.1 Phalaenopsis hybrid cultivar | reverse complement strand
TCAACATATTTTAACAAATCAATTGGCCAAATTTAAAGTAAATTAAGATCGAAGTGAAAAGATCATCAAAATTTTACATTTTCATGGCTTCACCAATTCAAATCACCATTTCACAAATCTCAAGACAAGGAGAAGACATTTTCATGGCTCCCAATTCAAATCACCATTTCACAAATCTCAAGACAAGGAGAAAGACAGAGTCAATTGGCCAGATTGAAAGTAAATTAAGATCGAAGTGAAAAGATCATCACAATTTCTTAATAATTGGCCAGATTGAAAGTTAATTAAGATTGAAGTGAAAAGATCATCACAATTTCTTAAAAAATGGCTTCACCAATTCAAATCACCATTTCACAAATCTCGAGACAAGGAGAAAGACAGAGAAAAATACTCAGATCTCATGGAGAAAACACAACAAAACTTGAAATTCATATACAAAATCAAAGTCATACAAACTACAACAAGTAAATAACTTGTCTCTAATTTCTCCCCATGAACACTCCTCGAAGTTCCTCTGAATTTCTTCCTCTCTTTACAGCACACAGAATTCTTCTTTGAAACAGCGATGAGGAAGAAATCTCTCACTTTCCCTCCACTCTTACAATCTCTCGAAGAATTCCTCAAAACATTGGAACCTTTCTGATCTCTAGGAACTCTCTCTAGCACTTCCTTTACTCTATAGATTCTTTCCCCTCTTCTCCAGGCTCTCCAATTTTTGGGCAAAATAGTCTTTTAAACTTGTGGATGAGCTTTCCCAAGAGTTGCATAAACATCTCTTCAAAATTTGGCCTTATCCAAAGTCTGAGTAGGCATAACCGCCGAGCTCGCCGTCGGCGGCCTTGAGGGTGCCGTCGGCGGACTTCTAAAGAATTTTTTCCTGTAGCCTCGGGAAAAACTTGTCGTCGACGGGGTCGAGGGCGCCACCGGCGGCCTAGTTCAAATCTCCACATTTTGGTCCTTTTTGCTCTAAATTTGCTCCTTTTTGCATCTTTTTGCTCCAATGACCCTAATTCATCATTCCTGTAATAAAACATCAAAAATACATTTTTTTAAGTGCAATATCATCAAAAATAGTATAAAATAGTTATGAAAATCTCAACATATTTTCCTCTGATCATTGCACCTTTAAGAGGCACGCCTAACTTCTCTCCAAATCTCTTCTAAACTCTCCTCCAGACTCCTCTCATGAGTGGACTAAGCCCCTCTTTTTAAAGAGACACAAAAACCTCTTTATTCCAAAAGACACGCCTCTTCACTCTAAGAGACACACCTCTTCATTCCAAGAGACGCATCTTTTCATATTAAAGCCTTTCCAAGTGTCTAAATTCATTGAACTACTATATGAGGCGTGCAATTGTTTAGAATCTTCTAGAATATCCCATAATTGCCCAAAATTGCCAAAAATCCATCCCTTAACCGTTTCTGGACCATCGGTGCTGTATTCTCTATATTCTGGTGCCTGGGCACCTAGGTGTCACCCTTCATGCAGCTCCATTGTTTCGCTCTATTCAGTTCTATTTCAACTCTATGTTGCTCCCATTTCACCTCCGTTTCACTTTAAATTGATATAAATACAAGATAAGCATGAAAACAACCTTTATTTAAAGTACGATTTCATTCAAAAAATTTTGATAAATGTAATGAAGATTAAGCATAGAAAAACATATTAAAATGTGTCGGGTAAGAATTTTCTTCCTTCCTTGTTTTAGCTCTAAATTGCATCGTTTTTGCTTCATTTTCTCCAAAACTCCATTTCATGTACCTAAAACCGAAAACATGCAAAATATCTTCCTTTAAAGTGCAATATCATTAAAAAATGTATGTTCGAGATAAGTTGTTCCATGCTGACAAAAGAGCAATATCTCACCAGTGCGACGGTTGTAGATTAATTTTTTTTGCTTGCTCCAAGCCGTCGACGCCGGTTCATGCTTCAATGTATCTAGTAAAACGTGCATAGAATAACAAAATGACTCAATGAGGGTAGGATTTTGTGAGGTATACAAAGTAGCTTTGCTAAATATCACAGTATATGACAATACAACCAAAATGTACGTTCGAGAGAGGTTGTTCCATGCCGACGAAAGAGGGGAAGCTTTCCTCGTAATGGAAAAGATGTGCAAGCCTCTTCAAGTCGCTGTTTCACCGTTGTCTGTCGATGATAAGACACTCCGACAACATTCCAACCATCGAGGAATGAGAGCTGAGAAGGTGATTCGACAACGGAGCTTTCCGATGGCACACAAAAAAAAATGCAAGGGAGAGGATGGTGCCTGCCCTCAGTCTTGTTCGCAAAGGAGGCGACGGTAGAAACCTTGCTAACCACGGTTTCTTTGACAGAGGAAGCCTTGCCGGCAGGAGAGGGGTCAAAGAGAACGCTTGGCCGACAAAGGGGAAAATCAAAACAAGAGAGGAGGCCGGCAAGGGAGATCTCAGATTGGTGAGGAAAAATCTGAGGTCGGTGAGAGGTCAACTTCAGCGTGTAAGGAGGCCATCGGGACGTCGCCGACGCAAAGGGGAGGCCGCACGTGCAGCTGGCCAAGAGGAGAAGGAGGTGGTAGCAGCCTAGCCAGTGATTGGAGGAGGAGCTCACATGGATAAGGTGACCGACATCTGGAGGAAGCTGTGCTGGCATTCACCGGCGAGGAGCGGCGGCTGGTGGGCTTCGAGCACGGGCTAGGGAAGCATGACTGCTAGGGTTCGTGCAATAGCAAAGAGGGGCGGTAACGATAATTTAAATAAGAGATTATATATAATAATATTATTATTATATAATAATAATAATATTATTATTATTATTGTTAGTACATTTCTATCTCGTACACATCCTCGCAATGAAGTGGATGTCCTTCCAAACTAAAATCAACATTCCAGATGCGTGGCGTAGTCCATTTTGCCATCCGGGGTCATCTGGACACCTTCGTCAATGATTAGGCCAATTCGAGCCAATTTCCTATGCAACACGGTGAGTAATATTTGTCGATCAAATTGAAGTCATCTAACGAGCGAAAAAGCCGATCGGCCTTTTCCTAGACAAAAGCTAAAGCCTAGCAGGATGACCCCGGTTACGTGCCCCTCAACACGTGCCGGTGGGTTCGAAGTGGATGTCTCGAGCTACAGGAGTCAACATGTGCATTAAATAACGTTCCTTAGCGCTCGAGCGGAAACCCTACACTCATGACATCAAAAATTGATGCCAGCAATCTCAATTCACTTTATAGGTGTCAATGTGATGTATGCGATGATATGCTATGATATGCTTAATTTCCTTAATTGTAATTCTTAACTTGCAACAAAGCCAAAAGCTTGATCCTAAGCAAAAACTATGTAAATTCTTAATTTAAAAGCAAGTCATAATATAATTATAATAATTAATATGGGATAATATGCAAATATATGTATCATGATTAAGTAATATAGGACTTTTTGATTAAGCCCCAAATAATGAACTCACAGGGAAAATAAAATATGTTCTCTACAAAATAGGAGAAATTAGATAATAAAATTCTACTTAACAAAATATTCTTACTTAAACTCTAGATACTAAAATAGGAATGAACGATCAATTCCTTTTGTAATTTTTGAAAATTGAGAATAAAGTAATCAACTAACTAATTAGATATTTGTAAGATGAAAGCAAACTAAATATAATATCTTTTTCCTTATTATGAATCAGGAACAAGTATAGGATTTCTATTGTTGAACTATTCAAGTTGTGTTGTGTCAAATAGAAACAATAATATTTTTTACCCTTACTAGAGATGTTATAAAGAATATTGGCTAATCTATAGTCACTCTAAAGTTCCCTCTTCTCCCTCTAATTGGAGGCTAACATCTCAAATCAAAACCTAAAATTATAAATCAAATTGGGAGCTTTAGCCTGTCACTCTAAAGTCCTCTAATTCTACTCCCTTCAAAGTTTATTTACTTATTTATTTTCACTCAACCCCATAAACTACATTCTCCTCCATGAAATAAAATGTGATTCTTACCATTTGTTAAATGAGACAATATGATCTCAGATCTTACAAATTCTCACAATAGGTATTAACATCTTAATTGGTCAAATTATGAAGTAAATATAGTACAAGGTTTAAAATCATCACAACTTCTTCCAACATTAAAGTCTAGTACTTCACACAACTTCTCTCAAATACTTAATCACTTATCATTTTAAGGAAAACTACTAAGAATTCATGGAGAAAACACAACCACACTTGTGTTTGAAAGTAGAAATCATGCACACAAACAAGAAGTCTAAATTAAAATTAAATGTAGTCACAAAGAAAAAAACTTATCTCAAATTCCTCTCCACCAAATGTCTTGGAGTTCCTTTGAATCTCTTCCTTCACTTATAATACAAAATACCCTCAAAATAAAAAGAAAAGGTGGGCGGTGGTAGCGACGTATGTGGTGGTTGGCACTGATCGGTCTGATGGATGGATGATGATTAGCCTCTTCCATGGATGATCCAAGTTTTCTTTTATTAAAATCTGAGAAGTGTCGTGGTGTCTCTTCAAAATGTGTCCCCATTCAATGAATCTTCTAGAAGTTACCTCCTTTCAAAAGCTAATTGAATGAATTTTTGTGTCCATTAACTATTTCCCTCATTTTTACCAAGGGTTGCTTCAAACACCTCTTCAAAATTTTGTCCAAATTCAATGAATCATTAAATGACTACTTCTGGTGCTTAAGCGTGGGGTACCTGGCGCTTAGGCGCAACTCTCTCTCTTTAACTGGCGTGTAAGCGCCAATCTTAGGCGCTTAGGCTCCTCATTTCATTTTTGCACCTTCTTAATGTTATCTCAAAATTTGATCCTTTTTCACTCCTTTTAGCATTTTTCATCCATTTGATAGTACCAGAAAGAAAAACACACAAATACCTTTCATTAAAGTGCAATATCTCAAAAATAAGTATAAAAATATGTACATAAAGACTATATTTTTTAGGTGTATCAATCATGCAGAGGTGGTGTTTTATAGGTCAGGCTATGACTGGTAGCCAAAGTGGTGCTTAGGTGGAGGTAAGAATAGGGAAACAATCCAATGGGAGTGAGCCACAATAGGGAGTTCCAATTTTGGGTTTTCGCTATAAGGGCCCTCTCGTACTTGGTGTTTTCCGGTGACTAGAGGCGGCCAACTGGCCAATCATTGTCTCCTCCACACTGTAGTAGATCAAAATTGGGAAGATGTGATGTTAATTCGGTCTAAGCATGGTTAATTGCAATTTTATAAAGTGGACAATGGGTTTGGGTTTGGTTTGGTTAACAATGGGTTTAAATCCATGAAAAGGGCTTAGGGTCATGTCTAAGGAGGATGAAGTTGTTGGGTCAACTTCTAGGGGCTTGGGTGATATATTTAGCATGGGTAACATGCACATGGTGGGATAGTTGGCATCATTTTTTTATGTCACGAGTGTAGGGTGTCACTTAATAGCTCAAGATGGTCTATGATTTGCCTATAACATTTGGTAGGTCAAGACACCCAATCAGGACTTTCTGACGCTTGTTCGAGGCAAGTGGCTAGATTTGGCGGTGATTCATCCCTAGCCACCAGCTTTACTTCATCATGCTACTCTTCGGTTGACCTTTCTTCCTCCTCATTGGCAAATGGCAGCTTCCATTGGGTTAACTTTCTTTTGCGGGGCAGCCCCTCCTTTCTTCACCACCAACAACCTGATCTCGATCTTATATGATAATACTATGAAGTATGTGGTTATATTCTTAACTTTTCCTTACTTATATTTATTACTTTGCAATAGCATCAAAAACTTGATTTCAAAGGAAATAAGAATGCAATTATTATATTTAAATATGGGATTCTACGCAAGTATACGTATCGTTATCAAGTAATATAGGACTTTTTTATTAAACCCCAAATATTGAACCCACAGGGAGAATTTCAATCTTAAATAAGTCAAAAGAAATTAGAAAATAAATTCTAATTTTCAAAATATTCTTACACAAACTATAGATGTTATAATAGGAATGAAAGTTTGATTTTTTTGGTAATTTTTTATAATTGAAAATAAAGTAAATAACTAACTAAATTAAACTAAATATTTGTAAGATGAAGGCAATATAAATAAAATATCTTTTTTCATTATCATGAATCAGTAACAAGTATAGAAATTCTGTTGTGGATGTATTCAAAATGTGTTGTACTAAATAGAAATAATAGTATTCTTTATCATTACTAGATATGCTATAAAGAATATTGGCTAATTTAAAGTTTGAATAGTCTTGAAGATGGGCTAGGTCGGGAAGATACTAGCTCTCACTCTAGAGTTCCCTCTTCTCCCTCCACCTAGGGGACAACATCTCGTATCAAAATCTAAAATAATGAACCAAATTGGGGGCTTTAGCTTATAACTCTAAACTCCTCTGACTCTACACCCTTCAAAGTTTATTTCCCTATTTATTTGCACTCAACCATATGAATTACATCCAAATAAAGTACAATGGTTAAAATCATCACAACTTATTCTAACATTAAAGATTAATACTTTACAAAACTCCTATCCAATACTTAATCACTTATCATTTTAAGGAAGAAAATACATAAAAGTACTTAGAATTCATGGAGAAAAAACAACCACACTTAATTTTAAAAGTAGAAATTGTGTAAACAAACAAGAAGTCTAATTTAAAACTAAATGTAGTCACAAAGATAAAAACTTTTCTCAAATCCTCTCCATCAAACTCTTGAAGTTTCTTTGAATCTCTTCTCTTCCTTTTTCTTACAATACTCTCTACTCACACACTATAACTCCTCCTTCTTCTTTCTAAAAAAAAGTATCCTAATTAATCTATGAGAGAGGCCTAGGTAGCGTGTGAAATGGGTTGAATAGGAGCTTTTTTAGGGTGCTGGGGAGGGCTCTTTTAATCCAATCCAAGTCCTCATTTATAATTTTCCAAATGGTACTTTGATGTCTCTTCAAAATGTGTTCACATTCAATGAATCTTCCAAGAGTTGCCTCTTTTCAAAACCCAATTGAATTTATTTTTGTGTCCATTAACCATATCCCACGTTTTCACCAAGAATTGCTTCAAATACCCCTTCAAATTTTTTTTCAAATTCATTGAATTATCAAGTAACAACCTCTCACACTTAAGCGCAATATATGTGGCACTTAGGCACGACCTTCATGATTTTTTTGGAGCTTAAGCGCCAGTTCTGTGCTCTTAGACGCCACAGTTCTTTTGCACACCTTCTTCAATTTTGGTACAAATTTTATCCTTCTTCACTCCTTTCATCATTTTTCATCCATTTGCTTGTACTTAAAAAAAGAGCACATAAATACCTTTCAATAAAGCGCAATATCCTCATAGTTAGGTATAAAAATGTGTACATAAATGTTATATATTTTAGGTGTATCAAAATCCCCCAAACTTAAAATGTTATTTATCCTCAAGTAACACTCCAATCTTTCAGAACAAAAATAAGTAGATTATGTAAATGAGTTTCTTTAGAATATTCTAAAATGTTGATTTAGAAATACAGTAGTTGAATTTCGAAAAAACTTTAGTACATGTGACCAACTTAGAGTTTAAAAATCATTAATATAAAGAAATCTGAAAATACGAGTTCCTATCTGGTTCAAAAATATTCGTAAACTCTCCAAATATAGAATTTAGGCATTATATCTTCTCCACTTAAAAATATTTATTAAGAATAATTATACTTACTATATTATATTCTTAAGCTTTAAAGTTTCCCAAGTCCTATACATTAAGAAGATTAGATGTGGAACCAATTTTTGATTAGGCACTAATCCTCAAGCTTCTCCTCCCTTTTTTAACTTTCTTTTCTTTCCTTTTTCTCTTTCTTTTTCTTTTTCTTTTTCTTTTTTTTCTTTTTTCTTTTTTCTTTTTCAGGTGAGGATTACTATATCTGGATAGAGCATTAATGATTTTGAATTCCACTCCTCCTTTTCTAAAGCAAAGTTCTGATATGTATCCTTTACTTAAAAATATAATAATAAGTTTGAAAATTATTTTTAATAAAATTAAACAAAGCATTGAAAATAAAAGTCTAACCCTTCTATATTTTTCAAAAATATAATTTCTCCTACAAAAGATAGTTACACAATATTTATCATTTCATCTCTAAAAATTTTTAACTTTAAGTTTTTCTTCATTACTATAAGTTTCAACTAAATTTTCTTACTCATTTCTATATTCAAAATTTTACCTCCCTAATTTAACTTCATCTACAAATCATTTTTTTTCAAATCAAAAAATAATTTATCTGTAGCACATTTTAAAACAAATAAAATTCAAATTTTAGAAATTATTTTTCATCCCCCTAAACTTAAATTTTTAATAAGAAAAAATATTTTAGCATCATATTTATATATAAGTAGGAATGAAAACTAAAAAAATAACATACAGGAATTTTCATACCCTAAATATACAAGCACAAAAATTAAAAATAGGAGTAAAAATTAATTAATCAAATTTTAACTTATCTTAGCATATTGAGATTTGTTAGACTTTTATGCAGTGAAAGATAACATAAAATCAAACAAACACACTAACAAAAATTCACAACTGCAACGTAAAGAAAATACCTGATATTAAATTGATAATTTTAAACAAGAAGTTCTTATGTGAAAGTTAGAAATATTTTAAATCTTACTAATATTTAGGATTAAGTTCAACATAAACAAACAAAATACACTAGAAAACACAGTTAGTAGAATCACAACCATAAAAACAATATATAACTATTGACAATAACATAAATACATCACAACAGTATCTAACAATATAAAACACAAACAATAGTAGTAGTCTAAAAAGTACAAAAAAAACAAATTAAAAGTTAACATTTTAATACAATTGTACCACATAATGTTCACAATTTAAAACTAAACTACTCAAATTAATCCTCCTCTTCCTCATCATCAAAACTATCATCACTCTAAAAAGCAATAAGCTTATATGAATGATATTGTGGATATGAAAGAAAGAACTACACTTTGGTCAACCCTGATAAGGTTTTCCAAATATGAGTGAAATTGTTCTTCATTGTCACCGTGTCTCCTCACATAACCATCCATATGATCTACAAAGTTCTCCAAATTTATACTTTATCTGTAGTATAATTTGTGTTATCTAACATCCTTTGCATTAGTTGAGCGTACGAACCAGAACTAGAAGCCTGACCTTGTGATGTGGATGCACATGAAGTAGAAGCATGAGAAATAGAAGCATCTAAACTTCTAGAAAATCCTCCTCTCCAGCCAAGTATCGAATGTTGTGAATAAGATTTCACATTATTGCTCGTGATAGGCTTTAAAGGTTGTAGTATTTCCTCCCAACTATTGAATCTAAAACTAGCTTGCTCACCTATGGAAAAGATTAAGGATGAAAATCTCAAACCTACAGTAGTGGCAGTTGTAGTAGAACTGATGATAGTCTGATAGATCAAGGATCCCAAGTTGATCGGCTTGAACTGTTGAATGCAATAGTTCAAAGTAGCTCTATCTCTTGTAACTTCACGGAGGTGATTGGTTGGGAGAAAACGAGTTGAAATAAAGTAGTCTCATGCTTTCAATGTGGCATCTAGCTTTGATGCATGAAAATTGACTCTTGTTTCATTTATTATCTTCCATATTCCTATTCCCGTAGTCAATGAAGATATGATCTCATCCAACTCCTCCTAGTTGGATTATAATTCGAATAAAAACACAATACACTAGAGGCAGCGTAAAAAAAATTTATTACCTCAGGGGAGTAAGGCATTGATTTTCTTTGTACCATGACCTGATCATCTTTAGCTTCATGGAGATTAGCATAAAACTCCCAAACAACAAGAATTACAGCCACAACAGAAAAACTGCAAAATTGTTCCCATTGTCGCTGAACTATTAAATCTTCCACTCCACCTGAATTTTTAAAATATCATTCAGGAATCAGTTTTCTCAATTACATTGCTTTAGTATATTTGTCCTAAGCTTTTGAACTAACAAATTTACTTAAATCGAAATGGGACTTCCCTTTGCTCCTCTTAATTCTTGCCATTTCTAAAAATCACATAAAATTCACAATAAATCCTAAATTCAAGACTAAATCACTGAACTCAACTTCTAAAAGCTTAAACTATCATTTCTATTTATTTTCCATTAGTTTTTCAAAAATTTTCACCATGAATAGTAATTTTTAGTCAAATCCTCAATGCGATATGGTGAAAATAAAAAATTTTTACATAGAAGTGAAGCTCTTACCGCAAGAAGTTCAAATCTAGCAAATTTGGCTTGATTCCTCTATATAATCTTCACTGTAAAAGAAGCCCTAGATCCACAATCGCGAACTCAAAGGGAAGAAGATGGCGTCAGAGATCAAAAATGATGTTTTTAGCCTCAACTTTTCACTTTTAACCATTCACAACTCGGTTTAAGTGAACTGGCATTCAAGCGCGACTCGTTCGGAGCTTAGGCACCTACCTACCTCTAGGGTAGTTCAGAGCTTAAGCACAGGGTTTTAGCACTTAAGCGCTTCTGCACAAAATTTTAATATTTTTGATTTTAAATGAAATGCACATCTAGCTTAAGTCAACAACCCCTAAATGGTCTTATAAATCTTAATAACTACGTTCTTTCCCTTCACCTCTTCTCTTTCTCAAAATTCACCAATTTTCAGTAATTTGATTCAACACAAAAAAACACAAAATTTTACACACAAACAAACACTTACATTAATTCATGAAGAAATGAAAACACTTGTGATAAAGAGTCTAGGATGAGATACTTCCTAAGCACAAACTTCAAATACTAAGAAAACTTATCATTAAAAACACTTAAAAAAAACTTAATACTAACATTACAACACTTAACACAAACAAACACTAAACTTAGAACTTAATTCCATTCTCTTTTTGGTGGAACGAATTATAGCCTTACATTTGTCTCTCTTGTGGCATTTTGAATATAGATCTGATAGAATGGATGGTGATGAAGAGCTCTGGTTGAATCTTCTTGAATCCAAGTTTTTTTCAAATACATAGCCTTGTCTGCTTCTTCTATAAAACTTGTTTGGCTAACTTACATATTAAGTTTCCATTTAATATGCTCCAAATGTGCATTTTTCTCATTCATCTTTGCTTCAGTTGAAGCCACATCAGCCTCAATTTTTACGATCTTTTCTGCTATTCCTTCTATACTAACGGCTAGGAAACCGTTTCATAACTCTTGTGTACTTTGACTAACGAACTTCTTCTTCATGGCTTCCTCTTTCTTCATTAAATCAATCTGATAAAAAGACCTTTTTCCAAGATCTCTCCTCTTCACTGGTGAGAATTCTCTTCATCCCCAACTATTTATAGACTTTGGACCAAGCCTAAAGCTACTACACACGTTCTCAAAATACTAACCCATGTTTAAACCTACTAAACCACATTTAAATCTTCTATAAATGTAATTTAGCATGTTTAGTTAATTGTCATGCTTAAGCGTCGAATGTTGGCACTTAATTGCCGGTGCTTAATTTAGCACAGGTCTACTTAACATCTAAATACACATTCTACAGATCTAAGTCATCTATTAAGGTCTTGTAATCATCACTAAATCATTACATTATCAAAATACTACCACATTTTTTCTTAATCAAACACAACAGCATAACATTTAAAATAGAAACACACTGATAACTATGGTTTGCCTTTCACAAAGTACTTGGTTTAACGTCGTCAACCCGACATAACCAGTGCTTATTCTAGTTGACTCAACAACTTGTTTTATAAAGCAAAGCTTGTTGCAGTGGCTCAAAATTTGAAGTAAGAATCCTCCTATCATGTCACATCTTCATCTTTTCTTAATAAATCTTTGCACTCTCATAAGATTCATTCCTTATCTCTTTAAGATCATTTAACACTAGCATCCTATAAATTATAATTAAATTTCCTAATAGCCTAATATGCTTTATGCTCCAGTTCAACTGGTAAATAACAAGCTTTCCCAAATAATAGCCTATATGGGGACATTCCTATAGTAGTTCTATATGCAGTCCTATAAGCTCACAAAGCATAATCAAGTTTGACTTACCAATCCATTTTTATTGGATTCATAGATTTTTCCAATATTCTTTTAATTTCATGATCAGATAATTTAGTCAAACCACTTGTTTGAGGATCATAAGCAATATCAATTTGATGGTTGATATAATATTTCTTTAATAATTTTTCCATTATAACATTTCTAAAATGACTTCCCACGTCAGTTATGACCACTCTTAGCATCCCAAATCTACAGAATATATTCATTCCTAAAAAATTTGCAACACTTTGAGCATCACATCAAGATAAAGCAATAACTTCTATGCATTTGGATAGATAGTCTACTTTTATCAATATATATAAATTTTCAAAAGATGGTATAAATGGTCCTATGAAATCTAATCTCCAAACATCAAATATTTCAACTTCTAACACATAATTGAGGGGCATCTCATTTCTCCTAGAAATATTGCCTACTCGTTGACATTGATCACAAGTTTTGATATAAGCAAAAACATTTCTAAAGATTGTAGGCCAATAAAATCCAGATTACAAAATTTTGTATGTTATTTTATTAACAGCAAAATGTCCACCAAAATCAGAATTATGACATTTTTGACCAATAAAATCCAAAAGCAAAATTATGACTTTTTGCACACATCTTTGAATAATTATATCATTTCCTTATTTATATAAAAATGGGTCATTCCAAAAATAAGTCTTAGCTTCAGATAAAAATTTCCTCTTCTATTGGTATGTCAGATCATATGGTATAATATCACTGACAATAAAGTTCACAATATCGGCATACCATTGAATACTTGACTCTTTAATATTGAAAAATTCTTCATCTGGAAAATGTTCCTTAATTTTTTTTCAAATTAGAGTGATTTTTCTAATTCAAGCCTGGACAGATGATAAGCAATTTAATTCTCAGCTCCCTTCCTATCTCTTATTTAAAAATCAAATTCTTGCATAAGAAGAATCCATCATATCAGTCTTGGTTTTACATTATTCTTCTTCATTAAATATTAAATAGCAGAATAATCAGTATGCACAATACATTTTGTTCCAATTAAGTATAATTTAAATTTATCAAAAGCATATACTATTGTTAATAATTCTTTCTCATTTGTGGTATACTTAATTTGAGCTTCATTAAGAGTTCTACTAGACTAGTAAATTACTTTGAAAATTTTATCATGCTTTTATCCTAAAAGTGCTCCAATAATATGATCACTTGCATCACATATTAATTCAAAAGGTTTTTTCCAATTTGGCAAAACAATAATTGGTGTAGTGACTAATTTTCTTTTAATTACTCAAAAGCTTTTAGGGACTCCTTATCAAAATTAAAAATTACATCTTTTCAAGCAAATGACATAGAGGCTTAGCAATTTTTGAAAAGTCATTAATATATCGCTTGTAGAATCTAGCATATCCTAAAAAACTCTAAATTTTCCTCACATTTGTTGGGTGAGGTAAATTAGCAATCACTTAAATTTTTGTAGGATCTACTTCCATACATTTTCTGATATAAGATGTCTTAAAACAATTCTTTCTACTATCATAAATTGGCATTTTTTTCAATTAAGAACTAAATTTATTTTTGTACAGCGCTTAAGAACTCTTGATAAATGTTCTAATCATGATTTAAATGAAGTTCCGAACACTGACAAATAATCCATAACAACTTCAATTCCTTTTTTAATTAATTCATAAAAAATAACCATCATACATCTTTGAAATGTAGCTGGGGCATTACATAACTAGATGTCATTCTTCTAAAAGCAAATGTACCATAAGGATTGGTAAAAGTTGTTTTCGCATGATCTTCGAGAGCTATTTGTATTTGGTGAAAACCAATATATCCATCCAGAAAACAAAAGTGTTTATGCCCAGCTAGTCTATCCAACATTTGATCTAGAAGGGTAGTGGAAAATAATCTTTCCTTGTGGCGAGATTTAATTTTCTATAATTAATACAACATTCACTACCCTGTGACTTGTCTTGTTGGTATTAACTAGTTAAGTTCATTCATAGTCACAATCACTCCTCCTTTCTTAGGAACACAGTGAATTGGAATAACCCATGCACTATCTGAAATAGGGTAGATAATTCCAACATCTAACAGCTTTAAAATTTCCTTCTTAAGAACTTCTTTCATAACAAGATTCAATTTTCTTTTAGGATCAGCCCTGGGTTTGCAGTTCTCTTCCATATGAATTCTATGCATACAAATTGAAGGACTTGTTCATTTAACATAAGCAATTGTCCATCCAAAGGTTTTTATATAATTCTTAAAAGTTTTCATTAAACTTTCTTCTTCTACAGTTAAATTTGAGGAAATTATAACCAGTAATGTTGAGGAATTACCAAAAAAATCATATTTTAAATGTTTAGGAAGTAACTTCAACTCATGGTTGCGGAGGTTTTTCAATCGATGGAAAAAAATATTTATCTTTTTCTGTCATAACCAAAACTTCAATACTTTCTCGAACATAATTCAAATCATCCTTATAAAAATCTTCAAATTGCTCTAATTCCTCTTCTTGCTCGTGTTCCAACTCTTTCACTTCAGATTTCTCTTCAAAATTTGTTCTAAAATGGCATTCACTTACATATCTTATTACATCCATTCTGTAACATTCATCATCTTTAACTTTTGCACGATACTACATTGATTTTGAAATATTAAAAGTAATTGTTTCATCATTGACGTGCATAGTTAATTCCCTTTTCTGCAAATTTATCATTACTCTTCCTGTAGTTAGGAAAGGTCTCCTTAAAATAATAGATATCTCCTTATCTTCCTCCATATCTAGCACAATGAAATCAACAGGAAAGATAAATCGATCTACTTTCACTAAAACATCCTCAATAACTCCCTTAGGATATGTTATTGAACGATATACTAACTGTAGAGTTACAGTAGTAGGGGATATTTATTCTAATCCTAATATTTTAATAATTAGTATGGACATGAGGTTAAGCTTGCACCTAAATGACATAATGCTTTCCCATAAATTTTATCTCCTGTTACACATGGAATTGTGAAGTTACCAGGATCTTTAAGCTTTATAGGAAGCTTTTTCTAAATTATAGCACTGCACTCCTCACTAAGTGCAACAGTCTCGTTATCTTCAAACTTCCTTTTTCTATTAATAATATCCTTCATAAACTTCACATAACTTGGCATTTGTTCTAAGGCTTCAACGAATGGAATATTAATCATAAGCTTTTTAAAGATTTCCAGAAATTTTGAAAATTATTTATCCATTTTTTGTTGATGAAGTCTCTGAGGAAATGGAGGTGGTGGTTTTTCCAAGTTAATGTTAAGGGGAGAAATAGTTCTATCTAAATCTTTCAGAGTATCCTCCTCAACTCTTCAATTTCTTCTCTCTCTACTTCAATCGCTTTTTGAACACTTTCTTCCAACTCTCTTCCGCTTCTAAGTTGAAAGGCTTTTACTCGCTCTTTATTCTAGTCTATTGGATTTACTTATGTATTACTAGGAAGTGTTCCTTGGGATCTATTGTTTAATGAATTGGTTATTTGTCCTAATTGATTACCAACATTTGTAATTGTAGCTCCTTAACTTTGTAACTAGTTTACCATTTGTAACACCACTTCTTCTACAGATAACTTTTTCTCCTTGAATTGTGGATTACTATTAAAACCTGAAAGATAAGTAGATCTATAATTATTATTACCTTGGTTGTTTCAGTTTCTTAATGAGTTTACTTTGTTGTTCCGCCAATGTTGATTATTATCGCCCGAAGTATTATTCCAGTTAAAGTTAAGATGGTTCTTCCAACCTGGGTTATAATTCTTTGAATATGGGTTATTTGGCTTGTCATTTATGTCATTTAAAGTTTCTAATGATGCTTGAGAATCTACCATTTGGCCTAATGAATTCTATTCAATCATTGAAATTGATTGAGAAAAATTCATTCCAAATTCTTCTAATCTCCTTGAAATTATAACAACTTGATTTGCTAACATTGCAAAAGCATCAAATTCATGAATATTGGCTACTTTCTTAGGATTTAACCTCTCATAAGGCCATTGAAAATTATTAGTAGCTATCTCTTCAATTAAAGCATAAGCATCAAGAAGTGGTTTTGACATCAATAAATCACCTTCAGTTGCATCGATAATAGATCTAAGAGATCCAACTAATCCATTGTAAAAGGTTTGAGTTATTAACCAATCTGGTATAGCATGGTGTGGACACTTTATCAGTAGTTCTTTAAATTGTTCTCATGCTTAAATAGATTCCCCTTTAAACTGACAAAAAGATATAATATCATTTCTAAGCTTCGCAATTTTTGTGGTGGAAAATATTTAGCAAGCAATTTTTGTGCTAAATCCAGGTGTTATCAAATTTAACCATATTTTAGCCTTATCCCGTAGTGAAAAAGGAAAAATTCTAAGTCTCATAGCATAATCTGAAACACTATCATATTTAATGTAGAACACAATTCCATAAAATTGACAAGCTGTAAATTTGGATCTTCATTTGGTGCTCTCCAAAGTGATTATTTGATACCATTTGGATAATAGCAAGTTTAATTTCAAATGAATTATCCACTACAGCAGGTTTTTGAATACTACAATGAAGTTCATCTACTGTAGGGCTTGCATAATCTCTTAAAGGTCCAAATTCTTGATTAGTTTTAGCATTTTGATTTTTTTGGTTTGTCATTTTTTGAATTTTTTATCTTTTTCTGTATTTTTTATTTTTTTTATTTTTCTAATAGTTCTTTCTAATTTAGAATCGTAGGGCACTAGTCCTTTAGAACCTGAACTACGCATAAATTACTACAAAACAACATAACAAAATAACCCAAACAAGAACTTATATAAAAATAACACTACAATATTCTTATAATAAATATAAAAGTTTAAATAAGACTTTCTAAAAGTATAAATTTGCTTTCAAAAATTTTCTTCACAATTTTTTTATTATTCTCTGTGGCAAGGGCAGGCAAAAACTTGATATTGATCTTATATGACAATAGTATGAAGTATGTGGTTATTTTCTTAATTTTTCCTTACTTATAATTCTTACTTTGCAATGACACTAAAAAATTAACTTCAAAGCTAATAAGAGTGAAATTATTATATTTAAATATTGGGATACTACGTAATACGTATCGTAACCAAGTAATATAGGAATATTTTATTAAGCCTCGGATATGAAACCCACAGAAAGAATTACAATCTGTTAATAAGAATTTAGATAACAAACTATATTTTGAAAAATATTCTTACTCAAACTATAGATGCTATAATTGGAATGAAAGTTTGATTCTTTTTGGTAATTTTTAATAATTGAAAAAAAATTAAACAACTAAATTTAACTAAATATTTGTAAGATGAAGGCAATATGAATAAAATATTTTTTTCCTTATCATGAATCTGTAACAAGTATAGGAATTCTGTTGTGGAAGTATTCTAATTGTGTTGTACTAAATAGGAGCAATATTATTCTTTACTCTTACTAGAGATGCTATAAAGAACATTGGCTAATTTAAAGTTTGAATAGTCTTGAAGATGGGCTAGGTCGGGAAGATAATAGCTCTCACTCTAGAGTTTCCTCTTCTCCATCCACTTAGAGGCCAACATGTCGTATCAAAACATAAAATAATAAGCCAAATTAGAGGTTATAGTCTGTCACTCTAAAGTCTTCTGACTCTATACCCTTCAAAGTTTATTTTCCTATTTATTTACACTACACCATATGAATTACATTCTCATCCATACAGTATCTCACATGTTCTCACAACAAATATTAACATCTTAATTGGCCAAATCAAGAAGTAAATGAAGTACAAAGTTTAAAATCTTTACAACTTATTCTAACATTAAAGACTAATACTTCACACAACTTTCATGCACCACTTAATCACTTATTATGTTAAGTAAAAAGATAAAGAAAACTACTCAGAATTCATGGAAAAAACACAACCACACTTAAGTTTAAAAGTAGAAATCATGTAAACAAACAAGAAGTCTAAATTAAAGTCAAATGTAGTCACAAAGATAAAAACTTATCTCAAATCATCTCCACCAAACTCTTGAAGTTCCTTTGAATCTCTTCTCCTCCTTTCTCTTACAATACTCTCTACTCACACACTACAACTCCTCTAATTCTTCTCTCTAAAAAAAGTATCCTAATTAATCTATGAGAGAGGCGTTGGTGGCATCTGAAGTGGGGTGTGTAGGAGTCTCTTTTGGAGCACTGGGGAGGGCAATTTCAATCCAATCGAAGTCCTCTTTTATAATTTTCCAAAAAGTGCTTTGGTGTCTCTTCAAAATTTTTCCACATTCAATGAATCATTCAAGAGTTGTCTCCTTTCAAAAGCCAATTGAATGTATTTTCATGTCTGTTAATCATATCCCACATTTTCACCAAGAGTTGCATTAAACACCCCTTCAAAAATTCATCCAAATTCATTGAATCATCAAGTAACTACTTCTGGCACTTAAGCGCGAGGTATGTGGAGCTTAGGCGCAGCCTTCTCGGTTTTCCTAGCGCTTAAGTGCCAGATCTGGCACTTAAGCACCACAGTTCTTTTGCACAACTTCTTCATTTTTGCTCCAAATTTGATCATTTTTCACTTTTTTCACCATTTTTTATCCATTTGAATGTACCTGAAAGAAGGACACATAAATACCTTCCATTAAAGCGCAATATCCTAAAAAATATGTATAAAAATATGTACATAAATACTATATATTTTAGGTGTATTACAACCTCGCCGACTTTGGTCCCCTCTATCGACAGCATCGAGTGACCCCTTTCATGAAGGTACGTGTCGGTCATATTTTCATATCGATGCCTGGGTAGCCACTACTAGCACTATGGTGGGATTCTCACCAAAATTTTCCAAAGGCGAGTCATCACCCAAGTCTAGTGGACTAGCTGCATCAAAAGATGATGTAAAGAAAAGAAGACCTAGAAAAATTAGAACCTAATAAGTAGGATTTAGACCGCTCATGCGATAGAGTGGACCCCAGTCAGACAATGTAACAAATATGGTGCTCTCAACTTGCGATAGAGTACTAATTGCCTCTTACATTCTAAGTGACGGTAGATCACTAACAGATTGTTGCATCCTAGGTGGTGGTAGGGCATATAATTTTTTGTGTGGTCCACTCAGTTGATATATTTTGTGTCACATTAGAAGGTTGTGTCAACTGATTGATTTCAAACTAGTCTTCCAAACTTTCCTCCATTGAGGAGAAGGAATAAATCAGGCACAAACCTGATACATTAACACCACTGTTTTCCCTTGGTAGAGACTTTTTTCCTCTTTCACCTTTCAGGTGGTACTACTCCTTCAATCTCCCAAAGGCAATAAGAAGTATTTATTTTATATGGTATTGATTGGAAGATTCAACAGGTTCTGCATGATGACACTTGAAAGCCGAGTGATTTAGACAAGAAAAGATGCAAAACAAGTATAGAATTGCAAAGTGTCCCTTCACTCCATATTTATAAAAACCAAAGACGTAAAAATAAACGAAGTTCAATTAATGATTCATGGATTAAGAATAAATGCTTTCTAATCTTTGTGTTGAATTCTCCTATTCATATTATAGCATTACTTTCAAGAAGAGAATCATGAAACTAAATTATTTACCAAGAAAAATGTGCTAAAGATGATCCCAAGGAGATATATTGGACCAAAGGAAAGAGAGCACAATAAAAGAGAGCTAATCGACAGAAGGCCAGGAGGTCCACTTATCTGATCAGATGCAGCCATCCAAGTCAGAGCAAGAAAGACCAAAGCCGATCGAGTAATGGCAACGATCGGTTCTGAGTTGTTTGGTTGGAAACTAGGCATAGACATCCAAGTAAACTACTACAAGAAAGCCAACTTAAAGCAGCAACCTACCGTCTAGTAGAACTAATTTGAGAAAAAATATAGTTATACAATATCTTCAACCATTCCACAAACTCTCTCGATGCTCCTCAATAGGAATCAAGAATTAACAATATAATAAAAAGTCTTATAGTGACCCTTTATGCTCTCTTTGTTAAACAACTAATTATCTAATATGTTATGGTGATTAATCATTTGCTCGATAGTCCAACGACACTCTGCAGACAGGAGTTTCTCACCAAGGATAGAAGGTTGACTATCAAAATAGATCAATTGATCGACATTGATGACTAAGCCTAGTCGGTCTCACGGATTTGAAACCCAGGTAACTCAGTCGACCAGCAATATCGAATAAGCCTGGTCGACCAACTGGTCTTGCCAAGCTGAAGCCAAATGAGCTCAGCTGACATAGCCAGAAAACAGCCAAGTGATAGGCTCATATGAATAAAATAGACTTAATACATGTACAACTCATATTAAAGAAAGAGCAAAAATATAACATCACTATTTTTTATTCTCTCTCCTATAAATAAGAGAATCATTACAGGAATAAGACATGATGCATTACATTTTATTACCATTCACCGCTCTCTCTCTCTCTCTCTTTCCAGACTTGTGTTTTTTATATTAGGTTGTGATTCATGGAGAAATCAAGATTCAACACCTACCAACTCTTATATACATGTAATTATCTATCAAAAATTTTCTTGTAAAATTATACTACTTAAATCTTTCATATAACATAACATAAAAAATATCAACATTTTAAATTTTAAAATGTTAAACGCACGTTTTGCATAGGTAAGGTTATACGTGCATAATAATTAAAGTTGATGTTCGATATGTAAATAAGAATTGGGTGATACGTATGCAAATCCTCTAATTTTTTTTGTCGGTCTTCTTCCACCAATTTCAGCTAATTATGCTCACCACCAAAATAACTTTCTTTGAATTGAATCTAATGAATTTTTTAAATTTTCAACTTCTTTTGAGATAAATATAATAAATTAAATATAGTGTGTGTGTTTATACTATATATATATATATATATATATATATATATAT
>JXCR01074079.1:133008-152768 GCA_002079205.1 Phalaenopsis hybrid cultivar | reverse complement strand
TAAACTAATTTGAACGAATTTGATTAACATTCTGAACTGGAACACGGTAGCAGAGCCTAATTAACCTGAAGCGCAAGCAATCTGACTGGATTAGCAGAGGTGTAAATAAAAGGTTCAGACAGAGGTACTTACAGAGAAGATGCTTAAATAAAGTTGAGGAATGGATTCCCTCATGGCTTCTATGCAGTCATGGAACAAGACAGTGGATGACAGAGAGATGAATTAAGGATGGATCATTATTAATATTATGCGGATCATTAATTAGTATTATTATGAGTGTTATCCTTTAATGTAAATATTTTTTTTTTTTTGGAAATTTACTTAAACATCCCTCAATTCTTATGTATTTACAAATTTAACACCTAAAATTTAATATTTAAATGTACAACACTTTGGTGTCATGAACCTATGGATGAATGGAGGTAATTTTGATGTGAAGTTGAAATTTTGAGAGTTTAAATGTTAGATATGTGGATGCTAAATGATTATGTGGTATGTATGTAAATGCCCCTAAATTTTTTAAGGGTTAAGTGAATGAAAAAAATGATGTTCAAAGTCTTGAAAAGCTTGTTCTTCTTAAACATAAAATTGATAAATCAATATTATTATTCTTAATCTATACTTAGAAGAGGTGAAAAAGTGATATTATGTCAAATTTAATAAAATCCTTAGCTGATTTAGGGACCATTTGGTCGAGTGTATGAGCAATGTGCTCTTATTTTTTCGCAGGGTTTTCAAAAAAAATTATGTTTGGTATGAAAATTTATAAATGTAATGTAAAGTTTTAATGAATTTTAAGTTTACAGTGCAGTTTATTTTTTAGTTGAATTTAGAATTCGATTAATTTGGCCAAATTTGGATTACATCGTTCATGTTTGCTGCCTGAAAGTGGATAGCTGCTGGCGACGCCCCCTTGCTGCCAGCGTCCGTTGTTGTTAGTTGAAGCGGTCTTCGTCTAGTGCCATCTGCTCCATTTTTTATGTTTGATTCCTTGCCTTGTTTTAGGCCTTCCTTTTCTAGCACTTTCTTTGTCTATCTCCTTTTTTCATCACCTTTGTATTTTGATTCCCTTCAAATTCTATCTATTATTCCTTATTATATATGTGGTGTTTGTCTAGTTATGGGGAGATTTTTGTCTTCTAGATTTCCAAATTTTTGTCCAAGCCAAATGCTAAGGCTTTTTCCCTTCAAGGGATGTATCTAGAGGTGAGAAGGTGTTCCGGATGTACCTTGTATGAGGTTGGAATCTTCTCCTTAACCAATTCTCATTGCTGCTCTTCTAGCTACCGCACAAGCCTTCCAACCCCTCTTCCCACTACTATCATTGCTTCCAATCGCCTTCCAGCAACTATACTGACCTTCAGAGCCTCATTCGCCACCACCTTTATTCCATAATATGTCATTGTCAGTTGCTGTCAGCCTCCTCCCAGTAGCTACCCACACCCCTCCATTATCTGACGTTATAGTCATGGGTTGTCAACCACCTTCCAGCATGACTGGCGCTCTCGTCCCTCCCTTCTGGGCTTTCTGCTCTCCTCTAAAGAGTCATTTTTGTGTTTTGTGTTGTTCCTTTTCTTGTTTTGCAAAGTTGATGTAGTTATGTGTTGTTGATATGTTTGTATTGTTTTACGTTGAGGATTTATCGTTGTAGTTCTGAATTTAACAATACAATTTATCATGAGATTATGGTTTGGGTTAACTCTGGTATAATTTGATATCAGAGCTAACCTAACTCTAGCCTTATCTTACGGTTCCCTAAAGCTTGCCATTTTTTTTCTTTTTTTTTCCTCCTTTCCTTTTTGTTCTTTCCTTTTTTTCCCTTTTGTTTTTGCTTCCGTAAATTCCAAATTTTCAATCATGCCCCTGAGCAGATACCGGCCAGACCCCACCCAAGATGAATTACAACGGGAGATAAGTCAATTCCAACAAAGATTAGAATAGATTGACGGTGGGATCCAGAGGGAGATTAACCTCGACCATGATCTGGAGAGTCAAGAGGGGGTCATGGATAAATATCTAAATTCTTTCCATATGAAAGACATCAACGATAAGGAATACTGACATTGTCGTTTCAAAATTCAATATTAGAGGAGGCCAAGAGAGGAACCCACTTTTAAGGAACACTGAGACTTCGACATCAAAGTGGATCTACCACATTTTGAGGGAGGCATGGATCTGGAAGATTTTATCGATCGGATACAATCAGTTGAGTAAATCTTTGAATAGAAGGACATGTCAGAAGATACACGAGTAAAATTAGATGATATCAAGTTGAAAAAACCTATGAAAAGAGAAGACAGTGATAAAATTACAAAATGAGAAAAGATGAAGAAAGCAATGCAAAAGAAACATCATCCATCTCATTACTACCGGTACATGTTTTTGAACCTCCACTACTTGAAATAGCAAAACCTTTCAATGGAGGAGTTCACAGATCAATTCCACCGCTTACAAATGAAATGCGAGTTGATTGAGCTGGAGGATCACACTATAGCCTGGTAGTTGAGGGACTGAAACCCAGTATTAGCAATGTGGTACCGCTACAGCCTTATTGGTCACATGAGAACGTCTATACCTTAGCATTGAAAGTGGAGAGATAGCAGAAAAAGAGCAAACTATCACCACTAGTCAAGTATCCACCCACAGTTGGAGACACCAACAGGAGCACATCACATAGAGTTGAGAAAGAAACCTGAGAAGAGTACCACACCTGCTAAAGTTCCTGCCAGAAAATGCTTCAGATGCTAAGGATTTAGGCACATTGTCTCCAGCTGCCCGACTTGTCAGATCGTGCCCTCTACGAAGCAGAACATCGTGGAGGATGTTAGGGATGAGAAGAAAGCTGAGTAACAAGGTGTGGTGTATCATCTGCTACCAAATGAAGAAGAGGCACTTGTGGTTTGACAGATCCTACAAATCAAGGATGCAAGGGATTCACAATGGTCTATTCACAATACACTCATTATGTCGGTGGTAGGGAAATTGGGTCTCATGATTTAGAGGCACTCCGAGCAATATTCTATGATAAGGTTTAAGAAGACAAATAGAGCCAACATTAACAGAAGGTGCCACATGAAGTTATTGATTGGGTATCAGCTGTAGTATCAAATGTGATGTGCAATGGTCTCTATGGATGTTATTCATCTTTTGTTGGGGAGACCATGGTAATTTAACCAGAGGAATCAACACGATGGATTCAGTAACACATATTCATTCACTAAGGATGGGAAGTGCATAAACTCGCAATGAACATAAAATGAAAAAGCCATATATAACTCGACTTGACAATGGCTAGAGCTAGAATAAAATTAATTAGATCGACCTCATTCAGTGAAATTTTATGCTTTAATAAATAAATCAATTTCTAAAAAATTAACATAAGAAAAAGATAAATTAGCGAAATTTACATACACATCAAATGTATTTATATATCTAACTGTTAAACCTATTATTTATATTTATAACATTTTCATGTCATTAAAATATGTAACAAAATGCATATTTCACTTTTATAAAAATCAGTAATAATACTATTTTCTATAAAAATAAATATTTAGGTGTTAGATATAACAATTAAAAAATTTGGTATAAAAAAGATTATTTCAATGGATTACATGGAGGAATGACCCATGTCTAGAATAATTAAATACACAAATAAAAGCATTGTCAANAAATACACAAATAAAAGCATTGTCATAATAAATTTGATATAAACTAAACTTGTCTTTAATCAAAATAGAAAAGTTGTTATTGTATTAAACTAGTAAATATCATTAAATATCAATTTAATACATTTATTACAAAAAAATATCAACAACCCAATAAAAGTAGAAAATTTAGATGTTGAACTTAACATGTAAAATAATTGAATCATATTTATATTTTACAATTCTTATATACTTGCATATTTATCACCTAAACCTTCATATTTATTTTTTTAAAAACTTTGATGCCATGAGGCCCATAACATATACATGATAATGTGTATTCCACTTTAAAAAAGAAGTTGCTATGTATATTTTTTATGTGCTGTTTTAAGAGTTGAATGTTTTGCATATAAATATGAAAGTTTAGATGTTAAACATATAAATACATAAAAATTGTGTTGTATACATGTAAAAGCCGCTATAAATTTCATTACTTTTGTTAAAAAAAAGCAGCCAGCCTCACAAATCTTTCAGTAAATGCCACATGCTAACAATGGTGTGGTATACATGAAAACAAACGAGGGGTTTTAAATGATTTTGGGTGAAATTTTGGGGAAAAGAAGTTATGTCTGCCAAATATTCATGGACATGTGTTGATTTGAAGGCATTAAGAATGTAGTGGGAAGACAAAATAATGCCAGTTATTGAATCTAATGTTAATTTTTTAAATTAAGTCGGTATGCATTAATTTTGAATTTTCTATTGGGAATGACGAAAGCAGAAGCTAGAATTGTTGGAGACAAAGTCATGCACAAAAGGAAAAATTATTCCATACGGACATAATATGCAGAGATGCATGCGGTGTTATCCGATCTCTACCGTTCATCACAGCAAATAAAAAAAAAATCAAACTAGGGCTCACCGTCATACATCTTTGTTGTGATAGACGGTGGAGCGTACGCATCTCTGCATACGGTGTTCGTATGGAATATTTTTTTGCACAAAAGACACAAAAGGCCAAAACAATCATAATAACTATATTTAGACTAATATAGTTATGCGTAGGCCCGAGTTAAAGAAAAGAAGCAATACACCAGAAGAAGAGGAGTTGTAGAATGTGTGCAGTAAGTGTTCCTTAGTAAAAAAAAATATTAGGCCAGAACTTCATATGCATCAAGAGTCTAATGATGGGGTGCCACATGTCAAGTGAGCCCCATAATTTTAGCAATGACCAATCTTAATGCATTGTGATAGGCCAACTTGACACGTGACGCCCCACCATTGGACTCCGGACGCAAACGCGAATTACGTCTGGAGTTCGGATGTAATATTTGCTCGTTCCTTGGAGACTCGTCCTCAGCATCCTTAATGTTACACTCAAAAGGCAATTGGCTCAAATTACAGTTTCCATAGTATAAGAAAACAAATTCATGTGACAAAAAGGGAAAAAAAATGATTCAAGAAAGCGAGTTCTACTAGAAATCCTGTGTTTTTTTAATGTTTAACTGCATATGTGACAATTATGCATCAAAATGCGTCATTAGAGATAGGAAGAAATAACATTAAATGTTTATTGAGTTTGAACAAGAGGGGCATTTCTATCATTTGATAATTTAGGAGCATTAAAAGAATTATAGTAGAACTGTAAATGGTAAATATTCAAAACAATATGTAGACTCAAACCCAGTTTAGCCAAAAATTCGTCACTTCCTTTGTAACTTTTGCTCATCCCTACCAAAANCAAAATGATGTATATATCGAAGACGTTATTTTGTATATCATTTGTGAGTATTTCCATAGCCAATAAAAAAAAAGAAAAGGAGTCCATTTTGATTCTTATTTCATCCATTTGGTCACTTCATAATTAATTCTAATGCTAGCTGGTGCTCCATCATACATGTTTTCAGTAACTTCAACAATCCTTTTAAATGGGCCTTGATGTCTTAATGTGCATCAACTAATTCTCAAGGTCAACGATAATCAATTAATGATCATTTTAGGCCATTTATACTTTTTCATTAAAATTTTTTAACACAAAAATCACTTTTAAAGAAAAAATTACTGACATGATTCCACATTAATTCTAAAAAATTGGCTAATTTTTCTTAGTCAATATTTTATTACTCAATCTCATATCCACATTATTCATCTATTATTTCGCCATCTACTCCCCTTGCGAACGCCGACAACTTAGAGCAAGCACTCGAAGATGTCGAAGACGGAGTTCGAATGAAGAGGCGGGAGACAAAACTAGTCGAAGATGAAGCAGACCAAGTAGAGGGAGTGAGCGCAGTAGACGGAACTGACGAACCAATTAATCGACGGAACAGTCGAGGCAGACGATCAAGTGAAGTAGTGACGGTAGGTGAAGCACTCCATAAGACTGAACAGTCGAGGTCGAGCGAGCCAAACGAGCAAGCGAACAGTTCACACGAAGCCGTCGAAGCAATCGAGCGGCGCAGACAAAGCATACGAGGATTTTAGACAAAGCAGACGAGCAGTCGCAACAAGACTCAAAGATTTGCAGTCGAAGAAGGACAAACGATTCCTAACTTCGAATATGCCAAAGATTCAACTCGTAAATATTGGATGTGGCTCTGAGGGGTGTGCAAAGTCGTGTGTTATGTTTCCTTCCGTGGCGAAAGGCTTTGTCAGATGGGTGAATCAAAGTAAAGAAATAGTTTCTCTCTTCCCGCAAGAAGGCCGGCGGAAAGGGAGCCTTGATGGTCCTCCAACGACTAACCGATGGTTAGGGTAAAAATTTGGCTCTGATACCATGTCAAAATTTTGAGAAAAATAGGTTGAATGCCTTTTTTCCTTAGCTTTCATTGTTATAAATTATAGTCTGTACAATCTATATTAGGTGCATAATATAGTGCATAATCTATTTTAGATAACTTAATAATACATATTTCTAATCTAAATATTCAGCCAAAAGGGAAATAAATCAGAATAAAGACATTGAAAATAATTTAAATAAGAAAGCTCCTAATTATAGAAAGCTCCTAATTTAGCTCCCTGATTTCGAACCTTCGTGATTGACATCCCCCTGAAATTGATGCTAACTTATTAAGAAACATCAATTTGCCAACAAAAAACATTGTTTGGATCAACAATCCTCAAGTCGTGAGTGTCGAAGTCGAAAGTGTCAAAACCGAGAATATCGAAGCCTCAAAGACAACTCTTGAACCATAACATGATTTAAATAAAGAAAAGAAAGAAATCATTTATCATTGTAGTCCAGAAATTCGAATCATAATCACAAGAAAGATTTGCTTCCAGTTACACGATCCAAATGCTACCGATCATAGCCTACAAATAAGATATAGTTACACGATCCAAATGCTATCGATCATAACCTACAAGTAGGATCTGCGTCCTGATCTAAATGCTACCAATCATAGCCCACAAATAGGATTCAGTTACACGATCCAAATGTTATCGATCATAGCCTACCAGTAAGAACCTTGTCCAGATCAAAATGCTATCGATCATAGCCCACAAGTAGGATTTGCGTCCTATTATACAATCTAAATGCTATTTATTCTTCCTACGACGACGAGGACGATTTGTTCCCTGATCTTCACGTTTAAAGTGCTGAAGCCGAGATGTCGAAGTCATTGAGTGTCAATGATACCGCAGAAGCAGCGATGCCTAGCAAAGAAGATCTGAATCGGAAAAATAATAATACAAACATAACAGCCCTTTTAAACCAAGAATCTTTATACTCCATAATGAATGGATTTTATACTTTAGAATAAGTTTCATCTCTTGGCGAATAGACCTGCGGCATTTGTCCATCTTTTGAGCAAGTTTGATATTTTTCAAGACATAATTCTTCTTTTCCACCTTGTTTTTCACGAGAAGAGCAGAGCCTCATGCCCTTTTGCCAATCTTCTTCTGTACCTCATACTCTTTTATGTTACCACAGACATTTAGCTTTTCCTATTTCAAAATTTATGAAGCTCCCCTGACCAACAGATCTAAAGTCACGGCTTTGGCATATATCATAATGTAATCAATACTAAAACTCATATCATCAAAAGCATATACACAAACAAGTAACGAACCGCATTGGACATGAAAGCGTGGTCAGGATCGTCGACGATAGGCGAGAGCATGCCATCATAATCAAGAAACATCATGACGCCCTCGTGATCTCATCGAACATGCTCAGTGTCGATGCGTGGCTCATCATCCAGGTCGAATGCTCGTTCTGCTCAGCGATGGATGGGTGGTAAACTCGGGTCGTTGGCGACCTCACTGTCACCTCCCCTTGCGAACGCCGACAACTAAGAGCAAGCACTCGAAGATGTCGAAGACAGAGTTCCAACAAAGAGGCGGGAGACAAAACTAGCCGAAGATGAAGCAGACGAAGTAGAGCGAGCAAGCGCAGTAAACGGAACTAAAAGACCAATTAATCGATCGAACATTCGAGGCAGACGATCAAGAGAAGCAGTGGAAGCAGACGAAGCACTCCATGAGACTGAACAGTCGAGGTCGAGCGAGCCAAACGAGCAGGCTAACAGTCTAGACGAAGTCGCTGAAGCAGTTGAGTGGCGCAAACAAAGCAGACCAGTTGTCCCGGCGAGGCTCTCGGCGATTTGCAATCGAAGGACAAATGATTCCTAACTTCGAAGAAGCCAAAGATTCAGGTCATAAATATTGGACGTGGCTCTGAGGGGCGTGCAAAGTTGTGTGTCATGTCAGCTTCCGTCGTGAAGTGCTTTGTCAGATGGGTGTCCTGTCTGCCTCCTTCTTGCGTGAAGGGAGTCTTGACGGTTTTCCAACGACTACCGGTGATTATGGCAAAAATTTGGCTTTGATACCAAGTCAAAGTTTTGAGAAAAATAGGTTGAATGTTTTTTTTTCCTTTGCTTTTATTGCTATAAATAATAGTCTGTACAAATTCTTAATCTAAATATTTGGCTAAAAGGGAAATAATTCAGAATAAAGATAATGGAAATAATTTAAATATGGAAGCTCCTAATTATAGAAAACTCCTAATTTAGCTCCCTGATTTCCGTCATTCCTATTTGACATACTCAGCTTATACCACATCAAATTATGCTCAATTAAGGAAGTCTAATTTACCTTTCTAAACTATCTAAAAAGATTTATAATTTCTCATCTTTACAATTCCACTATCTTGTCCCAAGGTAACTATCCTTTCAATTGTTTTCTTTAACTTATCACATGCAAAAAATGCTCTTTAATGCTGTAGGGTTAGGATAGATGGTTGCTTGAACCTCATACTGTACTTTGCATAGTTAAAGTTAAAAAATAAGTTAGTATGCCAACCAAAGATTTTTATCCTAGGAAAGACCCTTCGACTCTCAATTTAGTGGCAGCATTAGTAGTTCATTAAAAGAGCCTTTAGTCATTATCAAATCACCAATTTTTGCCCAAATAATAGAAAAATTAAAAAATAAAATATAAAAAAAAATCCAATTCTTGCATTTAGTTCATGTTTGAGCAAACCAGAATCAACTCAAATTCTGTAATTATATCAAAATCTTGAAAAATAAAATCAAGCCAGGCCAAAGAGTTCAGCATATTTTAGAATAACCAATATGAACCAAACCAAACCATTTGAAGTGATATGTTACATTCTTAAATAAATAAGAAAATCAATTTGAAACATTGGTTTCACTTTAGTTTTGAAATCTAATGATTTAGTTAAGTTCCAAATAGTATATGATTTGGGAACAAAAGGGATCATGCCCAACTCTAAGCTGAGCCAACACACCTCTAAGATCAATATCAGACCAGAAAAGCCCTTAATTGAAGTACATTAAGCAACGTTATAAGGTCAGCCAAAGGGAAGAAGAAGAAGAAGAAGAAGAAGAAGAAAGAAAAACCTGATTTGGTGTCATCTTCTAGAAGTATATGGAAGGAGACGTTCTAGCATAACTTAGATTTTAGTGTTTATTATCTCCTTGCGTGATTCTCAGATTTCTAAGAGATGTTAAGATATTTTCCTATTTATTTGAATCAGAAGATTTGGGTTTCTCTTTGTGTTGAGAATAAGTACTTAATGTACTTAGAACATCTGTTGGCAAGGTAGAATTCTTTGCTCGATTTCTTCTTGTGCCCATTTTTTCTTTGCGAATCCTAAGTGTATTTGGTGCTTAAAACGGATGCAACAGGGTGCTACTCCCTTATGTTTTAACACTCGCATTATCTGTGACGATTAGACGAGAGAAAAAAACTAAATTAATTATCTCTTATTAATGAAAATTTGACTTCATGTATCAATTTGTAAGAATACTAACACTTTAATTATTAATTAAGAGTTAATTTCAAAAATTTAACAAGGGGCATTAACATTCCTAGCACACAATTCTTATTTATTTACAGATCTCACACCTGAACTTTCACATTACACACACATCACTCAAATCTTTAATATCGCATCAAAAATATTATTATTGTCATTTTTTAAAAGTGAAATATACAATTTCATGCATCGGTTTAAAACACCAAAGTGATATAGTCATCGTTTTTGTGGATGCATTCACAGGAACACTAGCACCATTAGATGGGGGGTCAACAAGCAATAATGGTGATCAATGTTATTACTCAACATTTCTCACCTCCGTAGTGTTTCCATCTACACTACCATCTATATTCACTTAATTTATTTCAGTTGCTTTCAGATGCCAAATTTTATAATTATTACAATGAATATTCAAATTTATTATTTAATTTCTTGATGATATAATAATTTTTCTGGTGGCTCTTTTTTATGATTATCTTCTTACTAGCTCTATAAATGGACTCTGATATTACTCTTGTCACGACCTAACCCGAGAGCTTGAAATTTCAAGGGTGGAACGGACGATCAGACGGAGCAAGTACTATCTAAAAATTTTTATTTCTAAAAATTTTTTTACATAAATAAAAGTCGTTCAAAACATAAGTGCCATTTTTATACATGACTTCAACTTACAAAATTCGTTCAGATTTTACATTTTTATAATTGGTATCAAAGTAAAAAATTAAAATACCTTACCTATCACCCTGGGGCTCCTCAATATTTGTGAACATAATCTCTAGGGTTCATATACCATATAGAGAAGATTTTTTTGAAAAATATTAACTGGAGAAATGAGTTGATTGACTCAGTGGATAAAATGTCTCAAAATTATAATAATCCAAAATTTTATAATATTTTATAAAATAGAATAGTAAATTTATAGTTTTATAAAAAATTACAGACTAAACCATAAAATGAAAAAATAAATAAAATAATCTCATTATTAATTTTATTCATTCATTTAAAATATTTGTCATGAGAGTCATCGTCTATATATGTACTAAAAGTATGCATTTCATAATTTTTTTTTCAAAATCCATCAAAAAGATAGGCAACCATTTTTAATTATATTTATTTCTATTTGCACAAGTACGTTGCTTCCCCAACCAATATCATATGGGAGTAACTTCATATTTAAATATGTAAATGCAATTTCTTACTTTTATTTAATATTTTTGTCAAAATATAAAAAAATATAACATTAACATTTTAAAAAATATTAAAAAATAAAAACCATGTAATAGATTTCAAAGATTACAAAATTGCCTAAAAAAAAAATGTTAACCCACCTGCGCTCTGATGTCGTTTCTTCAATCAATCTATTTTTTGGGCGTACTTATAGTAACAAATTAGCTTTAATTAGCTTATATTCATTTTTGTCCTTCTTTATTTTCTATTGTATGTTTAAATTAACAATCATTTTATTATAATTATCATCACTTGGATGTTTTTTATAATAATTGCACATATATATATATATATATATATATATGATCATTAAAATTTAATTTTTATCTACTTCAAAATTTCTATTTAAGCAATATAGTAATATCTCTTGCTTAAATAGAAATTGTTTCATTAATTATGCTAACAAATTAAAATATGTAATTTTCCTAAAATTCTCTTAGACATCTTTGAAATAGAAGTACCCAAAATGCATTTTTAAGCTTAGAGTAATGAAATTTTAACTTAATTTTCACCTAAAGTAAATAACAATTATAAAAAATTATAGGCACTTAATATTGTACGTGGATATATCAACTGAAATTACTTTTCTAGTTTTCATTTTACCCTTACGAACTCTAAAAACTGAAATGCATCAAAAATTTGCGAAACAAAAAATAATTAAATAAACCAAAACAAAAGGAGATAAGGAAAGAGAAGAGGAAGAACCTTACGGCTCTCAGCTTGGATTAGCTTTTCAGCAACAAACTCCGGAGTCCCAAATTCCTTGAGAGATGAGAGCCGAACAGGGTTGACCACCACACCAATGCTGTTGCTCCCTTTCCCCTCCTCGAATAGGGCAGCAGCACCCGCCTTCTCCATCTACAGCCCTTCACAGATCAGAATAAATTTGAAAATAGAAAAGGAAGAGTGGAAAACGAAGAACCTTCGCCCATGTGGAAGGCTTGAGGAGAGTGAAACCCTCGATCTCGTCGGTATATCGCTCTAAACTGAGAAGCGGGACGGCGGACAACGATGGTGAGAAAGAGATGGATGCAGGAAAGAGCGAAAAGAGCGTGAAGCTCCTCCTGCTGGTTCTTATGGTGGTTGTTTTAACGTCGTTGGCCGACGGTGAGAAGCAGGTGAGAAAAATGTTCGGTGATTTTTGCCGAGGAGGCTGTGAGAAGAAGAAAGGAAGAAGAAGGGAGAGGGAAGGGAGTTCGACACTGGAAGTAGCTGCGGTCGTCGAGGGCAACAAATCCATGGCTGCAAGATTGCGCGTTGTCTCGCCGTTTAAGATGTGGATGAACGAAAGAGGAATCGAATCTCGGTCATCGTCGCCGTTTGCCGCGGGAGAGAGTGGGATAACATCATCAAGCAGCCGGTGAGATTGTACTCTCTTTTTTCTGCTCTCTTTTTTCGTTTTTTTTTTTTTCTATAGATAACTTTACTAAAGGTTGGAATTGAAGGCGGCCATCTCATGTCACACAATTTTTATTTTTTTTGAAATTTACATAAATAGCAGACAAATATTATAAATTAAATATTTAACCCCAAACGAAAAAAGAATTTGTTCAAACCCCCGAGTAGCTCCGTATGCGGGCTCCTAATAATATATTGTTATCGGTGTTATATCAGGCCCACCTAAAAAATATTATAGTGAAACTGTAAACTCCGCAATAATTATGAAATAACTTTGAAATAAACTCGAAATGACCTCCACGGTTCCACTTTATTAACCCAAGATAACCTCTCCGAAATAACACCATGAAGATTATTTCGAGATTATTTCAGGATTATTGAAGAGAAACTTATATATTTAACTTCAATAACCGAGAAATAACTTAAAAATAATATTGAAATAACATCTGTGATGTTAATTCGGGGTTATTGAAGTGAAACCACAGAACTTATTTCATAGTTATTTTTGGATTATTGAAGTTGGATATATAAATTTTTCTTCAATAACCTTAAAATAACCTCCGCAATTCAATAACCTCAAAATAAACTCTACGATGTAGCACATATGATGACATATTATTGAAATCCAGACATAGAATTTCATCACGATTCCAAACAGAATTTTTTTTTCCCAAAACCTTATCATTTACATATAAAGCACTCTGTTAACTGTACTACCACCATCGGTCATTTTGTCGTTCTAGTCCAAGCTCAAGAATAGTACTCGAGTTTACAGGGATGAGGCTGCCGACGCTCTGGATGGCATGCAAGCTTTGTTGGAAACAGAGAAGGCAAGGATCGAGCACTGCTCCGGCGTCGAGATGCAAGGCCAGCAAGATCTCCTCAATTGAAGCCACCGAAGGAACAAGTAGGGGATCATTTTTCAAGGTTTGTCGCTTGTTTTGGTGGATTCAACAGACATAGGTCGCATTCGTCGCCGGCGTTTGGCCGGCTGAACAACAGGAGGCTGCAAACGATCAACATCTCCACCACCTCAAAAATCTGTTTGTCGCCGCCTTTGATTAGTCTCTCCATTGGAGGCGCTTTCATTAGCATGGAGAGAGAGAGGATGGTTGAAGACCGAAAAATATTACATCAGTACTACGCACGTAGAGTAACGTGCGTAGCCAATGAAATCACGTCACGATATCACGCACGACACAGAAAAAAAATGGTGCAGTAATACGGAGAATATTCCCCCCCCGCGTTATTCATGTGTTATTGTGTGTTATTCATGTGTTATTGTGTCCTGAGAATATTCCCGGTGTTATAATAATACAATAACACATGAATAACACATGAATAACACATAATAACACAGAAATAACACGAGAGAGAATATTCTCCCGTGTTACTGGACCATTTTTTTCTCTGTCGGGAATATTTTCCGTGTTATTCAAATGTTATTGTGTGTTATTCATGTGTTATTGTGTCCTGAAAATATTTTTAGTGTTATAATAACACAATAACACAATAACACGTGAATAACATGTAATAACACATTCTCNTACTACGCACGTAGAGTAACGTGCGTAGCCAATGAAATCACGTCACGATACCCCGCACGACACAGAAAAAAACGGCGCAGTAACACGAGGAATATTCCCCCCCCGGTGTTATTCATATGTTATTGTGTGTTATTGATGTGTTATTGTGTCCTGGGAATATTCTTGGTGTTATAATAACACAATAACACATGAATAACACACAATAACACAAGAATAACACGGGAGAGAATATTCCCCCGTGTTACTGCGCCGTTTTTTCTCTGTCGGGAATATTTCCCGTGTTATTCAGGTGTTATTGTGTGTTATTCATGTGTTATTGTGTCCTGAGAATATTCTGGTGTTATAATAACACAATAACACATGAATAACACGCAATAACACATGAATAACGCGCAATAACACATAAATAACACGGGGGGAATATTTCCCGTGTTACTGCGCCGTTTTTTTTTGTTCTGCCGCGCGAGATGTCGTGACGTGATTTGATTGGCTACGCACGTTATTTTTACGTGCGTAGTACTGCTGTAATATTTTTTCGTTGAAGAGGATATATGAGACAGTTATCGGGCCACTCATTGTGACAGGTGATGCAAATTTTTATTAGGTATTCACTGACAGGGTATCATGTGACAACCCGAGCCCAAACTGTGTATGTCAGTGGGCTCAAATTGTCACGCGGCTCCCTGTCATTGGACACCTGATACAAATTTGCATCAAGTGTCATGATGCAATAATTTCTCAAGGGCAAGGGTACTCACAAAAGTTGGAAGTTGCTTAAAAATAATTTAATATTCAAAAAATTATAATTATTATTATAATTGTTTTTTTTTTTAAGAAGTCAGATCTCAAGTATAAAACTATCACCACCGTTAATTTTAGCGGAACTCAATTTATCCAAACAGATAAAATTGTGGTACAGTCTCGCACCACCATATTGCCACCCTAAAAGTACTCTTGAGAGGCACGATGGTGAAATGTGGGCCGTCATTGACAGAGTTAACGGAGAAGTTTGAAATATGTAAATTCTACCGTTTTTTGTGTCAGGTATGTAAATCACGCCTTTTTAATGATCAATAAAATAAAGGAAGCATTGCATACATATCACTCAATTCAAATGTATTTACATATCTAACACCTAAACTTTAATTATTTTTACATACAAGTCACCTTAACAATATATGAAAATATATAATTCATGTTTTAAAAATTGAAATAGTAATTTTTTTTTTCTTTTTTGATATGAAAGGTTTTAGGTGGTAAGAAAGTTTGTGCTAGATACATTACTGCATAGGAATTGAGTNTATATATATATATATATATATATATATTACTCGAGTTAAATCAGCTATAAAATTAATAGAAATGAATGATATTGTATTATATGTTAACTCGAACCTTAGTCTTATACAAACATATTCGAATGTGGCTCAAAAATATGTTTGAAGTCTATTAGAGTCATGCCCAAACATTATTTGAATATTGTCACACATGTTTGGTTAAAGTGATCAAACTATATCCAGACATAATGGAGCAATTTTCATACTTTATTAAGGCATGGATAATATAAGGATTTTGCACGAGGTTCAATCCATGCCCAAACATAATTTGAAGATATGATACAGTAGATAGTAATCTTATACTTGTATTCTGAGCATTTTTTTTTATAAAGGGGAATCACATATTAATAGGGCTGTCAAAAAGGCTTCGTTGTTTGGTCGCATTCAGCTCATTCGTTAAGTAAACGAGTCGAACACGGATACTTTTTTTAAACCAGAATTATAAACGGGCTAAACATGATCATCTTTTTGTTCGCTCGTGTTTGGTTCGTCTTAGCTCAAATTAAAAAAATTATATAATTATTTATATAAAAATATATTATTTAAATGTAAGTTTAAATCATAACAGCTTGGGGTCATGTGCCTTCTCTTGCATAAATTTGGTCCATGTTCAAATTCAACACTCTACATCTATTTTCTCCAATTAATTTAAATCAATCAATTTCGAGCCGAATACGAACAAGAATATTTAAATCAAGTCGAACGCATACACATTGTTCACAAGTCAATTTCAAAATAAACTGATTTCAAACACGAGTAATTTCAAACGAGCCAAACACGAGCTTATCTTGTTTACAGCCCTACATATCAATATTATTGTTTCATGGAGGAGAATATAGATAATTACAACTATAAATATTGAAAATTTATTTACGAAATAGTGCATGGTATTGATTATTTCAAATAGTACTTTGATAAAAAAATCTCATATAGGTCATATATGAAGTTATAGAGATAAATATAAACCAAATAAACTTAAGCTAGAGGTGATGTGTCACTTAGGTTGAGCAAAATTTGTGATATCAACCTCTCCTACGAAGCTAAATGTAGCAATAAGACATTACAAACTTAGGGTGCGTTTGGGACAGTTTGTGCTTCTTCAAATAAGCCGCTTAACTAAAAACGCAGAACGCAGGTCGAACTTCGCATTATGCATTTAGTGTAAGAAACCAACTATGTTTTCGGATAAGCTGCTCAAACGTAGTTTCCAAACAGTAAGACGGCATTTTCAAAACAACGCTGCAACGGATAAGCTGCCCCAAACGGAGCCTTAATAATACATTGGTATACTAATAAATTTACTCATCTTAAATGAAAATAAATAAATACTTCATAAAGTAATTATTAAACAAATATAATTCAACAAAACTTATTCTAATGAAACAATCTTTTGCCATTAATATTGTCTGGTAGGGGAAATAATTTTTTTTATAAGCATTAAGTGCAATTAAACGAAATTTAATTATTTCATAAGGTTTTACACGAAATAAAATTAATTGCATAGGGGTATTATCAAAATGATGAACAGTGGAACATATAGTGACACTTTTACAAAATTAAAAAAAAAATTAAGAGATCAAATATGAAATATACCGAAAAATGTTCCTATGTATTTAATACTTGTAACTATCACAACAATCATGAAAACTATAAGACCCGTTAGCCATAAACTCAGACATAAGGGTGATCATTAGGCCAAGTTTGGATGGATTGTTTTTCAAATTGGACAAATTGATTGAATCCAAAAAAAAACTGAATCAATCAAAATTTTGATAAAATCGAACCAGTCGAACTGAAGTATAATTTCATTTAAACAATATGCTCATGAAGAAACTCAATTTTAGAGGTTTGTTATAACTCGGTTATAAACAACATCAAGAATAATATATCGTACATGTATAATATCAATTTAAATTCATGAATCCTTCATTTAGTTTTGACTTTTTTTTTTCTTTTTTTTTTAGTTTGTTCGGTTAAATAAAAAATCAAATCAAATCAAAAATTGAAAACCAAATATTGAGTTTAAAAAGCCAATAAGTAAAATGAATTTTTGGAACTGTTCTGAATCAACTAAACTTCTTGTGTTTAAAAAAAAAAAAAAAAACCAAATAACTAAAAGTAAAACAAAAACTACTTCGGTTTGGTTCAATTTTTCGATTTTGATCAAATAATGTACAATCCTAGGGCATTTACATATGTAACACCCAATTCCTATGTTTTTATATAATACAATATCTAAATTTTACTATTTATATTTACATCACCCAAATCTTTTATATTTCATCAAAATACCACCATTATAACTTTTAGAAAATATCATTGGAGAGAGCCTGTGAGTTTTATGGACTCATGAGGTTCACTTAGAAGAGTAGGTGTGCCAGTGTGCTGGTGAGGATGAACGGGAAGGGGAGTGAGAATTGGTGTGGAGTGAAGCATGCCAGTGGTGGTGAATATATTAGTGAGATAGTTGTTTTGATGTATGAAATAGCCTGTAGGAATGGGTTGAGAATTTGAAGTCCGAGAAAATGAGAGATGCGGCCTAGTTGTTTTAGAGTGAATTGAGTGTCGAGAGTTGTGATAAGAGAAGTAATGGCTAGAGAAAAGTTTCTTGTGATTAATACATCATCAATATATATCAGAAGTTACATTCTGATATTATGATGATGGTAAATTAATGAGGAGAGATCGATGGTGCTTAATTTGAAGTGTTGGGTGGAAAGAAATTGACAAAAGGTAGAATATCATTTTTTTGGGTTCTTGCTTTAGACCCTATATGACTTCGTGTAATTTACAAACATGACAGAGGGTTTTGAGTATCCGTTAAACTAGGAGGTTGTTTCATATAAACAATGTCATCAAGTTTAAGTTGTTGAATATCCCATTTCTCATAAACGACAAGAGTCATAAGCATCCTAAGGGTAGGAAATTTGGCCACAAGACTAAATGACTCGTTACAGTTGATGCCAGGTTTTTTAGAACAACCTTGAGCAACGAGGCGAGCTTTATATCTGGCAATGAAACTCAGTGTGATTTTTTATTTTAAAAGTCCACTTACAGCCTAGAATGTGTTGGTTTGAGGGAGAAGTTCGTCAGACATGGCCCATCTCTAGTGACATTGATTCATGGCTTGAGTGAAAGTGATAGGTGTGTCGGTTTGAGTTATGCGTTGGAGATCGAGGATTTTATTGTGTTTGAGAAATCTAATTTTGAATCTAATCATCATGTAATGTTGATTGTGTGATGCTGGTGGAGGGTTCGGAAGGAGAGAAGCCTTGACTATAGGTAAAATTGGTGAAGGGTCGAGAGGAATGGGAAGAGGAGGTGGTTGCTAAAAGGAGGTAAGGGAATTGACTGATGGGTGGGAAGTATGGGCCAGTGGTGGAGTGGGAGAGTAATGACTAATTTTAGAAATGGGTATCATGAGAGAGGGAGAAGGGTGAGTGAGAGGCAGTTCTTTAGAGAGAGAATGAGCTGCAGATTGATAGGGAAAACAATTTTCTATAAAAGTGACATGACAAGTTATTATGAATTTTTGTGCGAAAATATCAAGAAAATTAAAACCTTTGTCATAGTGCTTGTACCCAAGAAATAAACATGTGGGAGCCTTTGAACTGAGTATGTGGTAAACAAGAGGCAGTTATGAGGGAAATCAAACACATCCAAAGGTTTTAAGGTGTTGATATTGAGGTTTTGTGCGGTGAAGAAGTTGAAAAGGGGATTTGTTGTGAGTGTTTGGTGAAGGTAACCAGTTTATAAAATAATTTGCAATGAGATTTGCTTTAATCCATAAATGTGGTGAGAGGTGAGCAATATTAAGAAGAGTGTGAGCTGTTTCAACAAGATGTTTATTTTGTGTTATGCTATCTCCTTCTATGTTGATGTGTATGGGCAACTAAATTGATGAGATATCTCGTGATTTTGTAAGGAAGTTTAAAGGTGGTGAGATTTATATTCACCGCCACCATTCGATCAAAAAAATTTGATATTTTTGTTATAGTGAGATTTATATTTTTGTTATAGTGATATTTAACACTGCCGTTGCCGGTCTCAAGCCCGGATGCGAAAAGTGGAGGGTTGTGTTAAGTAGTCAACAGCCAGCGTAAAACTTGTCAAAAAAATCATAGGTTGCGTTAGGTAATCGACAGCCAGCGTAAAACTTGTTGAAAAAAAATCATGACATGAATCATTTTGATCATTGTGTAAGTGCTAGGGCGTCCCCTAGAAGCGACGCGCTGTATAGTCTGAATACAATGAAAATTGTGCAAGGGCCGCTACACCGGCGCCCGGGTGTAGTGTTAAATAAGCAAGGGTTCCCACATTACGG
>JXCR01074079.1:34944-131014 GCA_002079205.1 Phalaenopsis hybrid cultivar | reverse complement strand
AAGACTGAAAGGAAAATTTTATAAGACGGTGGTGAGACCTGCAATGCTCTAGGGCGCTGAATGTTGGCCTTTAAAATAGAAGCATAATAGTAAGTTAAGCGTTGCCGAGATGAGAATGATTAGATGGATGAGTGGCTTTACACTTAGAGACAAAATGTGAAATGAATATATTCGTGATAGGCTTGGTGTCGCTCCTGTGACAGACAAAATTAGAGAAAGTCGTATTAGATGGTTTGGTCATATGAAACGTCGACCATCTGATGATCCGATTAGGAGAGTAGATGTTTTAGATTCAACTTATGTTAAGAAAGACGACCATTAGATGATCCGATTAGGAGAGTAGATGTTTTAGATTCGACTTGTGTTAAGAAAGGCACAGGTAGACCTAGGAAGACTTTGGCTTATTGTATAAAAAATGATCTTAATTTATTAGAACTAAATGAAAATATGACACTAAACATGACTCAATGGAGAAAAATCTTATTGTATAAAAAATGATCTTAATTTATTAGAACTAAATGAAAATATGACACTAAATAGATATTGTATTAAAAATGATCTTAATTTACTAGAATTAAATGAAAATATGACACTAAATAGGACTCATTGTATTAAAAATGATCTTAATTTACTAGAACTAAATGAAAATATGACACTAAATAGGACGCTATTAAAAATGATCTTAATTTATTAGAACTAAATGAAAATATGACACTAAATAGGATGCAATATTAAAAATGATCTTAATTTACTAGAACTAAATGAAAATATGACACTAAATAGGACGCAATGGTGATGATTTTAATTTATAGAACTAAATGAAAATATGACACTAAATATGACGCAATGGAGAAAAAGGATTCATGTAGCCAACCCCACATAGTGGGATTAAGGCTTTGTTGTTGTTGTTGTTGTTTTGAGTTTGTATGTGTTTATGTAAAGTTAAAAAATGATGTGAAACTTCAGATTTGCATTTCACGGGTATGCATCGATAAAAATGTGAAAACTATCGATAAAAGTAACATAATAGGTATATCCTTCATTAGAGGGGTGAGAGAAAGGACCCCAAGCGTTAGAATGTAACATTTCAAATAGAGTATATTGAGTGATACTTGAATTAAAAAACATCTTGTGGCTTATGTTGCGTAAACAGTCCTTGGCATGTGTAGAGTAGTAGGTGATCTTTACATGAGAATTTTGTTTTGATATGAAAGATAGTCTTGTGGTGAGGGTGACCAAGTCTTTGGTACCATGTGTGGGAGAAATCATGGAGTGTTTCAAGGCAATTGTGTGATAAAATCCTTGATTGGCTAGACCAGTCATTCGAAGTTTCTTGGTTGTTGAGTCCCATATGTAAAACTTGTTAGCATCAAATGTAACTTGACAGGCATTATCCTTAGCAAGCATATGAACAAAAAACAAGATTATAAGGAAGAGATGGAGCTCTTAAAAGAAGAGAAAGAGTGAGCTTATTGTACGGTGTAGGAAGAATCCCCTTACAAATGTGAGAGGTTTCAGTGGCTTGCCCATTGCCAACCAAAACCTTTTTTGTACCTTGATATTTTTTTGGTTGTTGCAAGTTTTCAATATGTGGTATGATGTGTGTTGTGACACCTGTATCAAGAATCCAATCTAGTGGTGTGTATTGGAGGTTGGTGTGTAAAGCAGTTGTTAAGGAGGGAATGGTGGGTTTGTATTGCAAGTTGGATTTATGCCAGCATTAGGCTACGGAATGCCCTTACTTGTAACAAATTTGACATGTGATGGATTGTTTTGACTTGGTGTTGTTGCTGAAACGCTGAGAATTGTTGTTGGTAAAGGTTTTGTGAGAGGTTTTTTGATTGTTTTGTGTACCTTCATTGTAGTATGTGAGCAGAGAAGAATGTTGTGACATCGTGTTGGCTTTATTTGCAAAATTGCATTCCTCACTATACAAAAGAGAATAGAAGGCTTCAAGATTGACTGGGTTCAGCTGAGTCCTAATAGCAATCTTGAAACCTTGGTAATTGGGAGGTAATTCATTTAATATGTATAGAATGATATCTTCGTTGTCAATCTAGGATTTGACGACGGCTATGTTGTCAACCATAGTTTTGACAGTGATAAGATATTGTATCATGTTGTTATTTTGTCATGAAGATATGATGAAGCTCATTCTGGAGTTAAATAACCCTGAATCTGTTGGCTGACTAAAATTTTCTTTCTAAGAAGATCAGTATGAAAGTTGTGCTGTTGAGATGAATGATATATGAGATCATAGAATTTTAGATCGTGGACATTATAGCTGTCGTAAGACTTTGATCCACAAGTTGTCAAAGAAGATACTCAGGATTTTCTTCTTGAGTGCAGATTTCTTGGCTGGAGCTGGGAGGTATGATGGTTTCTAGGTCTAAAAAGGTTTCAAAGCCATTGGCATAAACAGTTTTGAATCTGGACCTTCCAAACTAAATAAATGTTATGAGAAAGAGGTTGGTTTGTCATTGTCTTGATGAGGGACATCTCAAGAACTTGAGGGGTGCGGGGATATGTCCCTTTTATCCTTGTGAGAGAGTTGGAAGATTGTGGATTGGTTTGAGAGAGATTTGGAGAGGATGAATCCATAATGTGCCGGTTTGAAGAAACGAACTAGATGAATAAGAGAAAACAAAGAAAGCACAAAAGAAGAGATTCTTGAAGATCAGAGGAGTTGATGGACTGAAGGCTCTAATAACATGATCAAACTCATAATAAGAAGAAGGGACAGAGAATCATTCACAAAAACAAAAAAGTGATTAATACTTCTTTCTTACTATTACAAGACACAGCCTCCCGTATTTATAATATTAGGCAAGGGTACAATGGTAAAACGCAATGGAGATAACTCGTGTATACAAAAGGACTTCAACCCTAACACACCAAACATAATACAACTTATGTTCCAGGAGTGAGTTGCTTGGGTGACCAAAGGTGCCAAAGAGGAGCAGAGCAGATATGATCCCTTTTAGAAAGGCGACATGAGCAAAAATCAAAGTTTAAGTGTTAGATATGTAAATGCATAAGAAATGAGTGGTATGCATGTAAATCTTCCTTAAATTGCTTGAATCTCAAATAGGTTTGGATTTTTATATAGCATACATGATGTAAGTAATTTCTACTTTTGTAGGAAAAATATATTTTTTTTAAATAGAGATGTGTATGACTGAAAAAAGCCTACGCATATCTCAACGAGATCTGACGTTAGTAGAGACTAGACAACCACCTGATTTGGTATGACTGAAAAGTTCATCGGTCGACTGCAATTCATCTGTCGACTACTATTTGTCTGTCCAATGCAGTCTGTCTATTAATCGAAATCCGTCAACCGTTCTACAGTTTGTCTACGAACCTACTGTCTGTGTGCCGACCACAGTCCGTCTGTCGACCTACAGTCTATTTTCCAACCGCAGTCCACTTGCCGATCTCGATCCATCTTCAAACACAGTCCGTCTGTTAATCACAGTCTGTCAGTCGACCTCATCCCGTCGGTCGACCGCCTCGTTGAACAGATCCAATTATGTGAATAGGAGTCACCCCTGCACAAAATGGTGTAAGGCACAAGAAGAGGTGCCAACGAAGGGGCAAATTTGTATTTTTATATTTTTCCTTCTGTAATCTATAATTATGACTTTTTATGTATAAGGGGACTCATGAAATCTTGGCATTCCACTTATCCTCTAAACTTTGTTTTAATAATAAAATGGGTCTGAGAGCCCAAGGAACACCCCCAATTTTGCCCCTCTGGGAACAATCTTGGCATCACTCTCCCTTCTTCTTTCTTTCTCTCTCTCTCTCTCTTCCGGTTTCCTACCGTTCTATGCTTTGGGCATGTACCTAACAAATATATTATTAATAATCAATTATTTGCTATACATATACCTGCAAAACCTTTTTAATATTCAAAATAAAATAAAATGCTATATGAATAATTTACCTTCATTTATTGTTATATAAATTTCTATTGAATTGATTTCTAATGGAGCAAGGTATGCTTTCCACATAAATTAGCTTTGTTAAATGCAATAAAATATATTCCTACAACTCATCACTCACGATACAATATGTAAATGCTATTAATCATTTGGTTATAAAACATGGGTTGAAAAACTTGCTTATGATGCAATTAAGTGTAAGTTCAATGAAGCCCTTATGAAAATTGTCTAGTTGAATCAATGAGCCGCTACATAACAATTCATTTGAAAACCATCAAATGCTCGCTGGTTGATGTTTACGTTTTTAATTTTAAAATGTCTTGATAGAACTAAATATAAATTAAAAAAAAGAATAATGTAAGGATAAATAACTAATGAGTTATATTTGGAAATATATGGTTATATTTAAGCAGGTTGTATATGGAAATATTAGAATAAATATACATTGTATATAATTTATCATGCAAATAATAATAAACATTACCATACTAAAAACATCATAAACAATGAAATATTATTGTAACATGATGATGTGGTATTAATCACATATTATTATACAATAATTCATGCATTTTTTATCATGTTGCATCTCCGAGTGCTGCATTGCTAATAATTTAAGAGATTTTTTTTTTTTTTTGAGGTATAAATTATTAAACTCTGTCATTATAACTTTTTCTCAATAGATTTTCTCAAAATATTTGGTGCACCATTGCCATAGAAACCAAAATTTTACCCATAAAAGTTAATTTGATTTTTATATACGGTAAATCTACTTTTTCTTATATTGGCTTTGAGTAACTTTGACAATATTGTTGTTTCTTTCTTTTTCCTTTTTTTTTTTATTTGTTATTATATTTCTAGTCCTTTCATATACTCTTTTCAAAGATTATAATTGAAATAAAATATTATTTATCTTCCATTGCATAATTTTATGATCATAGTAACTACTAGTAAATAATTTTTCTTATGCGAAAACAAAACATATTTGAACTTGTTTTAGAAGTTAAAATCAATCCTTTCATCACATCCTATGGTATCAAATATTCTCTATGCCAATTGGGATGTGACAAAAACCTTATTGACTACTAAAAATTTGACCAGCTAATTTAAACAAATAAATTTGAAAACTAAATTTGTTGTATTTAAAATATTTTCCTCAAGTTTTACTGCTCATAAAAGAAATTTAGGTCATTATTTTTCTATGTTTATTTGCTTGTAAAATAAAACTAATACTTAAAATACAGTGTGATGGGCAACTATATGAGGGCTAATAATGTAGCGGCTCACAGCAACAATGGTTGGCAATGGAGACATTGACTGTTGCCAATAATAACAACACATGGTGGCAACAATGGAAGTTGGCGATCAACAATGATGGCTAGTAGTGAGCACCGATTACAACCACTGATAGCAATGGCCGACAATGCCGACGACAAGTGTGGCTGCCAACGGTGTTGGCCAGTGAGACTATTGTGGTTATCGCAAGAGATTATAGCCAACAGTTGTGATTCATAATGAACAATGGAGGCCAGCAATGAATGGAAGAGATGGATGGTGCTTTAAATATTTAATGTATCTAAAACTCACCCAAAATAAGCTAATAAAAAATTCCAAAAAGATTGCTAGACATTTATTTATCTTTCAGCCAAAATTTTGAAAATTTAAATTCCCTACATTTGATTAACTATGCATTGTAAATGCTTCCAATGAAATGGCGCCTAATCATTCAAGCAAAACAAAATCATAGATGAGATGGGCCACAATTTTCTCCTAATATATGAAAAGCTGCTCCTTTCAATTCTCCTATATATTTTAAAGAATTTGATTAATACTAAGCATTTTTAAAGACACTGATTTTAAAAAAAAAATTAACCATGATTACCTACAATGAATTGAATGGATGGATTGAATAATGGTAATTGAAAAGTTTACAAATCTATCGTCCAAGTGGATGGGAAAATTTTGCTTTTGGCGTAGTTTGACCTCAAATCAAACTAACCAATCTAATTCTCAATATTCTAGTAAAATGAATAAAACTATTCAGTGCAGTTTGAGCTCAAATCAAACTATTCAATCAAATTCTCAATGTTAAGTGAAAAGCAAAACCCTAATTTCAAGCCCCTAAGTAAATTCAACTTAATAAAGGATGAAGAGATCCACAGGTTAAGTTTCAACATGCAGCATAAGTGCATGCAACTTCCTTTACAAAAAGCAAGAAACACTAATAATACTACAAGCACCTTCTATAACGGTTGGCTAAAGGAAGCCTAGATCATATTCTACTGTATACAAGCAAACCATCGAGTCAAAATTCACATACCCTGGATTCGAAAACAACCACAATTTTGATGCTAAGCATGCTCCATTAAGGCCTTGCTAATGTTGGCAATATGGTCTCGCAGTATCTCCCACTTCGCATAAGCAAAGAAAAAATGTTATGCAAAGTTGAAATAGTAATAAAATTTTGAATAAAAATCAAATTAAAATGAGAGAGAAAATGTAATAGAAACCACAAATAAAAGACAATTGTTATATGATTAGGTGATAGTCGCTTATATCCATAACATAGGGATCAAATATTCTTACGAGCTATAAAAGGACTGCATTGTGGATTTATTTTCATATATAGATATGATTTAGAGTAAACAATTTGCGAAAGTGCATCCACATGTTATCTTTAATGAAGAGAACATGCATTGGTTGTAGCTAAGCAATGAGAGAACAATTTCCTGCTGTAGGATATAAAAAATGGAACGATAAAGGAGGAAGACAATGAAGAAAGCTGCTGCAAACTTCTTCCCTCCGACAGTTAGGACATACATCAATCTTATTGTCGAATGGAGTCCCCCTCTTCCTTTTCTCTCACTTGTCTTGCTTCTATGAGATATAAAACATTTCTTTTTGAGATTCTTCTCGTACTATTAACTAGATACAAGTTTGATAACATTAGATTAATTATAAGACCATATAAAACTTAAATCTTTTTTTTTAATTCTATTTTAGGCAAGATTTGAGCTTAAATCTCATCAAATAGTTTTTTATTCTATTTTGTGCTAGGGCGTCCCCTATAAGTTAGGCGTTGTATGGTCTGAATATATTGAAAAGTGTGCAATGACTATTACACTGGTGTCCAAATAGTGTCAAATAAACAAGGGTACTCTCATCACGGACGGATGCGGGCAGAGAAGTTTGTGTAATAATAATCAAATTTTAAAAAAATAATAAATTAAATTAAATTAATTAACATAACAAGAAAAAAAACTTAGTTGGTAATGACACCTGTTGTGCAAGTAAGGTCGTAAACAAGCGGGTTTATGCTTTGACTCTGTTCGGCTCGCTCGAAATTGCTCGTGTTAGAAATTGGCTCATGAATAATGTGTTCGTGTTTGACCCAATTTAAATATTATTGTTCGTATTCGGCTCAAAATTGACTCGTTAAAATTAATTGGAAAAATATATATAAGAAGTTGGATTCGAACCTACACCAACTCTGTTTAATAGAATGCCTGGAATTGCATAACTATAGAGCTATTATGATTTAAAATTAGATATAAATATATATAATATATTATAATATAAATAACATATATAATTTCTTTACTTCAAGCTAAAACGAGTCGAACAAAAGGTTGTTAGTGTTCGGCTCATTTATAATTCATGCTTAAAAAATTTATTCGTGTTCAGCTCATTTACTTAACGAACTAGCCGAACACGACCTACTTAACGAGTAGAACACAAGCTATTGGCGAACAACGAGCTTTTTTGACAACCCTATATGCAAGTATCGTTCAAGGGAGACTCCCATCGCTCATGGGAGCATTAAGACAAGCATTTTTCCTCATCTCCCCTCATTCGAACCCAGCAAGAGAGGCAGAGAATGCGAGAGCGAAAGCGATAGTCGTGTGAGAAAGAGGGAGCTGTGAGAAATAGAAGAAAAAAAAGGAAGAAGAAATCGAGGAAGAGGAAGAGAAAGAAGGAGAAGCAGTAGAGGAAGAAAAGGAAGGAGGAAAAGGAGACGTCTGACTTGGAAAGAGTAAATTCCTCCCATTCTCTCGAGTGTGGGAGTTTGACAAGAGCTCGAGCGGCTCTGTCGAGTGCCCCGAGCATCAAAGAAAAGTATGAAGAAGAACAGGACATTTGATTGACTATCCGGAGTGCTCGAGTGGCTCGTGAGACACTAAGTGCAGCTCCTGTGACCTACTTGAGTGAAAAGAAGAGGAAGGAGATCTCGTGCAGCTTGTAGGAATCTCAATCGAGAGCTGAGAGAGGAAGAAAGGGTCGGCGGAAGCCTATCATGCAGCTCGCAGAGGAGGATGGAGAAGGAAGGCTAGTGGGATCCTTCTGCGTGCGGGGGAGGGCTCGACCGAACCCTTCCCTGCTCGGTTTGAAGGGCTTAAGGCAAATAGAGGAAATGTAATGTAATGGTTTAATTGTTGTTTTTTTAAATTTTGTAATTATTAAATCTAATAATCCAAATTTAATTCAGATAATCAAAATTGTAACTAAATGAGGCTTAATTTATTTAAAGATAATCATCGAGGAGGCTAAAGCAAGGTAAAACATTGTCAAAGATAGGAAATTTAAGTCTGATGATTAATTTTAATAATTAAATGTCATTTTACTAATCAATTATTGTTAAGCAAAATTAAAATTTTAAGAATGCTAAAAACCTAAGTATAAGGCCTAACAATGTTGTTCTTAAATGAAAATGCCAAAAAAATGAAGGATATAACAGGTATAGCATAAATTGTTCCTATAGGTGCACCCAAAAGTTTAGACTGATTGAGCAAAAGAAAATTTGACTACAACGTTGAGGTGGGTAAATGCCTTTATTTTGCAATAATTACGTTTATTTACTCTTTTCTCAACTTTTATTTTAAATGCAAAAGTAAATGTTTTCTTTAAATTTTTAAATTTAAGTTTTCTTTTAAAGGTTAAATACAAAATAAAAAATGAATAAAATATGATATATGCATGCATATGAGAGTCACACTTGGATAGTACTGACAGGGGAATGCAGTGTACTTGTACACGAAATGAAAACGAAAATGAAAATAATTATCTGCCTTTATTTTAGGTTCGAAATGTTTAAATGTATATTTTTTTAAAGTATACGTCCAATTACAAAAAAGTGTAACTTAAATGAAAGGAAATAAAATTATTCTCTTTACTACTCTATTTTACTGCACAACTTTTACTGTTACCGTAATTTTACAAAAATATTTTAAAATAAGAATTATTGTAACTTAGAAACATTTACTCATTGAGTAGTTTTAACTCAAACTATAGTTGCTAATATTTTTTTCAGAAAAATCAGTTATAGATTAGATGAATCCCAATGAGTACGTGTGCGGGCGTCGTGGAGCGCAAGCTGATAGGTATGGAAGTTTAGTTTATTTTCTCTTTAAAAGTAAATAGTTAATTATAAATAATTTATTGCAAATATAATTTTTTAAAATAAATTGGCTCTTTTGTTCATTGGATTTTATTTTTTGTTAAGAAATTAAACTGTTGGATAGGTTTTCTCCGTCTGACCGTTGGCTCCCGCCTTAGTAATTCCAAGCTCTCGGGCTCTCGGGCTGTGTCGTGATAGTTAATCCATGAAACTAATATCAAGTCAAAATCTTAGAATATAAATACTCTCACGGGTTAATTAAAGGAATTAGTGAATATTATGGTTAATAGAAAGATAATCATCTTATGTATTCAACAAATTAAATGGGTTGGAGAAAAGGCTAAGGAGCTTGATATCATAGATTTTAAACTTTGGCATTCATTTAAATGTCGCACTAGAAATGGTGTTGGTGTTGTGATAGATAAGAGTTTGAAAGAAAATATTGTAAAAATTAATAGCATTAGAGGGAGAATTACAGCTATAAAGTTTATTGTTGATACTGAAATTTTTATGTTATAAGTATTCATGCTCCTCAAATAGGTTTAGATATAGGTTCAAAAGAAAAATTCTAGAATAACCTAAAACAATTAATACAAATGTTATCTCTTGAAAAGACCTAACTGGTAGTGAGACCTACAACTCTCTATGGCAACAGGTTAGCCATTAAAAGAGAAGCATAAAACAAAGTTAAGTGTTCATAAGATGAGATGCTTAGGATGATGAGTGGCTTGACACTTAGAGACAATATGTGAAATGAATATATTCGTGATATGGATGGTGCAGCTCCAGTAGCGGACAAGATTAGAGAAAGTCTCTTATATGGTTTGTTCACATTAAACATCAATCATCTAATGATCCGGTGAGGAGAGTAAATGTTTTAGATTCGACTTATGTTAAGAAAAGCAGAGGTGAACCTAAAAAGACTTGGGCATAATTAAAAATGGTTTTAATTTATTAAAATTATATGAAAATATGCCGTCAATAGAACACAATGGAGATAAAAGATTCATGTAGTCGATCCCACTTAGTGGGAAAAAGGCTTCTTCTTGTTGTTGTTGTTATTGTTGTTGTTGTAATGGATTTAAGGATCTCTTAGTATTAAAAATCAAAGCATGAAATGAATTGTCAAGTAGTATATCATAAATTTGTAAGATTTTATAATTATCACAACAAACATTTTCAAATATAAACCCTCTCGATATTTACTAAATTTATATTTACAAGATTTCTTCAATCATGCCTGAGTTAAAACACTACTTGTAGCTTGCCAACAAAAAAAAAGTTTACCATAAAACAAATCCAATATTTACAATAAATAAGATAATTCAATCATAGCATGTAGAGATTTAAAGCGAGAAGATTTTAACTATATAATTTTAATACTCTCCCACTCAAAAATAGAGATTGTTGATACAAAAACTTGACAGTCAGCATCAAAATACATTTTGATATGTCATCTCCAGATCAACATTCCTGGAAATTTATTAAAGCTTTGCAAAATATCGACTATTTTCTCGGTACCAACTTTGCGAGCATATCGTTGAAGTTTTATATCTACTTAATCTTAGAATGTGGTGGGGCGCCTCCTACGCTCAAATTGTGGTGATACTGTATATGTAGCATGTAATTTGCCTGAGGGTGGAAGGCAATGTTGTTTGCCAAATAAAAGGCATTTTGGTTGCCATAAAAGAATACATAATCCTCTTGTGACCTATTTAGTCCTTCAAAAAGCTTTGAACCAGAAAATCTCCTTACTAGCTAAAGTGACTGTAATATATTCATCTTTCAAGATTGATATTGTGATTATTTTCCATAATCATGAAACCCAATTAATTATGATGCCACCCAAAATATAGATTTACCCAATTGTACTCTTTGTGTTTGGGTCTACACCTAAATCTAAATCAATATAGCCCAAAAATTTTAAGTGGTCCTCCGAAACTTAAAAAAAATAATTGATTATACCTCTAACATAGCACAAAATCTACTTCACATCTGCCTGCTATTCTTTTCTCAAATTAAGCAAGCATCCACAAACCATTTCCACTACTTATGCAATACACTGTCTTGGGAAGATTACCTCATCATTAGTGATCCAACAACTAAAGTTTATGGGCCTTCTATCATGTACTTCTTTTCATCCTCAATTTTTGGCATTTTTTTTTTAAAAGTCTTAAGTGGCTGATGTAAGGCATACTTATTTTCTTTGCTCTTGTTACATTAAAAAGGTAAAACATCTTTACAATGAAAGAAAAAAAAACTTTAGAATAAAATATAAATGTAAAAGTTTTAAGTTATCCATTTTGTAATCTCTTTTTATCCAAAGAATCCTTGCGGCTTTCTCCAAAATCTTTCATTTCAAACTTCATTCACAACTGTTTTCTCATATTATCAATCTTTTAAAAGATTCCTTTCAATTACATATCATCAATATACGATAATAGAACAACATAGACTTTTTTTATTTCTTTGAAAACGATAATAATTGGTGTTGCATCTACATAATTCAGTCCGTGTTCATTAACCCATCTATAGGCAATGTTTCATATTATATAGGCTTTTATTAACATTGCACGGAAAAAGGATTTTGATGATTCAAAAAAGTCTTTTGGTTGAACTATGTGGTTGTATCCCTCCATATTAACAAGGAGAGAAGTTGTCAGTATATCCTTCTGTCAAGGCATAAACCTTCCTCCACTAGAAAACTTGTCACTAAGTGAAATGTCATCAATTTAAGAGCAAGAGAAAATATCTTGTTCTCACTCTCCCTCTATCTCTATCTCTATCTGTGTGTGTGTGCGCGCACGTGTGTGTGTGTTTGTTTGAAAATACTTTACAACAAACACATCATTGCACCTTTTTTCTAGTATATTTTGCATTTATTTAGCATATACATTTATTTTGTAATTCCTTCATATTCGAAGAGACTATATCTATTCTTCTATAGAAAACTCCCAGCAGACAAGCCTTTATACGGCTTCATTGTACTGCTTGAGCTCTCTTGCACCTGTGAGCAACATATAAGAGGTAAGCAGGCTTGCAAGTTCAGTGGCCTTCAGATTTAAGTCACAAGAGTTCTAAGCTCATGCAGCTACTCATTTTCTCGCACCATTTCCTATCTTTGATCCAGAATAGGTGGCTTTTCTAATTCAATATGCTCTGGAGTAAGAATTTCTTTTGCAACAATGTTTAAAATGTCTTTACACTACAAATTTATCTTAAATAGCTGAAATCATCTCCTCAATATTCAATGAAGTAATATTTCTTGGATTATGGATCAAGCTTGTTTTTGGCTATCTAATCAACATAAAATACGATGCATAGCTAAACCCCTTTAATTGTGATAAGTATATCACGTTCGTTGTCTAAGCTTCTTCAAGTTGAGTGCAAGTCATGATCATCGATTTATCAGATATGATATTGTGTATTGCATCTACTAAAAAGGCCTTAAGAAGATATGTATGAAGTCTCATGCACCTTGCATATTCATTGAGAATCTCATTAAACCTTTTAAACACCTCATTAAGAAGATATGTATGAAGTCTCATGAATCCTTTTTCACTAAGATCATTTTTTATACAATATGCCAAAGTCTTCCTAGGCCTACCTCTGCCTTTCTTAACATAAGTCGAATCTAAAATATCTACTCTTCTAATTGAATCATCAGATGGTCGGCATTTAATGTGACCAAACCATCTAAGACAAGTCTCTGTAATTTTGTCCATCACAGGAGCAACACCGACCCACGGATATATTCATTTCGCATTTTGTTTCTTAAGTGTAAAGCCACTCATCCATACAATCATTCTCATCTTGACAACACTTAACTTAGTTTTATGCTTCTCTTTTAAAGGCCAACATTCAGCGCTACAAAGCATTGTAGGTTTCACCACCATTTTATAAAATTTTCTTTTCAGTCTAAGCGGTACTTATCTATTATACAATAAGCCCGAAGCATTCCTACGCTTCAACCAACTAGCTTGAATTCTACTAATAACATCCCCATCAATATCACCACCATTTTGAACAATAGACCCGAGATATCTAAAGCGTTCACGCCTTTTAATAAGTTGATCACCCATAGTTACATTTATGTCACTAGAGCTACTACTACTAAAATTGCATTCCATGTATTCAATTTTAGTTCTGCTAAAACGAAGGCCTTTAGACTCCAAGTTAGACCTCCATAATTTAAGTTTTTCCTGAGCTTTCTATCTCGTCTTATCTACGAGAAGGATAACATCAGAAAAAAGCATACACCAAGATACATCCTCCTGTAAGTGTCCAATAAGATGATCCATAACTACAGCAAAAAGATCCTGATGTAAACTAACAGAAATAGAAAAATATTTGGTTAATCCTCCTTCTGCTCGAACACAAGTAATAGCTCTTGTATACATATCTTTAATGAATTGAATAAAAGTCGTAACAACATCTTTCTTCTCAAGAACTCTCCAAAGGATATCTTTTGGAACTTTATCGTAAGCTTTTCAAAATCAATAAAAATAATATATAGATCCTCCTTATTATCTTTGAGCTTCTCCACCAAACCTCTCAATAAATCTAAAGCTTCCATAGTAGGCCTACCCAGCATAAATACAAATTGATTATGAGAAATCTTTGTAATGCATCTTAACCTACGTTCAATTACTCCCTCTCCCAATTTTAAAGTATGACACATCAACTTAATTCCTTTATAATTTGCACACTCTTGTGCATCCCCCTTTATTCTTAAAAAATAGGGACCAAAATACTCCTCCATTCCTCAAGCATCTTTTTATATTTTAAAATAATATTAAAGACTTTAGTAAACCAAGAAACTCCCAAATCTCCTAATATTTCCACACTTCCATTGGGGTATCATTAGATCCTATAGACTTTCTACTCTTGGTTTTCTTTAAAGCCTCTGTAACTTCTTTTTATTAACGCGACGGTAAAAATGAAACATTTTATTATTACTAACGATATTGAGATCACTAAGCTCGATAATATTTTTCGAAATTTCGTTGAAAAGTTTAACAAAATAACTCACCCGCCTATTTTGAATATCTTTTTCTATGAAAAACATTTTTTACATTTTCATCTATTTTTTTTACATTTAAACTAATTTTTATAATATAACTTTTTATATTTTATCTTTTCTTGCATAATATTATTCTACCACCAACAAATATTTATAGAAACTTTTTTTGATCCTCCAAATACAACTTTTGTCACTTGTTTAATAGTGTTTGTTACTTTATCCCACATAGAATTTACTTATTCATGAATATCCCAAATTTTGAAATCTAGAATTTTATTCATAAAATTAATTTATGTATTTCTTTTAGATGTCCTCATCTAATTCTACGATGATGATTTTTAATAGTCTTTATTTTACAACTCTTTATCTTAAAATCTAAAACTAATAATCGAGGTTGAGCATTTAAATTCTCATTTGGAATGACCTTACAATTCTTACACTCTCGACGATCTCTTCTTCTCGTAAGAAAATAATCAATTTGTGTTTATTAGATTCATTTTATAAATAATAATATGTTCATCTCTTTTCTTGAATAAAGAATTAGTAATGACAAAATCATATGCTAAAGCAGAATCTAATATAGCTCTAACTTCTTCATTAATCACTCCAAAACCGTAGCCACCATAAATATTTCTAAATCTTCTACCACTCTACCACCATGTCCATTTAAATCTCTTCCAATAAAAATTCTTTCTTCAAATGTATCATTTGTATCAAGTCTTCTAAGTCATTCCAGAATTTTCTTCAAAACCTATATTTAAACCTTGTTGAGGAGCATGAGCACTTATAATATTAAAAATATTAGTATCAATAATAACCTTAAGAGCTATAATTCTATCTTCAAGTCTATTAATTTTTACAACATTATCTTTCAAACTCTTATAATTACACCTAAACCATTTCTAGCGTAACTCTTACCTGAATACTAAAGTTTCAAACATAAGTTATCAATCTTCTTAGCCTTTTCTCCAACCTATTTAGTTTATTGAACACATAAGATATTTATCTTTCTATGAATCATAATATCAATTAATTATATTAATTTATCAGTGAGAGTACCTATATTCCAAAATTCTATCCTAATATTAGTTTTATAGGCTAACTTTTTTACTCGCATCTGTCATTAATGTGGTAACTCTTGCTTATTTCACACTACACCCGGGGGCCGGTGTAGCAGCTCTTGCACATTTTTCATTGTATTCAGATCATACATCACGTCGCTTCCAAGGGATGCCCTAACACTTACACAATGATCAAAAGGACTCATGTCATGATTTTTTCAACAAGCTTTACGCTGGTTGTCGACTATCTAACCCAACCCTCCACGTTTCACATACGGGCTTAGGTCTGGCAATGGCAATGGCAATGGCAATGTTAAGGATCATAAAAAATTAATTTTATCTCTCAACACCAACTATAACACAACAAACAAAATCAAACAATTAAAACAATAAAAAAACAACTAAAATCAAGACAATCAAAATCACAAAAAACGCATCAATCGAAACCATAACAAAATCGAAAAATTACAACAAAATGCTAAAATTTTTCAAACATCAAAACCCTTCGTAGTCCTAAGAATGTGATCCTTTGAATAACCCAATCACTATTTACATAAGGTGTAACGCCCCATGCGGTCTCCTACATCCAAATATAACTAAGAAATTCACAATTATGCACCAAATTTAACAAATCAATCCAATGAAACGAAAAGTTAACTCAAAACAAGATGCACGAGGAATCCAGTTTGAAGTTCTTCGGGTCCGTCATAAAATAAAGTACGCCTCACAACACACCAACATGATGGGACCAGGTTGATTGGCTACTGACCAATCAGGGTTGGTTTTGGAGATTAACCCTTTAGACTAAGTATCATCTTGAAAAAATAGTGAAAAAATATTAGAGGGCTTATTCTTATTGATACAAAGAGGGGTATAAATACTCATTACAGTACTTAATGGTAAGGAAAGCAATAAAAACATAATACAGTGGGTTAAAAAAGAAATAAGAACAATTATAATAAACAGCTAATCTCTCTGATTAAGGAGAAAATAAATAGAGATTCATAAGATCCCTCATATAATTTATAACCCTCTAAATATAGAGTTATAATAAATATGAAATATAATCAACATTATTTGTGAGATCTTTCAACACTCCCCCATAAGCTGACATGAAAATGTCACCCATGGCAAGCTTGCTAACTAGATTCTCGTGTTGCACTTTGGAAAGGCTTTTTGTTAGAGTATCTGTTGTTTGGCTAGCAGTGGGTATGTAGGGCATACATATCACATCATTATCTATCTTTTGTTTGATGAAATATTTGTCAACTTCTACATGTTTTGTTCTGTCACGTAGGAGTTGACAAACTCTTCTATGAGTCCTTTTATCCATAATACTTCTCAGAGTCAATGGGCCACCGAGCAAAATTCTGCTTCAGCACTACTTCTTGCTACCACACTTTAATCTTCACTTTTCCAAGTAACTGAATTTCCGTCTACAAAGATACAATAACTTGATGTGGATCTTCTATCATTTACATCTTCTGCCCAATATGCATCTGTGTAGGCCTCTATTAGAAGATGTTCTCCATTTTTTGAACAAAAGTCCTTTTCCAAGAGTTTTTTTGAGATATCCTGAAATTTGGAATACAGCTTTGAAGTGAGTAGATCTAGGTGATTGCATGAATTGACTCACAACACTTACTACAAAGGCTATGTCGGGTCGAGTGTGAGTCAAATAGATTAGTCGCCCTACTAATCTTTGATAGCGTTCTTTGTTCATTACCTCATTAGTTGTTGTTGTTTTCAATTTTATATTAGGTTCTATTGGCGTATCTGCTGCCTTGCAACTTGTCATTCATGTTTCTTTAAGTAAATTAAGTATATACTTGCGTTGATTGACAAAAATTCCCTCATTGGATCGTCCAAACTCCATTCCGAGGAAATATTTCAGCTTTCCCAAGTCTTTAATATCAAATTCGGCTTCAAGTTTTCTCTTCAATTTGCTAATCTCCAGAGGATCATCCCCTGTCATGATTATGAAGTTAGCCCAAGATAGAGCTGAATAGGTTGCTTATTTACCTATCCTTTTGTTGCCTTATGGCTTTAGCATCTTTTACATCTCTTTGGGAGTTCATGGATAGGTTTCTTATTATATTTGGTGCTGGAGGACTGGTTATCATATTACGAACATATATAGCATATGCTTCCAATGGTGAATGATGGATTATGCTGGAACTTATCCATTCACTTATCACAATTAGATGCAACAAATAGCTGACTTCATAACATTTTTTAGAAATATTTAGATTACTTTGAGTTTCATTTATGGGACAATTGGTTGCATACATACTGCATAGTTCTTATGTACTTACAAATCTAACACCTAAACATTCATATTCACACACATACCATTTATGGGACAATTGATTTGTTATTCATCGTTTTGATGTGGTGAAAGGGCTTGCTGCTATCCATCGTTTGATGTCTTTCATCTCTTGTTGATTCATTTGAATGATATACATATCGAATTAAACCGAATACTATTCGATACAAAAGAGCGTTGTAGTATTGCTGCTTTGGAAATTTGCTGAGCAATGGTGTATGATGTGCTTTGTGCTGCCTCTGATGGGGTAGTTGGAGCTTATAATATTATTGCAGGTCTAATTTTAGCTAATGTATGCAAACTTTGCTTAGCAGCGGTGGATGATGAAGGGCTATTTGTTTGCTTCTCGTGATGAGGGGCTATCTATTTGCTTCTCGTGCTCCGTCTTCGTGGAATACCTTCTCGTGATGGATATTTTGGCCGAGGGGCTATATGTTTGCTTCTAACTGCTTATATTTGATTCATTTCTTCAAAGTTTCTTTAATATATATATAAATTAATCATTCTTGGTGATTTCTACACTTTATTAGCTAGTTGATTAGCACTAAAAAGCATGTTGTAGTGTTATTCATTGAGATTCAAAGCTATGTAACCTAACACAATAGCTTAATGAAACATGTTTGATTCCCTTCTGTGGATGTAGGTCTTTGACCAAACCACATAATTCTTTTGTATACTTTTATTTTTTGTTTTGATGAGGAAATTGCAACGCTGTGGAAATATTGTGTATCGAGTAATGCAAGTACTTATTTTCCTTTGTTCCATATGGTTCCAACATGTCTAAGACGTTTGAAGAGAGACTGTCTGCTATGTGGGATAAACAAGTAACAATTTTTTTTAAAATCTATGTATTAAAGAAATAGAACTGTGAAATAGGTCAACCACATATTTCTGGAATAGTATTAACAACTGTCACGGGGAGCTGGAGGATTACCGAACGAATCGAACGAGCGGTACAGAGCGTGAATTTGCTCGAGCCCGCTGAAGCAAAATTATTGTGAAATAGGCCCAGACTTGGCAGGAGAAAGAAAGAGAATGATAGTTTCGTGAAAAGCTCATTTGATCAACTAATTGCTGCTCCTCCAGCTCCCCCTGACAGCTGCATTGTCATTTTAGATACTATTCCAGAAGTAGCTGTTAATATACGCTTTCAGACCAAATGTGTTAAAAAAACTTGAGAACCCTACTCGTAGGAAAATATTCATGGTGCTGCGGCCCGAGCTGTGCATTAAATATTTATGTGTTTTAGTATAACAATGAGTTCGTTTTGTATTAAGTTGTCACTAGATTTTATTTACTCTCGTGAACAATTTATGTAATTCATTTTCTGATGTTTTTCACTTCTTAATGTTTTTACTATTTCATTTTGCTATCACCACTTCTCCATAAATTATTTCATCCTAATGCATTTCTCATTTCAGGATGGATCCACAGCAAAAACGCCGTAAAAGAATGATATGAGATGCAGCTATAGCGATATTATTATTGGAATACTACCGCTCCAGCACTAGACGGGTACCAAGCATAACGTCCTCATATGTTGGGGATAAATGGGTGGGTGAGATGCTTGTTGGACATCCGATAAAGTTCAGCAACATTTTTCGAATGACTGCGCCCATTTTTATGGATCCTCTACACGAGTTATGTCATAACCACGGCCTCCAAGGTTTATCTAGAACAACCACGAGAGAGGTGTTTGCTATGACATTATACATTCTCTCACAGAATGAATCAGTTAAAGGAGTTATGGAGCGGTTACAACATTCCTCGGAAACAATTAGTCAATACTTCCCCAAAGATATACAAGCACTGGTGAGCTTAACAGCGCAAAACATTAAGCCAGCGGATCCATCGGCGCAGCTATTCCTGAACAAATTGCAAATGACTTCCGTTACATGTCGTATTTCAAAGTAAGTTTTATTAGTTTGTTACTTTAGTTTCATAACATATTGAGTTGCTGACTATGAATAACAGAACTACATTGGAGCAATTGATGGTACGCACGTAGATACCCGACTACCAAGCAACGAAAAGATCGCGTACATTGGTCAGAGTGGTACAACTACCCAAAATGTTATGACAATGTGTGACTTCAACATGTGCTTCACATTTGTAATTGCGAGATGAAAAGGAATTGCACATGACAGTCGTCTTTTTTCATATGCAACTAGAAATAGAACACAGTGTTTCCCTGACCCACCTTCAGGTTTGTTCATCTCACTTTAACTTATAAATTACATGTATTATTTTTTAGGTTTGTCAGTTCTGTAGACACAATGACTTCAGCACAGATTAACGCCTTGGCTTTGTAAATCTAGGATTGGTCCTAGCATAACCATTGCACACTACCGAGTTAGGATCGTTAAGCCTATCTAGTGTGGACTACACGAACATGCTGTCATTAGCTCTCAATTATCGGGATTAAGTTCTGATGCAATCCCCGCACTGAGCAACTTGGTTCATTGCTTCTACAATATTTTCTAGTACAATAAAACAATACCTCGACTTATTTAAAATAAAATAATCTTTCTATACTCATTGGACACTTAAACGAAAAATCAACTTAAACAAATCAAATCAAAAACACAAATTCTCCTACTTCTCGACTCGTTGACCTCGGTCCTCGCATAGGACTCAATAAGTCAATGCCCTGACTGTAAACCCAGTAGAGTATGTGTAGTTCTCTGGTATAGTCATTGCACACCACAGAAAGACCCTTAGAAGCCCAAAGCCAAATGGACAATTTTTAATACAATCGGGTTGGAGCTTAAGGGTTCGGCTCCTAAACTGTCTGCCTTAAACTGATAACTTGACTTACCTTCAGTTTAGATACTCGTATCATCTATCCTGATCAAGTCGACCTTGCGCACCTCTTAGATTGAGAAAAAGTTTTTGTGCCCACTTTTGCAATGTGTCCAGGCATAATACAAATCCACACCACACCAAAAACTCAAACTCCACGACAAAAATTAAACCAAATAATCTAAATCTTCGTCTTCTTCAACTAGTTATCAAGATGAATGATATGCTTCAGCGTTGTCCTTTTTGATCTAGTCATTCTGTCTATCTTCAAGGTTGGATGTTAGTCTCAGTAATTTCGTTCCTAGTATAGACAATTCTCTCAGCAACTCTGACTAGCTTTACAGGATGAATGATAAGCTCCAATATTGTCCTTCCTAGTCTTGTCATCTTGTCTATCTTCCAGGATGAATGATATGCTTAAATGTTTTCCTTCCTAGCATAGGAAATTTTCACATGATAAGCTTCAGCATTGTCCTTCCAGATCTAGTCGGTCAATTCACCTCTTTGGGTAGATGTAAATCCACATCAGTTTTCCATCCTAATGCATCTAGGTAAACCTGAGATCTCTAGTGGATCGATCCCAAACAATACAATTCATAAAGGTCTAACTCCAATTCTCTAACATATCCAAATCAAAATAAACGCCCTTCAAACTCTGTTGATCGTTTCGCTCAACACTAAAATGTGCAGCATACTTTGAACACTTCATCACACATTAGGGGGTCAATTTGTTGACCACAGTTTTTGTCACATAAAAAACTTGTACAAACATTTTCCCCTTATCCGGTGCAGCCAAATTATCCTAATTTGAAAAAAGCCCATCTTTGTCCTGGCGTGGTCATGTTAGGCCTAAATGTGACCACGCCCGAAAGTATCACGACAAGTTCACGTTAGGCCCAAGCATGACCATACTCGAAAGTACCTCGGCGTGGTCACGCCAGCCCTGAGCGTGACCACGCCCGGTTGGCACTCCATCGATCTATGGCATGCTTCCACAGATCAAGCAACGAACAGACGTGTCGTTTCGCCATCAGATTGATCTCCGTCGTTGATGAGCCACCCAATCAAACGGCTTCGGAAGACTTTGTCACTGTCTTCCCTGCCTATAAATAAGCGATTGTCATGCCTCAGCACAGTGCGCATAGACAGACGACAGAAGCAGTGGGAAAAAGTGGGAAGAAGTCTTAGGCAAGCCTCATCTCTGGCCAACCTTCTCTCCAGTCAAGCTTCTTCCTCTCCTCCGATAAACTCTTCCCCTTTGCTTTTTTTAATTTAAAAATTTTATTTTCATAAGTCTGGTTAGGCTAGGTTAACTCAAAAGCCTTGGATTAGGCTACGATTTGGGTTCGACTCGGGTCGAGTCCTCGACCTAACCAAACCCAGGTCTAGCTCAAACCATAACCCAAATCCTAAACCTGACAACCCAAGTCTAGCTCAAACCTTAAACCAAACCCTAAACCTAACCCAACTCAGGTCAAGCTCAAACCCTACTCAAACCCTGAACCTAACCCAAATTAGATCTAGCCCAAACCTTAAACCAAACCCTAGACCTAACCCAACTCAGGTCTCACTAAAACTCTGCTCAAACCCTAACCTAAACCCTAGACCAAACTCGACTCAGGTCAAACCCAAACCCAAATCAAACCTAACCCAAACAGGGTCAACCCAGCTTAACACGGGTAAAACACAAATCAAACCAAACCCAACCTGGGACAAACCTAAATCAGATCTAAGTCAACTCGGGTCAACCCAACTCAACACGCGTCAAACCCAAATCAAACATAACCCAATTCGAGACAAACCCAAATAAAGCCTAACTCGGGTCAAAACTAAATTAAACTTAAGCCGATCTAGGGTAACTAAACGCAATCTGAAACCAACCCAGTTTAACACAATTCAACCCAACTTAACCCGAGACAAAGACGAATTAACCCAGGTAAACCCAAACTTAATCCAATTTATCCCAAGTCAGTCCAAGTCCGACCCAAATCTAAACCAGTTGATTCATATTGTACCTCAGTTCAGCCCTAGCCCAAGTCTAATACAAGGCTAAGTATTATTTTACGTGTTATTTCATATGTCATTTCATATGTAATTTTCATGCTTTGTTTCTTTCATATGTCATTTCATACTTTAAAACAAAAATAGCAAAAAATACATAAAACAAAATCAAAGGTGAAAACCTCTCACAACGTGGTTTTCTATGCAAATAGGGCATTAAATGAGCCGAGCCTGAGCGAGCTCAGGCTTGCCTCGTATTTGGCTCGTTCGAAATTGGCTCGTGTTCGAAATGGCTCGTGAACGGTGTGTTCGTGTTCGNAATAATTAATTTTTAAAATAAAATTAAAATAATAATATTTCTAAAAAAATGTTTGTATAAAATTAATTAATTATAATTTATAATATTTAATTTTATGAATATTTATTATGTATATATATATATATATTTTTTATTTATTTATTTTCGAGTCAAATGCGAGCGAACAAACTTTTGTTTATGTTCAGCTCGTTTACATTTCGAGCTTAAAAAAATTGTTCATTTTGGGCTCGTAAGGCTTAACAAACGAGCCGAACACGAGCTGTTCGCAAAAAACAAGCCAAATTGACAGCCCTATCCGCAATCATCAAAAATCAAATACCTAAACAAAAATCAAAACATAGAAATCCTTGATTTCTCAACATGACAAACCTAGGAATCGAACAAGACATTAATGCAAATATTGAACTTCAAATAAATATCTAAAACACACCAAGATGAAGAACAGAAACTGAACCTATGTAGATCCGACAAAAACCATATGTTAGCTAACTTAGACACTGAACTCAGGGTCATACATACCCCAAGTTAGTCTGAGTATAGAAGTCTAGTTTAACTTAGGTACTTAGTTACTGCTAAGGACTAGGATATACAAAATAATAAACCTACCTCGAAACTAGAGAGAACACTTAGGATAAAGTAACCAATGGTTACTGACATAGGTGTTTCAATCTGCCACAAAACTATGAATCCTTCATGCTCCGGCATTTAATGGGATTCCTGGTTATGAGGTTGGTCATACTCGACGGATATTAATATTCCCGGGACAAGTGAAAGCCATGGGCATCTTGATTGGTGAGATTATTCTCAAAGTCTCGATTAGTCCTCCCATAGAACCCCTTATATAGTCCAGGATTTTATTTCTCATCTAGAGATCTTTTCTTACCTGAATCTATCATTAGCTTGGGATTAAATCTACTATCACTGATCTTTTAACTTCATTTAACCAGTTCAAATTCATCAAATCAATTCAAATCTTTCTTATCTTGAGCCTTTCCCATGACAACTCGCCATCGGACTGTAAGTCTCATCCTTTTGAACTTAATTCTTCCAATTTAGATTCTCCAATTATAAAAATCCGATCTCTATCAAATTGGCTTTTCCCATTAATCGAGAGTTTTCTTTAGAGTTCACGGCTCTAAAGATTTAATTAGCTACAAGGGATTGCCCTTGTAGTGAATGAGCCCCCAAAATTAAATAAACTTTATCTTACACCCGTAACATAAGAGAAAAAATTATGATTCCGTAGATCCATAAATTTCAAAGATTTTTTTTATCTCAATGTCTGAATCCATTTTAAGGTAATGTCTCTATCTTTGGAGATAGTATGTTATTCTTCGAATGACGTATTCGATCATTTAAATAGAAATCTTTTGAAATCTATTGTTATCCTAAACAATAAAAAATCCCATCATAAATAAGGTAAGATATTATATAGTACAATAGAATGTTCTGAACCTTCTTGAATTGACATAAATAACATAATTGACAAATAGATTGTCAATTATTTTTATATTATTTCATTATTCTTGACCAACATAAATGTTATTTTCTATCTCATTATGTTACTATAATTTAAAAATATGATATTCACCGATTTGTTGATAGCTCGTGATAATTTTAAACTAGCAAAAGTAATATTTAAAACTTGAACTTTAAAATAAGTTATAGAGGATAAAATATGAATTGAAGACATGGTCAATAAGTAAAAGCTAAATTCATTTTTAATAGTTTGATTATAAGTTAATGTAAGTTATATTTCTTTGTGGCTCTTTCAATTTATTTAAATGATTATTTTTAGTGATGAAAACTGAACTCTAGATTAATTCCACAGACTGCCACCTGTTCTCTCCTTGATAATTTTAAACACCATGGTTAGGTCATGACAAACATGCTCCTGTTATAAGAGAAAAATACTAAGGTGAGGCAGAAGGGAGCCAATGAAGAAGTTTTTCATGACTATTTCCTTCCTATGGCAAGTTACATCAAGAAACAAGAAAAAAAGTAAGTGAAGAGATTGATATTTCAGAGGTCTCTTAAAAGCAAGTTGAGTAATTATTTTGTTATATATATTAAATTAATGTTTATTGATAGAGAATTTTTGTAATATTTTAAACAGTCATTTTATAATTATATGCATTGGATGAGCTTGAAAGGAAAAGAAATGAAATGGGAGAAAAAAATGAATGTTTAATGTTTTTTTTTTAAAGAAGGTAATTTAAAGGAAATGAAATGTAAAAGTTTCAATCATACAGGATTAGCTTCAGATAGTAATGACAGTGGATATGATGTGCCCGTGCACGTTAAAGGAAATGGTAAAAGTATACATTTGGATGCAATTTGAGGGTACCTTTGAGTATACTTTTTATGGTACCTTTAAGTATATTTTTTATGGTACCCTTGAGTACATTTTTTATGATACATTCAAGTATGACAGTAATCTTATTATGACACTTAAAGAGGTTTAAACAATAAATATTTAAAGTGAAACAGGTCATGATAAATTTAACATGAAAGTTTAAAATTTTATAAATAAATAAATGCACTGTTTTTATTGTTCATGAATAGTATTGACATGATAATTTAATGAATATTAAATTATAATTGTTCACTAAGTCAGATTTACAATTAAAATTAATGTTTTTTTTTTCAAGAAAAGAAAAGTCATAGGTTGTTATGGCTAACTGATGAGATTTAGTTTACAGGATGAGAACCACTGTTGTTAGGTATTATGGTTATAGTTTTTTTGTACTATTTTCTTTAGTATTATGGTTAAATTGTTAAATGCTAATTAGAGTTGTGTGCAAATTATGTGATTTCCGGATGTTTGACTTTTGTATATTACACTTTGTGGATGATTTATGGCTCTTTTATATATTGGGAGTTTTCTAAAAATTATATGGAATGAAATTGAAATATTAATATTGTCCTACCATTGTTTCTGACTTGGTTAATTTCAGGTCATCATGTTAGGTCGTGATAAATGTCTTCTCAATTTGCATCAGTCAATTCTCTGCTTAAATTGAATCTTCAGTTCCCTTAAATAATGGTGGACATAAATCTTGAAAAAACTTCAAGTACTTATTCGCAGAGACTGCATCATTTCCAATAGACTGTGATCTAGACTCCTGAATTAATTGAGTCATTGTCACCATCATCTAGGTTAGGACATTCGCGTTCACATTTATAGTAGATTGTACTTCAGCGATTGCTATCGAACTTTCATCTTCTATAATTTCAGGTGCATTCTATGCCTGAATGGATGTAATTAATAATATAAATCAACTTTTTTCTAATTTATCAAAACTTTCTTATAGTTATCTTTTTGGCTTTTTCATCAAGATTATATTGATTAATCTTGAACTTTACTCTTATACCACTTTTGTCAATATCGGGCCCGGGCTTGGCATTAACTACGACAAGTACAGACGATCGTATGGTGAGAACTAAATTTTCTAAATTTATTTTCTATAACTAACATTTAATAATTGAAAGCCACAAAGGAAATTAAACTAAAGTAATAAATTTACCTCATTACAGATTATTTGTGTCTTCTATAAACAATGTCTATTCTGTTGCTCGTCTTTCAATAAAATAATCAGACTTGAAAAGTTAGTTTAAAACTATGAGCAAACCAAAAATCAATGAATACTTGTATTGTTAAAGTGCAATAATACAAAAAAAAAGTACATGTCAGTTAAGTTTTTAATAAGTCAATATAAACATTTGATATTTTAAGAATATGATATTATTAAATGAATTTTACTATATCAATAGCATGTTTATATCATTTTATATCTATATAATCGTCACAGAAACATTGCCTAAAAGTTGTACCAATTAAGGTACTTCAATGTCAATGTCCCTTTTCATTTATGGACATGAGTACATTAACGTTCCCCTACTACTACCATAAAAAGATGATTTCATCATAGTCAATTATGCACATACAAGCAGTCGATATAAACATATCATTTGTATACTCATCTCATTCAATTTAATTCAATTTAATGTACAATATATATATATATATATCGCAGTAACAATTGCATCACAGTAAGTAGCTACAAACATATAACACTCATAACAATATGACCAATAAATAAAAAAAATATCTCATCAGAATTAAACTTATGCAAGTATCATTGTTTGCAAAATTGTTGAGAAAAAACAAAATATTATTATATATTAAAAATCCTGAGTACTCACTTGAATGACAATTCATTTATTTTTGGATTTGTCTTAATTACGACTCTTCTGAAATTGATATCTATAATAAAAATAAATATTCATATTATAAAACTTTAATTAATTATTATTTTGATTAACAATTAATTTTACATTTTTCAAGTATTAAATTTACATTATTATGTAATTCTAATTATTATTATTATTTTACTTTTCTTTANATTATTATTATTATTATTATTATTATTATTATTATTATTATTATTATTATTATTATTATACTTTTCTTTTATTCAATATATATTCAAAATTTTATTAAAACATACCTTATGTTTTCTCGATCGAGAGCCTAGGCACGCGGAACCATCCCCTTCCTCCACTACAAGCAAAATTCGGACCACACACACGGAGAAATTATTGCATATGGACACCGCATGCATCTCTGCATGCGGTGTCCGATCCTGACCGTAGATCACGGTGATCTACGGTCAGGATTATTTCAGTTTTTTTTAAAAAAAAAATTAGGTGGGGCACACAGAAATACATCCTGACCGTAAATCAGGTGATTTACGGTCAGGATCGGACACCGCACATAAGATGCGTGCGGTGTCCGATCCGTATGGATTAATTTTTCCTAGCTTTGGCTCCCTTCTTCTGACTACTCTCCAAGTTCAAATGTGGCTCAGCCCGTCGCCTCTCTTCCTCCTTTGTCGCCATCGGTCGCGAGAATCGACTCCTACCACACGCGAAGCCTCTTCCTCTCATCTTCCTTCCATCGGTCGCACAGTCCCAATGTCAGCTCCTCTTCTACTTGACATCAACGCAGCCTCCTTCTCTACTAGACAGAAACGTCATCGTCCATCGACGCCGACTACGTGCAATCCCTACCATACGGTCATTGGTCCACGCACGCATTGTTCGACTCTCAGGTAAGTCAATCTCGCCATTGCTGCCCCTCCTACGCATCATTTTATACACAAAAGTAACCTCAGAGTTCTCGATTGTACGCTTCGTCTCCCCCCTCTTCGGTTTCAAGACTCCTCGCTTCCTCTCCCTCTCTTCGGTTCCCCAGGTAACTGAAATGAAGCATCACATAGCATATCACATTCACCCAGAATAATTCTTATTATTTCCTTTAAAAAAGGAGAAAGCAGCTCTGCCCTTTAGAAATGGAATAAAATCCATCTAAATGAAGATAAGGTCCAGTACAAATGATAAATATGTAAGAAAGATAAAACATTTAGCATATCACACCCTCCCACAATAATTCTGATTTTGAGAGAGAGAGAGAGAGAGAGATTCCCCTCCCAAGAAATGAAGAGCAATCCATCTGTATGAAGAGCAGTTCCAAATGTTGAATTAACTTATATTCACATTCTAGCAAATAAAAGATTGAAAATAGTTCCAACTTTAGTGTTTCCAACCATATACTTTGAAAGCAAGCTGATCAGATAATAAACCTAATAAAATTGAAGATTGTGCATACCTGATCCAGGGGAAGTAAGATACCTGCATGAAGAAGACAAAATGTTTATACAAGATCAAAAAGTTTGCAACAAACTGAACTTCTATTGGAACTTTTTTCAATGAGCAACCTTTTGTTTGAATAGACAAATATAGACAAACAGCAGCCTTACAAACTCGGAACGCCAAAACTTTACATTACAAACAATGGAAGTTAACAAAACAAATAAATATATTCATAGAGAATAAATATGACAAACATTGCAAGTCTGTATATGAAACGCTAGAAATGCACAATGTACCTAAATGTGTGCAGACATGATAACATTTGAAGAAGAAACCACTTTTAGCTAACATGAGCAGTGACTTTGTAGATAATCAACGAATCCAAAAGTACTTCCAGAAATATGAAACTTAATTTCTAACGCCAATGATCATGTCACCATTCTAGCTGCATATTTTAGGGGTGTCACATTTATTGACACTTGATCCTCTATTTCGACTAAACAACAAAAGATCCTTAAACCTTTACTGGAAAGTAAATAAAGAATTTGTGCAAATCAGAATGCCCATCAAACTCTCTCTGCATCTAGCATACTTTCATTTCATAAATCTCAACATGATGATCATTAAATTTGACAAAAGCTTAAATAATGAAAGATAGAAATTAGAAAGACAATACAATTTTCAGCAGCCATGCAAGACAATTACTGCAACTAAGAAACGCCTCCAAGTCACAGTTCAAACATTCTTCATATTTATGAAAAAACTTGCACGGGGTCAATTTTGTCTGTAAGTTTTTTCAGTAATACCAGTGTCATAAACTAAAAAAGGTCTTCAAATTGTTTAGCCAAAATAAACAACCGATTAATGATTTGTGAGAAATAAGATCAAGCGCCGTCTGTCATTCAGTTAGGAATAGAAGTATTGATGTTGGCCATTTATCTAAATAACATGAATTAACAGACATTGCATGGTAGATTCCAGAGAAAATTTACCTTTACAATGTAAACAAAACTAGGCTTCTAATATCTACTGCCGATCCATCAATTCTGAAAGACCACAAATTAGATGGTGTATAGGGAGTTCAACATCTACCTTTTCATCAATTCATGAGCATATCGCGGAGGAAAAAAATTTTAGAAGTGCTGATGCAAATACGGTATGCTCCCAGACAAAAAGCTATAAGATAGTTATATCTGATTTAGCCAGAAAATAAAAAATTGATATTAACTGATTAAGTCAAAGCAGTTCATTCACTATTTACAATGAGAGCTGGTCTGAATACAGACAATGGCTTGTGCATATAACCTTCAAACCTAAGAAACCAGTCATGTGCCAACTTTGGGTCAATCAATCCCCTATTTCAAGAGGATTACCCAACATTGTTGCACCCACCGAATTCAAGTGATTTAGTTGCCGCCTACTTTCAATATAGAGATAATCCAATACACTTTCAGTCACGTAGCAACTTAGGATTATTCAATCACCAAACATTTCAAGAGGGAGGTTGTTCTAACAACCGTCAACTGTTTGTTAAATGTCAGTCATTCATCTTCCCTTGTTTCAGAAAAAGGAATATCCTAGCCTAGCACCCTCGATCGCTCACTAGCTTCAATTTCATCAGTCCCTTATCTGCTTAGAATAATTGTCATGATTGTCAATCACTTGCATGGCAATCACGATCTGGACAGATAATTTAGAATTAACTAAGGCAAATAGGGACAGTCGAAAAGTGAAAAGCATTTATAAATATTAACTATAGTCCACAATAATTTTCATATAGAAATGAGTGACTAAATCCACAATACACATATAAGCAATCTTCTAATAAATAAATTTGATTACTCAATAATACAATAGCACAAATAGTACATTAAAAGCAACAAAACAAAAAAACAAACAGACTCTTATCTATCCCCAACAGTGTCTCTTCTCTTGTAAATAAATTCTCAACTATCAACCATATTAATCTAGCAAACCTCTTCCTAAAAATGAAACTTAAACAAAATATTAGGTTTTAAGGAATTTTGTGAATAATTACTATTTTATTATGCATTAAAATTTTAGACATATGTTTAACACGAATGTTCAAAGAAATATATTGATCATAAAATAAACTTTGAATATTTCATTTTTAGAAGATTTTTACATAATCATCTTATAGATTATATTTTCATTTTCATTTATTTTGTTTTTTTTTTTTATTTCATTTTTCTTTCAGAAATTATCTCAAAACGCACTATCAAAATCTTTGCTAGTTTATATAGCAAAAGTACAACTATTTTTATTTTCTTTTATATTTTTTGTCATAAAGATACAAGCATTTCATTGCATTTTCCTTTAAAGTGCACGACTATAATAACATCTCTTTCCAGTACAATAAGGGGTGACTCCTGCTAGACTTAATCATTTATTTTTTATTTAACTTCTATTTCATTTATTTCCATATTTAATTTCATTTGAATTCTCATTTAACGTTGTGGAAAAGATAAAAATTGAAACCACGAAGCATGAAGATCATTTTTGCTTATGTTCATCCGGTTATGAGAGTGTTGTTAGTCCGTATAACAAATAAAATTTTTAAAAACTTAATTTAACGAAAACAAAGTAATAATTACTCACCTTGATTTCACTTTATGAGTGATCCTTTCAAATTCTTTAACTTGTGTTTTCTTAAATTGAATTCTTGAAATTGATTTATAAGATAATACTTAACACGTATAACTTCAAATGAATCTAAATATTACATTGGCTTAATTATGAGAATTCTAACATTTATTGTTTTCCTTCTTTCTCCTCTTGCAAAATTCTCAATGCGAACTCACAAATCCTTAGAATCGGAAGTTCTTTAATCCCTTATTTAGTAAATCCTAATATCAACATTTAATATATACAATTAACTTACTAAATATTTTGTAATTTTAATAAAACCCTAATCATACATTTTCTCTCATTCAATGTATTTGTTCGTCGAACTTGCACACAAAGTTGTATGGTTCAAAAATAACCTTATTGTTAATAAAATTTTAAATTAATTGATTACTTCCAATAAATAACCCATAATTCTTACCGCACTATCTTCTCCTTTAATGCACAATCATCAATCTCTCTTGTCCTATAATTCAACTACTTATTAATTCATAAAAATTAATATTAATTTATATAATTTAATTAATTGAATAGCATTTATTTAATTAAGCAAAATAGCTTATATAAACCCTTACCCTAATATGTTGAGTTCCACCTCTCACACGAAATTGCCTTCATGCTTTCTTAAAGCTCGGTTCGTTGCCTCTTGCACAAGTTGCGCGCACGAGCTCTCCTCTGTTCGAACCCGCACAAGATGATATGCTCAATTCAATCCCTATATTTTACAAATGGAGAAAAATTTACGTACGTAAGAAGTACACAGCGCTGTGTACGTCAGGGAGGTTATTCAGTGGGTATTTTGAGGGGTTATATCAGCGTTATACCCCCTGCAACATCTATGTAACCTACAAATATATGAAAACAGAAGCGCAGAACTTACTAGAAGGTACAGGGAGGTTACAGGGAGGTTACAGGGGTATAACGTGAATATAACCCCCCAATACCCTCTAATTAACCTCCCTGACGTACGCAGCACTGTGTATGTCTTACGTACGCAGCACTACGTACGTCTTACGTACGCAAATTTTTCTCCTACAAATGAGGGTCCTTTAGCCTTCCTCCCTCGCACACAGAAGCATCGCTTGCTCTCTTTTTCTTCGCACAAAAGCCGCACACAGCTTTGCTCCACCCGCAGTTAAAACCATAGGACTAAAACAACGGCGTCAATTTCACCTCCACGCATCGCCGCTCGAATCCCTCCTCCTACGAATGATGCTCCTTCTCCTGTCCTTCACGCACAAAGCCCTCAGCATCAACTCTTGCCAATGGCGGCAAATCTCCAATAAGAGAAGCAAGCAACCGTTCTTACACAGTAACTTCTTCCTCTCCAGCTCTCTTCCTCCATCACTTTCTCTCTTTGTCTCTAACATGAACAAATGAATCTTGTTTGTCCCCCTGCATCTCCTAATGATAAAACCATCTCAAGGGTTGTTTTGAATCTACATATTAATTATTTTTTATTATGATTATTACAATGACCTTTCTATACCGTCTTTCCTATAGGCTTAAAGTTATGTAGCCTATACTTTCAAAAAAAACATCCAAACTACTCTCAGCCATCGCCATAATCTTATTTTGTTGCCTCATCCATTGCCTTCAAATTGTGCCATTTATGCCTTAAAAATGAGAACCATTATAAATGCCTTCAATCGCCTCCATGGCTTTCATATTTCATTTCATGTGTCACATATAAGTTGTGTTGCCACCATATTTAAAATTACCTATATTTCCACCGTAGTCACCTACACGACCTTTAAGCATTGCATTGTCCAAAGCATTCATGTCATGAGGCCTTCATCTCCTTCATCTCCAAATGCAGGTTGAAGCCGGCTATCCTTAACAGCCTCCTTGATGCTTTGGCTTAACTAATTTGTCACACCAAAGTCATGTCATCTTCACTTCCAAGAGGATCATCCCAACAATCTTTCATGGCCTTCCTCACATTTCTATGTTGCCTTGTTCATTGCATGATGGTCTTGCCTCCTTCTTCTAACAGAAAAGTATTAACCTAACCATACTTGGTGACTCCACAACCTTGAATCAATTTGTTCTCAACCCCTTCAGTTCGTACCACCTCCAACTCTAGAAGGTGGCGATCAAAGCCATACTCCACTGTCTACCCAAAGTTTCAACATCATCTTGTCCATCAACCAGAAATATGTCGCTTTTGCTTTTGCCTCCTACGGAGGATTATCCTGGTACACAACATTGTTCATCACATTAAGTTCTCGTTGCCTTCTCCTATAAGAAGAGGATCAACCCAATCATTCTCGGTAACCTCACTTGACACCACCTTAGCTCGGGCAAGCTTCAATTCCATAAGGAATATTATCTAAGCTATCATCACCAATCTCCCTGACCTTTTAACATAGACTTGTTCATCCGCCCAATATCGATTTGCCTTCACCACAAATGCAAATGATGCAAACGACAACCTACTTCTTGCTTTGTATTGAAAACTTCTCCAATATTTGAGAATAGAAGCCATAGTAGTTCCTATAAACTATTAATGATAGATACTTCAACTAAGCAAGGGCACTTAGGTTTTCCCATTTTCAAGTTTTCCATGTAAAAATCCATATTCCTATTCTCTTCATTCACTTCTTTGATTGCGTGTAGAGTTTCATTCATAACTAGGGAAATCAAACTACCGCTCTATTGACACTACATCTAACAAGCAACAAGTACATTACCAAAAGTATGGGCGGAATCAAAATAAAGGCACTAGGGCNATATATATATATATATATATATATATATATATATATATATATATATATATATATATATATATAATAGAAATTCCAAGAGGATTCTTTACCCGACCCACTCAATAGAACACATACACGTTCGCAAATCGTCCCCCAACCAAACATGTCGCCCAAACTCATAATTTGCCCATAATCACATTGAAGTTGTCCATTAGAAAGAAATCCATAGAGGATGAAAGCCACTGTGCACCGCTTATGGAAGCAGAGAGAAAAATCAACAAAGACAAGAGGTACTCTTTGCACTGGTTGTACTCACACGGGCAGAGCCAGCTGTTGCGGAGAGATCACGAGTGGTTGGAGGAGTGAGGTTAGCGTCAGTTAATATTGTTGTCGGTCAGTGCAGTCAATCCTAAATTAATAATATCAAATTATTTTAACATTCAAACACGTTACTTTTTCAGATATTATTTCTTTGTCAAATTAATCAATTTTTCTCCTTGTTCTTTTATTTTTTTGGTTCGTGTAATCAATAAGAGGAAGACCAAAAACATCAAAAAACATAGGCTCAAATCACAATGCTTAATGGAATGTGTGGAGAATTTTATATTAACACAAACATTTTATTAATACATCATATCAACGTATTTTTAGCACAAAACAAGTGCTTTTACAATAAAATAAGATTTAAATTCAGGGAAAAAAAGTCAAAATAATCACCGAGGAAGAAAACTGTGAGATGGATGCGTAGATGAACAGTAAGTTATCTGAAAAAAATCTTGAATAATTACAAATGCTTAAGAAATACATTTTAAAACTATCAATTTGTCACGCGGTAAAGAAAAATTTATGACTCCACTCTGATCAGAAGATACTGATCTAAACATGGCCTGACAGAAAGCACAAACTCAAAAATAAATCACATGTATTGAAACGGTTTTTCAAGTTTAATTGATAGCAAGTTGTTGGCGATACCCGCAGAAGATGCCCATACTGCATTCATTATTGACTCTACAATGGCACATTTAATATAGAACTTATCAACAAAAAATAACAATTCTTTAAAGCGTTAAAACTGATCTACATATGGATCTTTCTTACAAACAGAAGCACCCAAAGCAGCTCTCGCACAAAAGAAAAGAAGAAGTAGAGTTTAAGGGCTGTAACCCAAAAACCCTCACGGGAAAACAACTAGCCAAAGGGAAAAGAAGAACAAGTCGCAAAATGTTCAAAAGACTAAGGCGAGAAAACGGAGACACAGGATACCTTTCCTCCCCGGGAGCTCCTTCCCCTCCTTTTCGTAGAACTCCCTGATATCAACAGCAGGCTTTCCCTGCCAGCACCGAACTGTAACCCTCCGCCTATTTGACAACTGAAACGAGTCCAAACCCCGCTATTGGATAGGAGAAGCAAGAGAGAGGGAATAAGGGGACAAAAAATGATTACCTCGCAGACAACAATGTCGCCATTTCCATCATCGGCGTCCGTTTTGGCGAGCTTCGCCGGTTGAACCGAGTCGCCATCGCCGTGATCGCCGTGATCGCCGGCCCGCTTCTTTCCCTTCTTCAACATTCTTTCGCGGAACCCTCAACGCTGACAAAACAGCTTTCCCGTCAAGCTGCTGCAAACTGAGGCAAGGGCGGGAGATGAAGGGGGCTTTATTTATCATATGAGTCGCGGGCTCCACAGTCTTCTGACCGTAATCCGATTGAGCAAATGGTGATCTTAATATTTTTTTGGCTAATAATTTTAATTAAGGGTATTAAGGGCCCTTTGGGGGAGCTCATTAGTGTCTGGCGGTATTTTCAAAATGCCCCATCACTATTTGAAAAACATATTTCAGACGCTTATCCGAAACCACGATTGGATTTTTACACTAAATGCAGGTCACGCGTGAAACTCTCAAGACCCATTTAGGATAAGCAACTTATTTGAATAAACACAAGCTGTCACAAATGTACCCTAAATTTTTAATATGAGATAGGATTTAAATTATATATAAATAAACATTACATTTCATTATTTCGTGCATGAACAACATGCAATTCTTTCGACATTGTATATCTTAAACAAAATAATTACATAACCATCCACATTTGAAACGTTGNATAGGAGAAGCAAGAGAGAGGGAATAAGGGGACAAAAAATGATTACCTCGCAGACAACAATGTCGCCATTTCGATCATCGGCGTCCGTTTTGGCGAGCTTCGCCGGCGGAACCGAGTCGCCATCACCGTGATCGCCGGCCCGCTTCTTTCCCTTCTTCAACATTCTTTCGCGGAACCCTCAACACTGACAAAACAGCTTTCCCGTCAAGCTGCTGCAAACTGAGGCAAGGGCGGGAGATGCAGGGGGCTTTATTTATCATGAGTCGCGGGCTTCAGAGTCTTCTGAACGTAATCCGATTGAGCACATGGTGATGTTAATATTTTTCTGGCTAATAATTTTAATTAAGGGTATTAAGGGCCCTTCGGGGAGCTCATAAGTATTTTCAAAACCCCCTCGTCATTTGAAAAACTTATTTTGGCAGCTTATCCGAAAACACAATTGTATTTTTATACTAAACGCAGATCACGGGTAAAACTCTCGGGACACATTTTAGGATAAGCTGCTTATCTGAATAGTATTTGAACTATATATAAATAAACATTAAATTTCATTATTTCGTGCATGAACAACATGCAATTCTTCCAACATTATATATCTTAAACAAAATAATTATATAAGCATCCACATTTCAAACGTTCAATTTTATGAGAAAATAAAAGAAATGTCACACATAAGTTTCTAAATCATAATGGATATTTTAGATGATTGTTTATTAATTTTCAATTTAAATTTAACTTATAAATTAGGTGATATTAATAATATTTTGTACTTGGTGAGTAAATCTAAGAAATAAATTTTCATAAATTTAACTAGAAAAGGATAAATTTGTCATCATAAAATTATAAATATAATCATTGTCACTTATAAAAATATTTTATTATGAGTTTGTCTAAGAACTATGAGAAAATAGAAAATTTGAAGCAATGGAGTGGATTTTATGTCTTAGTATTGTACAAAGATTTTACGTACAAATAGAAAAAAAAAACAAAGTACTAAGCTACACCAAGGTTTTAGATAAAAAATTTGAAAATTAAGAAAATAAAGTGGAGCCTATTACAGGCAAAATGACCCAACATGCTCGTTGAGTTTAAAAATATTAACTTTTTCTTGTAATTAAAAAATATGAAACTACGAAATATTACACTTACTAGTAACTTGTTCTTTAATGATTGTGGTGAGAGAAGATGACGAAGATGATGTTAAGCGATAATTGTTAGGTGATAAAGGTTGAACAATAATGATAATTGAACAACGATGATAAAAGTTGCGCGACAACGATCAGAAGACGGCTATCAAAAAATGGTGATAGGTGATAGCAATATGACAAGAATAATCAAACGATAAGAATTGGCAGATGATAATTGGGCAATTATAATGAAAAGATAATTGTTAAGTGATGATGTTTGAAGTATGATGATTAGCTAGTAAAGGCTGAGTAATTATGGTGATAATTCATCATTTTGTTTCTTGTTTATTTTAATTTTTTGTTATCCTGGTACTATACTGCAATTAAAGATTTTTAACAGGGTCATTATAAGAAACTTCTATTGTAAATTTAAAAAATAACTTTTTTTTTCTTCCATTATTTTTGTAATATAAATTGTCTATTATAAAAGTTGGAAATGTATTTTTCGATTCCCATTAATTTTTTCATATAAAATGTCACAAGTGATGTATAGAAAATTATAAAAAGCAACTTTTTAAATTTCATCATTTTTATGAATGGTAACTTCAAGTATGTGTTATAGGTTTTTCATACTCTCAATTTAGCTAAAAGTATTTTCAATATTTATTTTTGATGTATAAATCTTTCAAATAGTGCTAATGATTCTTCTCAATTTATAGAGTAGTGATGGCTGGTAGTTAAGTTATTTATGTACTGCTTCACTTTCATGGAACTTCTATTAGTACATACAAATGAATTTCTTATTATTTTTCTTTGTGTTTCATATGCTCCAAGTGCTCATAATCTTCGATAACTTTCATACATCCTCTTCCGAAGACTCTTATGTAAGAAAAAGTTGATTTACTTCTCTGTGTGATTGGTGGGTCCTCCTAGCCATGCTTGATTGAATTTTAGTTCTTTAGATCTCTTCGAGATTCATGTTGACAAGTTTCTCGTGTACATATTTTAATTCTCTGATGTTCTTACATTATAAAAGTGATAGTTGTGATGAGAATAAGAAAAATGAATGTAAAAGTATATTCATTTATTTTGTAATTAGTGCTTAAATAATTACACACCCTAGATTTCTATGCTCATGATTTCTACAATTAGGGTTTCATTGTGTGGTTGTTATTCACTTGTTCTTACATCATCGTGCCATGGTCGGTCGACTTTCAGATCATATCCTTGGTGAGCAGCAAGAAACCTCGGATGATAACCCAAGCGAGGATATGATGAGTAGGGACTTTGAATTGTCTGTGTCGCAAGCTCACCCCGGGGAAAAGAAGAAACCATACAATGAGAAGAGGCCCAGAGGGAAGAAGAGGTCGGAAGGAGGAAACCGGATAGAGGGCAAAAGATAGACAAAGCAACTTGCCTACGAAAAGTGGAGGACGAATGAGCTAGTGGATGAAGTAGGGTCATCTGAATCATTGTAAGGCCTTCAACAAGGGAAAGATCGGGGGGAAGGAAGTAGGTTGGGTGACCCTATACTAGCACGTCAATCCAACCTCCTGTTGGAGCCCCTGTGCTCAAGATACGAGAAGCTTTTGATGTTATGTTGTTGATTAGAGGGTATGCGACCACGTGTGTTCCATCCCACCCGATGAAAGTTGTTCGTCATTTTGGTGGCCTGAGGCTGGTACGAAGAGACCCGATCTTCGTGGCTAAGAGGAACTTTTTCATATTCATTTAATGTTTTTAATGCAGAAAAGGCGGTGGAGATTTCTCCTCTAGAGGGCGATGGTCAGGGCCCGCCCTCATGGTTGGTTGAGAGAGCACCAACACCAGTCGGAAGCAAGGGAAACATGATCAATCGTCTAGCCAACACCTGAGGATTTTGCAAAGAAGCAAGCGATGGACTACGGAAGTCCGCTAGGTCATTGGTTTGTCACTTGGAAAAAATGGAACACTCATTTACTCAAGCAAACGAGATGATGCGTGAGGAAGAGATAAAAGAGCGTTCAACATAACTAGCAGCCTTTAGGCTGAAGCATTCAGAGTCTACAACTCATCACTCGGAGGTGAGGAATGTTAGACTTGCTCGATGCTCTGATTCCGGCTTGAAGTGGAAAGTGTATGTAGATTTAGGTTTGGAGGAAAGGTTTCATACTAGAAGTTGCTTCGACTAAGACTTGTCTTGCTTGAAGCGATGAATGTACCCATGTAAAATATTTTGTTTGAAGAAATTTAATTTTGTTAAAGTTTTTATTTCTATAATTATCTCTCTCAGTTACTGAGTTCGTGTATTGCACTTTTTTGAAATAAAGGTACGATATTCCTACAAGTTTGCTTCCTTTAGTGCCCTGTATAAAGGATTGAGGATTTGTTTTTTGGTGTTGCAATCGCTGACTCTCTTTTGCCTCTTTCTCTCAGTTTCTCTTCTTTTGGCCTCTTTGCTTTCATTCTGATTGCTCCTAAATGTTCTTTCAGTCTCTATGAGTCAATTTTAATGATCCAGCTGTCATCCATATCGTCAGGGTATTTGTCTTTGTTACAAGACACTTGAGCTTTTGATGTTGATGACTAGCTCCAAATTGTGGGACTATCTAATTAGGTAATCAATCAATTTTTAAAGGATCTTATCTTCTATCCATACTAGTTATAGTGGGGTCTTTGACAATTATTCTACCACGAGATGCGATCGATCTTCGACACTTGTGGTATGATCGTGGCCCAAATCGTGTTGAATTTGATTGTTGTTATCATGAAACATGTCATCTACTATCGTTGAGCTGGGGTCACATGGTCGCGGGAACTTTTCTACTTCATGTTCTCTTTTTTAGTTGAGTTGGACAACTGACACTCCATAACTTACTGCGAAATAAATTGGCCGCAAAATGCAAGTTTGTGTCAAGTAACAATGCAGTCAAGGAGTATCGTGTATCGATCCCACAAGGAAAGTATAAAATTTAATTTCACAGAAAAATCTCTAGTTTACTAATTTAGTTAACCTTGCTTGGCGGTTATCAAAAAGAGGTTTGAAATCCTATTCTAATAAAAATAAAATAAACCGCAGCCGTAGCCAGAGGAAACAGAAAAATGGAAAGATCTCAAGAGTTCCATCAAGATTGATGACGGTCGTGCCTATGTGATTTGAGTATTGTGATGATCGTGATTTTCTAAATATTTTCTTACATGATTGTTGACAATCAGGGATGTGTTACCCCCATATGCCCATGTATATGTCAAAAAAGCTTATAACCCATGAAGTTGAGGCTTTCTCAATTCCTATGGCATTCTTCATGATTATTCTAATCCCTATAAAGATTGTAGAATTTCACTATAATATGTCTCTTCTCTCACATGTTAGTGGTTAACTCTTTATTTCCACTATACACGGTTAAAAGTCGTAGTTTCATGAAACATTTTAACATCTAGTTGCCAGACTAGGAGTAAATTAAGATTGAAAGTTGACCAACAACATAAGCCATGAAAGCACGAGACATCAACTAAAAAATCATCTTTGAAAACAACAACACAAATCACTACTCTTATATCACAAAGATGCCAAGAAAAGTTAAGCAACACATTACCGAGAAAACCACAGATTCAAAATCCATGTAGATTTTTATTGTAAGAAATAAACATAAATAAAAACATACAATAAAATTTGTTCTCTCCACAAATGTAGCACATTTTCCTCTCATGCAATAGATCTCTCAAGAACTCACACGAATTTAATGTTGGAAACTCACATCTTGAGGTTCCAATCAAAAGGAAGGAAAAAAAACCATACAGGAATTTTTTCTGTGATCAAAACTCTACCTTTCTTACAGCCTCCAACCACCCATGTTGCCCTAAGATCGATCTCATGCATTAAGTTATGGGCAAAGCTCGACAAAGTTAAGAAAATCCTTGCCAAAATAAGTTTTGCGAACTGGCACGAGTGCGTCAAAGCCGGCCCGAGGGCACCGTGATTACAATGTGGGTGTGTGGAAGGTTGAACAAATGAGTGGTCATGGTTGCACGAGATCTGGCATGGGTGCAAGATGGAGTTTAAGCGGGCAATGGTGATGAATCAGGTTTTGCAGTCGGATAAATTCAAATTCATGATTGCGGTCATGTGGGTATAATCATATGCCTAAAAGGAATAATGATAGACTGACGATACTATTTAGATTTCTCATAAGAAACAACAAAAATAGTTCAATTGTCAGAAAGTTGTAGTGGCGGTGAGCAGTGGAGCATCAACTTCTCGATCTGGTGTAGGGCTAGAGGTTCATATTTTATCTATTCCATTTCATATACTGCATATTTGATTCAAATAATCTCCATTGGCGAGTTAATCCTCATTGAAAGAAACGTTCTTTCATGGATGCAGGACCATTCATAGAAAACGTATGGAGAGTGGGCTTTGTGGTGAGCGATGTTAGGGAGGAGTCAAAAGAGGGGCTAGGTGCATAGTAAACGACTCATTTGTCCGTTGCTACAAGCTTCACTGGTTTAAAGGAGAAGGGGGAATCTTATCGACCCTCTTAGTGGCTTGAACCAAATTTGAACGAGGGTCTAAGTATATTGCTTTAAATGAAGAGATCTATCATAGGAAGGGGAAAGGCTCCGGCTACCGACTCAATGATCTCGCTTCCCCCGCTTTTTGAAAAAAGGAAAAAGGGGATCTCACTTGAATGAATTCCATACAGAAGGAGTGATATCTACTTTATTTTTCTTTGACATGGGTTATTGAATACTGTGCATATTCAAATATTTAATAATTTAAATAATCAGGTATGTCATTGGAAGCAGTGGACCATCCCGAATGATAGAAATATGGCTTCACGATGAGTGAAATTATGTAAATCAAGAAATATTGGATATTTGCAATGATCTATGATTAAAACTAATAAATCTTTCTCCTATCAAACCTGAAGATTATATAGGGGTTTATTAAATCTAAGGTTTTCAAATTTATATAAGAGCAAACTCCTATAATTAATTACATCTTAAGAAATTAAAGTTTCTTAAGAAAACTCTCGTCAAGACTGTGGTTTTGTCCTCAAAAAATTTCTAAGTTTAGGCCTCCATGATCGGTCATTGGATTTCCAAATGGTGAAGGCTGAAATATTGAATAGTTATTATCAGAACCCAAAGAAATAAAAAGGTAGGAGATGTTGAAGATACTGAGCAGCTCGGTGAAATCTCTATCATCTTATTGTTTGACTTTCATGTTTTTTAATAAAATTTAATATTTCATCCTAATGTTTTATTAGAATTTTAAGGCTTGCATTGCATGACAGACACTCATGCAAAAAGTCTAAGGAGAGGATATACGTCATACCTAGACGAACAACCTCAGAATCCTAAGATGAAGTTCGCCGAAAGAAGTAAAACTCGGGGCCCTAATTTATGGAAGAGAAAACATAAAAGGCAATGGACATACAAACCTTCTTGGAACGGACTGCCATCCAAACCACCTAAAGACAAGTAAAACATTCATGACAAGTCTTAATGATGTAAGATAAGTTGGGTTGTTGTTTTATTTGGAATAATATGTCTTATGACTTGACTACAAATCATGTTGCCTAAGTACGTATGGTATTCATAATGTCAAATGGCTAGTGCAAGTATATTTTCGAGACTTCAAATTTAAATGTTCTAAGTCTCACTTCACTCAAGTGTTTTATTATGTTTGATTGGTGTTGAATGCGTTGAAGCGGGCTTTATAATGGTTTATGCAAATCCTTGATGATGAAAGCATACAAGCTTCATTCAAAAAAGGTCAATCAGTATGCATAGACAGAACTCGCTTTATAAGGTAGTGGTTCTCACGAGTCAAACCACTCCATTCTATGCAATAAGTGAGAGTTTAAAGACAAGGAATATAATTGATGTGTTATGTTCATGCATACAAGTCGTGTTCTTGTTCATATTCTTTAATTGAAAAGATATTTATACTCATCTTTATTTATTGTCAATCAAGACTATTTTTATGTGCATAATATTTTTTTATGGGAGTGAATGCAACAATTTTTTTAGTTTAGTTTTGGTTATGAGTTTCTCTTTGAAATATTTAGTTACAGTTGTTTACTTGGTTGTGGTAGAAAATTTAATTCTCAGGTAAGTCTATCAGTAACCCATACAAAAGGCACAAATGTAAATATCGACCTATAAAGTAGTTAGACCTATCGAGTAAACATAGACAAACTGATAATGTGGGTGTCAATCCTAAATCTATGTTAGACTCGTTGAATGACATCGTCATATTTACCGTCGATGTTTTAATTATGGTTCATCCTTCAGTTGGTGTTTCATCTTCTTTTGGATAGTTTGAATGCTAATAGTTAGTATAACATACCACTTCTTAAACCTACAAAAGAAACAAAAACTAAAAAGGTATACCTTAGGTTACTACAACAACTTATTTTAATTATAGCAACCTTGCAAAATAAAGTAAACACATCCTAACAACATGCAAAGTAAATCTATTATAATAATTTACTTTTAGCAGTCTCACAAAACAAAGTTATTTTATTAGTTAATGCATGAGTTAATCATAGTCAATGTATATAAAGTAAATATCTTGTGATATTTAAAATGGGTGAATTTGTAAGTTTAAATTTTGATTTAAAACAACTCGATCAAGATGCTCATGTCTTTCCATCACATCAGGGTTATCATGTTCCTTGATTTACTTAGCCCAAAGAGGTAGTTAAGTTTACTTAGATAAAAAGATTCTTATCAACAACAATGGGTTGAATTGTCTAAGAGATCTTCGTACACCCGGACAGTAGGGTTAAAGTTTTGGTCGGTGATTTATGTTCATTATGATATCATTTAAGTTTTGATGTCTTTTTTTGATTTTATGGTTTTGAAAAGTTTAGGTTGTTTAAGCTTCTTAGCTGATTAAATTTTTATGTGATATTCATTATTTTATTTTAGGATGACATGATCAATATTCCATGGTTCCATCGTCCCGAAATCACTAGGGTTTGTCAATACTCCATGATCAATATTCCATTGGTCACAAGTGACTGAAAGGTTCTTTATTAGCAATAATGTTGGTCGAAAGAGATATGTTGACCCAATGGAAACTGTCCAGGTGACAAAAATGTTCACAGGACTTTGCCTGAGCAATGACCAAAGTCGAGCAGAAAGAACCCAACCTCAACATTCACCGAAGGGTCTCAAATTGATGTCTTGTATTATAGGAATCAACACATACATCAAGCAATGTCTCTTAACACTTGAGCAGACATCTTACTCTTAGGAAATAAAAAATTTATGCCAACAATAAAGTAACGGGATCTCCCAATGGAGTGAATTAGAGAATAACCCCATACATCAGTTTGTACTAACTTCAGTTTCATTGACTTCACTGTTGACCCATGTTTAGAGAAAAAAATTTTTCTTTTATTTTTCATACATGCAATATTCACATAAATCCAAATTTTTTATTTCAAACCACGAAGTTTGTTCTTTGAAAATATGAACTTCATGTCTCTCTCACTCATAGAGACAAGTTAGTGGTGTCATAGACCTACATCCATTTTGGTTTCAATCACATCAATAAACTCTATCATCTCAGTTATCAGGTAAAAAGTATTTTCAATATTATATTGAGCCATCACTATTGCCCCCTAGTCACCTTCCATGAATCACATGTGAAAAGTAGTCACGAACCTGACTTTGCTAGCTGGCACATTGAGATCAAATCTATCTTCAAGCTCAAAACATTTCTAATTTCAACAAGCTTCTAAGCAGTTTCATTTAAAAAAATTGTTATCCACATCACCTTTTTTAGGATATTGTATTCATTTTTTTTCCCAAATAAACCTTCCTCAAATCTCTCTGAGTGTAATTTTAGAATACCTTTTTGTTGGAACATGTGTGAAAATTAGAACCTTAATCTACTATGAAATAGTCAACACTAAGTAGGAATAACTCCAGATAGTCATCTTGGATTGATAATGTGTAGAAATTTGTAGAGAGATTCCTTTCTTGTTCTTCACCACCAAATTTCCTTTGAGCTTTGCATTTCTTCATGAAATGACGTTTATTTCCAAAGTTTTGACATTCTTTTATATCATTTCCTCTGCTTGAATCAAACTCCTCTCCTATACTTGAATCTATATCTGCTTGTATTCGTGTTCAAATTTCTTTATGTTTTCAACATTCAATGCATAATTGATCTGTATGTCACAATGACATAAGTCTTGGTATTCTCACAAGAAACATGATCCACTCCTTGGTAAATTGATTAAGTCTCTAAAAGTTAAATATTTTTACACATTGGGGTTTCACATGCAAGTATACGTAACATTTCAATAATACATGCCTTTAATTGATCCAGATATCGATCCAATAAGAAAAGTGGTAATGGTTATAATCAGATGAGTTATATTCTACTGCGGTAAGGGTCTTAATTTGAAATGTATTTTAAAGTGGTCTTTCTAACAACTACTCCTAAATTATTGTGCTAAGTTAAAAAGGCTAATTATAACTATTCTAACTAGGTTGGTGGATATCAAGATATGAAAGATACCAATCACTTGTGAGTGCATATGTAGATATGTAAGATTGGATATTAAGACTCTAATGTTGGTGGTGACAATAAGAGCATGATTATAGGTTACCCTCTTCCGAGTGTACAACAAAGTTTAGTTTAACTCGGTAAATGTTTCTTTCTGGCACCGGAGAATCTTCAAAGTTAAATCCCCTCAAAACTTATCTCCCTATCTAATTGTATTGGTCTATAAAATACTTTTTCTTCCCCCATAGGTTCAACATGGTTTTCCTAGTTGAAAAAGCCATAGTCCTTCCAGATCGTTATGGGTTCGTAATAAGTTTTAACACACCAATTGCTCAAATTGATTAGTAAATAAATCATGAAGTAAAAAACATCACATTAGGATTATAATGTTGATTCTATAAGTATCTTTGCATCCTACATAACCTACACATGCATCACAAGAGGAAGGTAAAGGAAACATCCTCACTAAGCATGAGAAGAACATGGAAACAATCATCAAATCACAAAATAAATCCACTAAATATGTGTAACAACCAATTACAAGATAATTGTAAAAGCACTGCTTAGCTTTTCTTCCAACAATGGATCCAACTCTTCTTGCTCTGATGTAATAGTTCCTCCATACAATATTCTCTCAGGATTCTCATCAAACACTAAAGAAATATGGTAAAAATACAAACTCTAATATTCTCCACACCTTCCTTGGCTTCTCTAAGCACTTCCCAAATGTTCCTCTATTTCTCCTCCACCCCTTGTGCCAAATCCTCGTCCAATTGGCTTAAAATCGCTAAAATAACTACAAATTTGCAGTTGAGCAACTGCAGAAAAACTGTCGTTCCTTGGCACCCAGAACTAGCGCCTAGGTGCCACATTCTCTGTTTGGTACACAGAGAGATGACACCTAGGCACCCAAAAGCTGGCGCCAAGGTGCCTAAATAGAGTGTCATGGTGCCCAGAATCAGACACCTAGGCGTCAGTTGTGTGAACTCGCAATTTACTCTGTTCAACTCCTTTTCGCTCATATTTCATCATTCTTCACTCCAAGTGTTCCACCTGTTTTACCTGCACAAAAAATACAAGAATGCCTTTATTTAAAGTACATTTTCATCAAAAATAAATATAAAAGACTAAGGAGATTAAGCATGCTCTAGGACATAATAAAATCCTTCAAACTTAAACGTTACTTGTCATAAAGTAACACTACAACTTTAAAAACCATTTTTATTAACTTTTGGCAGTGAGTTTCATTAGATTTCCTATAATTTTGCCCTAAGAATGTTATAGTGCAATTTAAAAGAAATTTTGGTGAATCAGAATAGGACTATGGTACAAGAACATGCAGTATTCGCTATAGGAATCCTAATTTTCTATATACGTCAAAATTAATTGTAATTTGACAAACTTTGGATTCCTATAAAGCATAAAATATAGAATTTTAAGAACTCTATTAATAAAGAATTGACTAATACATTTATGAAATAAAAACAAGCTTAGGGTTGCAACTAAGTATTCTCCTTTAAAAAGATTCAAGTAAAACTAATTTTTTATTAGGCTTGTCCTCAAGCTTCTCCTCAGTTTTTTTTTTCTTTCTTCTCTTCTTTTTCTTTTTCTTTTAGGATCTTTCTAAACCGTAATACTTTTATTGAGGATTATTATATCTGGATAGACTTTAAATAGTTTTGAATTTTACTATCATTTTCTTAAATATAAAAACTCATCACATTTATTCACTTGTTAATAGTGTATATTAGTTAAAAAATAATTTTTAATTGAGTCTCAATTTTTTAAAAGTATTTATCTAAGAATCCTAATTTTTAAAAAATAAAATTATTTTCTATTATAAGTAGTAAAATCGTATTCCTATCATATCCTACTGAATACCTTAACCCTCGTACAATTCATTTCACTAAAAAAAAAGTCAATTAAGTCTATTATATCTTTCTCAAAATTAAAAGCATGGTGCTCTAAATATAACACTACATACCATAAATCATTTTAAAGTGATATCAATTTTAAATAAAAACTATTGAGGACAAATAAAGTTATGCCTTAAAAAAATTTTCTAACCCCCCCCTCCCCACATTTTTTAAGCATTTACAACATTTAATACAAAATATAAGCAAGGAGAAAATAAAATTGAATTAATTTCTACCACAAAAGTTTAACATGTAAAATTGACATGTACAAACAAAAAAGACAAGTATGTAGCAACAAGTGAATCTCAGTCTGCATGTTTAACATGAAAAATGCATTAAAAAGATCTACTATATCACTTCTCTATATAATCTAGAGCAACAAGAAATACTAATATAATACATCAAAATAAAAAGTTAATACACCAATAACTCAATGACAACAGTGAAAATCCAACATAGAGAAACATCAAATCTAATTCTACTAACATACAATCAAGCAATCCACACGCAATCCTAACATCCACAATCAACATCAAATAATCCAATCCACACAAACAACAAACACAATACACTACAAATAGTTGCAACTAAATAACAAACTAACGCGTATGTACCTTGGGTTACCTCCCAAGAAGCACTTGTTTAAAATCGTCAACCTGATGAATATATATTCCTCCATAATAAAATTTTCAATTTAGTAATCCTCAATCAATTGTCCAATCTTTTGTTGATCTTGGAATTTCTACTAAATCTTCAAATTTCTATTTTTATTGTAACTTATTATTCTTAGCTAAATAATAATCATCTCAAGGGCATACAGATGATCGATTCACATTATTATTCCTAATGGTTCTTTCTAAATCCAACATTCTCCCAATAATTTTCTCTATTTGTATACTAATGTCTTTCTTCAAAGCTATAAGAAATAGATCCCTATAAGATAGTTTAAGGTCTTCTAAATTTTGGGTCGGGTTCTCTTTAGGTTTTTCAGATTCCTTAGGAATTTCTTCCATAAATCTTTCGGTCTCCTCTTCCTCTTTTCTCACTCAACATTCTCTTGAATCATATCTTCTTGTTCTCTTCCATTCCTTGACTTTATTGCTTTCAATTGCTCACTATTTTTCTCCATAAAATTCACCTCGGTGCTACTAGAAAGAATCCCTTAAGGACGATTGCTGAGTGAGTTAGCAATTCGCCCAATTTGATTTTTTATATTCCTAATTGCAGCCCATTAGCTTTGCATATGGACTCCCAATTTGAAGAACAACCTCTTCTAATAATAGCTTCTTCTCCTTAAGTGTGGGTTTGAGTTAAATCCAAGAGGAAAATAATGACTAAAGTTAGATTTACCTAGGTTACTCCAACTACCATTAGGATTAACTTAATTATTTCCCCAAGGTTGGGTTCCTTCTCCATAATTGTTATTCCAGTTAAAGTTGGGATAATTCTTCCAGCATGATTAATAATAATTAGAATGTGGGTTATTTAAGTGATTTTTTATCATATGGATAATTTTAAAAGAGGTAGTATCGATCAACTATCCAAATGTATTTTCCTTAATGAATGGAGGTGCTTAAAGTTGACTCATGCTAATTGAGAAGTTAAAGTAGTCAACACATATGTTTCATTAATATTTGCTACCTTCTTAGGGTTTGCTCTATCGGAGGGTCATTGAAAGTTGTTGGTGGTCATCTTTTCTATAAGAGAATAAGCCTTCTTAAATGATTTCAACATAAGCGAACCGTCAGCGGAAATGTCGATGATTGCTCTTAAAGACCCAACTAATCTGTAATAGAATGTTTTAATAATAAGCTAATTGAGTAATGCATGATTTGAACACTTCCTAAGAAGTTCTTTAAATCATTTCAAAGCCTCATAAATTGATTCACCTTTAGGTTGATAAAACAACATGATATCATCACTCAACTTAGTGATTTTAAATGGTGGAAAATACTTTGCTAGAAAATTATGGGTTAAATCCCCCTACGTTCTAATTGAATTTGATGCTAATGAATTAAGCCACATTTTGGCTTTATCCCTTTGGTAAAAGGGATAAAGTATAAGTCTAACAACATCATTGGAGACACCGTTATACCTGAATGTAGGGCATAGTTCTAAGAAACTAGCTAAATGTAAGTTATGGTCTTCAAAGGAGGATTGTCCAAATTGATTATCTTGCACTATTAGAATAATTGCAGGATTAAGTTCGAAAGTGCTAGCCTTCACAGTCGGGGTTTGTATACTTAAGTGAATATCATCCACCGTAGGGTTCACATAATCCCTTAAAAGTTTATTAACATTATGATCATTAACTGAATCTCTGTTAACTTGTTGATCCACCCTTTCTACAATAGATTCTTCGAGTCTTTTCTGATTTCTAATCCTCCTAAAAGTTCTCTCTAGTTCTAAGTCGTATGGTTCAAGGTCTGCAACACTTGAACTGCACATTCAACTCTAAAGACTTAACTAATAGAAGATATGTCTGGTATATCAAGCAATCAAAATTATTTTTGTATTTTATATATTTTTAAAAATAAACACAATAGATAATAACACTACAATTTTCAAATCTAAGTCTTTCATATTTGATTAAAAACCTCTTAAAGGATTATTTACCGTTGCTTCCCCTACAACGGCGCCAACCCACAGCGTGCCTATGTCACATTGAATAAGCCCTAATATTCTCTCAAGAAACTTGATCCACTCCTTGGTAAATTGATTAAGTTCTTAAAGTAAAATATTCTTACACACTGAGGTTTCACCCGCAAGTATACATATCGTTTCAGTAATACATGTGTCTAATTGAGTCCATATATCGATCCCATAAGAAAGGTGGTAATGGTTCTAATCAAATGTGTTCTACTCTACTACGATAAGGGTCTTAGTTTGGAATATAATTTAAAGTGGTCTTTCTAACAACCACTCCTAAATTAGTGCACTAAGTTAAAGAAGGCTAATTCCAACTATTCTAATTATTCAAACGGGGTTGGTTGATATCAAGATATGAAAGGTGCCAATCTCTTGTGAGTGCATATGTGGATATGTAGGATAAGATACTAATAATCTAATGCTGCTAGTGACAATAGGAACATGAATCTAGGTTACCCTCTTTCGAGCATGTGAGGAAATTAGGTTTAACTCAGTAAATGTTATCGTCTGTCACCCTAAAAACTTCTAAGTTAAACCCCCTCAAAACTTATCTCTCTATCTAATTATATTTACTTATAGAATATTTTTTTCCCTCATAGGTTTAATGTGGTTTTCCTAGTTGATAAAGCCATAGTCCTTCCGAATTGTTATGGATTCGCAACAAATTTTAGCACACCAATAGACCAAATTGATTACTAAATAAAGCATGAAATAAAACCATCAAATTAGGAGTATAAAATTGATGTTATAAGTATATTTGCATCCTACAGAACCTACACATGTATCACAAGAGAAAGGTAAAGGAAACCTACTCACTAAGCATGAAGAAGAACATGAAAACCATCATCAAATCACAAAACAAATCCAGTAAGTATATGTCACATTACAAGACAAATGTAAAAGTAATACTTAGCTTTTCTTCCAACGATGGATCCAAGTCTTTCTTGCTCTGATGTAATACTTTCACTTTACAATATTCTCTCAAGATCCTCACCAAACACTCAAGAAAGATGGTAAAAATATAAACTCTAGTCTTCTCCACATCTTTCTTGGCTTCTGCCAGCACTTCCCAGACGTTCCTCTCTTATTCTCCTCTGCCCCATTATGTCAAATCCTCGCTAAAATGGATTAAAACAACAAAATAACTCCAAATTCGAGGTTGAGCAGCTGCAGAAAAACCGTCATGCCTTGGCACCCAGAACTACCGCCCAGGCGCCGCCTTCTCTGTTTGGTGCGCAAAGACCTAGCGCCTAAGCACCCAAAAGCTGGCGCTAAGATGCCTGAATGGTGTGCCTTGGTGCTCAGAATCCAGCGCCAAGGTTCCAGTTGTGTGAACTCCCTATTTGCTCCGTTTTTCTCATTTTCGCTCCTTTTTCATCCCACTTCACTCCAAGTATTCCACCTATTCTACCTGCACGAAAAACACAAGAATACATTTTCATAAAAAATAAATATAAAATATTATGGAAATTAAGCATGCTTTAGGACATATCAATAACCATAAAATTCACGTTTAATGACTTTTTGCTAACTTCTTCATTCAACACAAAACCCCACGATGTTATGACAGTTCAAATTCATATATCTATAAGTGTTACTTGTCATCGTGACCAAACGATCTCAGTTGTTCGACAATGAAGATAACATTAATAGTCCTCATATCTTATAAGCAAATTTGATCCAACAAAACATAACTAACTCATTATAATATTGAAATTGTTTAGTTGTTCTACCGCTAAGCTACATTCCACCATCTTCATGTTGAAAAATTCTTTATTAGAAAAGCTTTCTTATGAACAAAATATTTTTAGTACATTTTTTTAGTGCCATCATGATATTCATCATTATTTTTTTCTTCACTATATTAAATGCAACAAAGAAATCAACCATAGGTCCGTTCGATCCAACACCATTCGTTCCTTTTCGGTCATCGATTCAGGCTTCTTGGTGATTTTTTAAGTGTTATATATTTTTTTATGCAATAAATCCTCCAATTGCATCTTCTAGAACACGAATTTTGATCCATTAAACTTCTCCACTTTGTATCTTAATTCATCGGCCATTGCTTCCGCTGAAATCAAACGCCCATCAGTGTTCCTAATTGTTGGGATGAAATATCCAACTCAGGGTTTCAATTAATTAGAAATCAAAACATCATCACATAATATGGTCACACTATAGCAGTTGAATTTTCTCTTCAAGATAATTCTCTTTAAATCCTTTTTTGATCCCACAAGAGACATTGAGCTCGCCTCTTCTAAATAAGCCATTATAGGGTTCACCATGTGCATTAGAGATGTCGTTGCTTGGAATCATGGAAGTTAATCCGAACTGTATAGATGATACCACCTGACACGCTAGTGCCATTTTTGGGCATAGGGGCGGCCCAAAAAAAAATGGAGCTGAGGTGTTGTTTGCTCGGGAACCAAGGCCGTCTCACATGGTGCGGGGGCGCCTCTCTGCCCTGAACGCCCCTGCTACGGCTAACTGTTACCTGCTGTTTCCAATCAGGCCTCCCGCTCAACAATATATAACACTTTAACTTTATTTCTTACATACATGTCACTTCATTTATACATGTAAATATGAATTTAAATTTTAAAAAAATTGAAATAGTGACGTCTCTTTGTGAGTATAGGGGCTGCTCTGTTGGTTGGAAAAGTAATTCAGCATAAAATGAATGAAATGTTTGAGTAATATATCGTTTTTGAAATACTTTGAGGTTGTTTGGTTTACTATTAAAAGAAATGAACGATTTCATTTTTTTTAATTTGAATTAAATGAAAATAATGCATTTCAATATATTTAGAAAGTAATGCATTGGCTAGTAAGGGTGAGCTACTTTGACGGGTGGCGGCATGTAGCCTGTGGAGAGGGCGATGGTGGTTAACAGTGGTCAGTGGACTGTGGTTTGACGAAGGTGGGAGGTGAAGATGATGGTGGGTAGCTTGTGGAGGGGGGAGATGGTGGCTGACAACGATCGGTGGACTGTGGTGCCGACGAAGGTGAGAGGTGAAGGTGACAGTGGGTAGCCTGTGGAGGAGAGGTGATGGTGGCTGACAGCAGTCGGTGGATTGTGGTGCCGGCGAAGGTGGGCGGTGAAGGTGGGGAATGTCAATTGGCGACGAACACGAGTGATTGACGACGAGCGCAAGTGGCCAGTGGTAAATTAGTGACGGAGGCAATAATATATGATGATTTAGGCGGCACGAGATGGGGTTGCCAAGGATGTTTTATTTTAAGTTGTGTGAAGAAAGGTGCAAATTTCACATACAATGGTATTCTACTTTGAATTAAAATTTCTTTTAAACAAAGTGTTAAATTTCTATAATCCTTACTTTAGGAGCATCAAACACCCGTAATGCTATTGATACAATACAAATACATAAAATTAGATGGTACAATGGCATGCCTGTAAATTATTTATTTGGAATTAAACTAATATTAGAAAATTATTTATTTTGAATATAACTTGTAATTTCTCTCACACAGAACATTTCCACATTCTAACCCCGAAAATCATTTATTTCGAATTTAACATATTTTATAATTAAAAAGAAAATTCTCNGTGGAGGGGGGAGATGGTGGCTGACAACGGTCGGTGGACAGTGGTGCCGACGAAGGTAAGAGGTGAAGGTGGCAGTGGCCAGTGGGTAGCCTGTGGAGGGGGGTGATGGTGGTTGATAGTGTTTGGTGGACTGTGGTGCCGACGAAGGTGGGCGGTGAAGGTGGGGGATGTCGATTGGCGACAAACACGAGTGATTGACGACGAGCACAAGTGGCCAGTGGTCGTTGGCGGAAATTAGTGACGGAGGCAGTAATATATGATGATTTAGGCGGCACGAGGTGTGGTTACCAAGGATGTTTTATTTTAAGTTGTGTGAAAAAAGGTGCAAATTTCACGTACAATGGTATTCTACATTGAATTAAAATTTCTTTTAAACAAAGTGTTAAATTTCTATAATGCTTACATTAGGAGCATCAGACACCCGTAATGCTATTGACTGAATAATCTTTAAAATTTGAGAGATATAAATATAAGTAAAATTTAGGTGTTAGCAATACAAATACATAAAATTAGATGGTACAATGGCATGCCTGTAAATTATTTATTTGGAATTAAACTAATATTAGAAAATTATTTATTTTGAATATAACTTGTAATTTCTCTCACACAGAACCTTTCCACATTCTAACCCCGAAAATCATTTATTTCGAATTTAACGTATTTTATAATTAAAAAAAAAATTTCTCCGGCATCACGAGATTGTCACGTGCTCTCAGCTGTATGAAACCCTACTCTTCATGGCGGGAACACAATTCCAAGCTACCAAAGCACTGCCAATTTCCTCTGCCTTGCTCTGTCTGTTCGACGACACCACCATGAATGCCGGCAGTGGAAAGCGGCGTGGCTTGGCAGCCGAGGCTTCTCCAAACCCTTCGAAGAGATTCCAGTCCGGACCCCCAGGGCCTGGAAATGGCAAACCTAATCCTTCCCCGGCGGTGAACGGGATCAACGAGATGGAAGACGACCTAATGGACGAAGACGTTTTCCTGGAAGAAACCCTCCTCAAGTACGATGAGGACGAAGAGGCCCTCCGCTTACTTCAAGATGAGGCTGTTGCCGCTCGGTTTTCGAAATGGAAACGCCCTGCTCTTTCCCCTTCCTATCTTTCATATTCCACGAATATACGTAATTTGAAGCAATTGCATTCATCTTTTTTTATTAAATTTATACCGACTAGATGATCTATTCAATTGACCTTTTTTCGTTCATCTTCTTTGATGCAGTATTTCAGCAGTTAGAAATTGATTATGTGATTGGAGAGACCCACAAGGAGCTGCTTCCAATGTCTTCCGGCCCTGCAGCAATTCTCAGAATTTTTGGAGTAACCAAGGAAGGTTAGATTTTTTTTCTTAAATTATAGTTTTTTCTTTCCCTCGACATTCAATCGTTCATTTGGCTTGCATCATTCGAAATATTGTTGGCTTTTGGCTCTTACAGGTCATAGTGTGTGTTGCCATGTACATGGATTTGAGCCATATTTCTACGTAAGTTGTCCCTCGGGAATGAGCCCTGACGACATCTCAGGATTTCAGAAAACTCTGGAGGTAGCATTATTTGTTAATCTAGTTTGTGCTCGATCATCTCAGACAGTTGCCATTTTTTGTTAATGGCTCTTACAGGGTAGAATGAGGGAATCCAACAGAAGCAGCAATGTGCCACGGTTTATCAAACGGATTGAGATGGTTCAAAAGAAGAGCATCATGTACTACCAGCAACATGAAGCTCAACCTTTTCTAAAGATCATAGTTACTCTGCCAACCATGGTTGCTAGTTGTCGTGGTACTTGAACAACATTTGATGACTATTCTTAGTCGGTATTTATTACAATTATTGTTATTTTTTTTGCATAGTTGCATTTAGGCTATGAAAATAGTACTACTGATCACTTGAACATTGAGCTCTAAGCATGGTTGAACACGCTCTTTTGATTTACCCCTCATCTTCACAGATTACACTACAATTATTGAACTTTTGTGAGTTCCATATTGAGATATACATTTATAATAAGCTGCTCTACTTTTTTCAAAGATTGAAATTTTCCTGATAAAAGTTGGATTCATCATATTTTTATTATCTTATCTTATTGTTTGCCCATAATTGGACATTTAAATTACAAATGAGTTAACTATACTTTGATTGTTTTCATTTTTATTTATTTTTGTCTTCGACAGGTTTATCACCCCTCAAACTTTGATTTTTATGTCTCTAATCTGACATTCAGTCTCTTTCTTATATTATTTCACCTATAAAGTTTTCTATATCAGTGAGCTAATCAATGTATGCAAATTCAATTAAGTTGGTTGTTTTTGGATTGGAGTGTAATGGCTTTAAACAAGTGCAAAACTTTAGGCCAACAGTGCTTTTTAGAATTCACCAGCTCCAAAATTCTTCCTAATCCAACTCTCTATCTTCATCTCTCAATGTGTTATGGCCCGGTCGGTGATGTTAAAGTTGAATTTGGAAACAAATGAGTCCAATTGAATCCCAACATTTTAGCAGGCTGATCTCATACTAGTACCTCCTTTAGTGTTATTTGTTTCTTTTCATTACGATTATGGCGAAACTTGATTCCTGTATTGTAAATTGTGCTTTTGTTTCAATTGCAATCTTTTCAAAGTGCAAATCATTTTGTTCAGTAGACGCTTTCTTGATTTTGGTTTCATACAAGCTTTGGCTCCGTTTTGACCTTAGCATAAATTATGTCCTAGCACTGGTTCTGGAAATTAAATGCTAGGCTTCATTCGTTGATGTGTTGCTTTTGCATTGCTGTTTAAAAATCCCCATATACCACACCAAGGAAAGCTTCATCCTTCTTAGGCAACCCTCCATTGCTTCACAACCATTGGAACATACTCTCAGAGCAGCTCGTCTTGATATTGGTGAGAACTGGAAAGGTTCCGCACAATACCACAACATTACAAGATATCACTGTCTAATAAATTCTTTGCATTCTTCCCTGCTTGCTGATATTGATGTTACATATTGGTATCAAATGACATTTTATATCCAAGTCAATAGCCTGTTTGAATCTCACCTTATATATGTCTGGCAGGCATTTTGGAGAGGGGCATACAGATTGAGGGCCTTGGTTCAAAGAACTTCCTTACATATGAAAGCAATGTTCTTTTTACACTGCGTTTTATGATTGATTGCAATATTGGCGGAGGAAACTGGATAGAAGTTTCTGCAGGGAAGTACAAGAAAACAAAGTCAGGTTTTTCTTATTGCCAATTGGAGTTGGATTGCCTGTATCCTTCTCTGAAAATTTAAATTACTGCATTTCTTGATTGAATTTAGCAGGATATATATGCTGGAAAATTTTCCTTAAGGTAACCTTTTAGATATTCTGAATTAATTAGCCATGTTCCANAATTCCAAGCTACCAAAGCACTGCCAATTTCCTCTGCCTTGCTCTGTCTGTTCGACGACACCACCATGACCGCCGGCAGTGGAAAGCGGCGTGGCTTGGCAGCCGAGGCTCCTCCAATCCCTTCGAAGAGATTCCAGTCCGGACCCCCAGGGCCTGGAAATGGCAAACCTAATCCTTCCCCGGCGGTGAACGGGATCAACGAGATGGAAGACGACCTAATGGACGAAGACGTTTTCCTGGAAGAAACCCTCCTCAAGTACGATGAGGACGAAGAGGCCCTCCGCTTACTTCAAGATGAGGCTGTTGCCGCTCGGTTTTCGAAATGGAAACGCCCTGCTCTTTCCCCTTCCTATCTTTCATATTCCACGAATATACGTAATTTGAAGCAATTGCATTCATCTTTTTTTATTAAATTTATACCGACTAGATGATCTATTCAATTGACCTTTTTTCGTTCATCTTCTTTGATGCAGTATTTCAGCAGTTAGAAATTGATTATGTGATTGGAGAGACCCACAAGGAGCTGCTTCCAATGTCTTCCGGCCCTGCAGCAATTCTCAGAATTTTTGGAGTAACCAAGGAAGGTTAGATTTTTTTTCTTAAATTATAGTTTTTTCTTTCCCTCGACATTCAATCGTTCATTTGGCTTGCATCATTCGAAATATTGTTGGTTTTTGGCTCTTACAGGTCATAGTGTGTGTTGCCATGTACATGGATTTGAGCCATATTTCTACGTAAGTTGTCCCTCGGGAATGAGCCCTGACGACATCTCAGGATTTCAGAAAACTCTGGAGGTAGCATTATTTGTTAATCTAGTTTGTGCTCGATCATCTCAGACAGTTGCCATTTTTTGTTAATGGCTCTTACAGGGTAGAATGAGGGAATCCAACAGAAGCAGCAATGTGCCACGGTTTATCAAACGGATTGAGATGGTTCAAAAGAAGAGCATCATGTACTACCAGCAACATGAAGCTCAACCTTTTCTAAAGATCATAGTTACTCTGCCAACCATGGTTGCTAGTTGTCGTGGTACTTGAACAACATTTGATGACTATTCTTAGTCGGTATTTATTACAATTATTGTTATTTTTTTTGCATAGTTGCATTTAGGCTATGAAAATAGTACTACTGATCACTTGAACATTGAGCTCTAAGCATGGTTGAACACGCTCTTTTGATTTACCCCTCATCTTCACAGATTACACTACAATTATTGAACTTTTGTGAGTTCCATATTGAGATATACATTTATAATAAGCTGCTCTACTTTTTTCAAAGATTGAAATTTTCCTGATAAAAGTTGGATTCATCATATTTTTATTATCTTATCTTATTGTTTGCCCATAATTGGACATTTAAATTACAAATGAGTTAACTATACTTTGATTGTTTTCATTTTTATTTATTTTTGTCTTCGACAGGTTTATCACCCCTCAAACTTTGATTTTTATGTCTCTAATCTGACATTCAGTCTCTTTCTTATATTATTTCACCTATAAAGTTTTCTATATCAGTGAGCTAATCAATGTATGCAAATTCAATTAAGTTGGTTGTTTTTGGATTGGAGTGTAATGGCTTTAAACAAGTGCAAAACTTTAGGCCAACAGTGCTTTTTAGAATTCACCAGCTCCAAAATTCTTCCTAATCCAACTCTCTATCTTCATCTCTCAATGTGTTATGGCCCGGTCGGTGATGTTAAAGTTGAATTTGGAAACAAATGAGTCCAATTGAATCCCAACATTTTAGCAGGCTGATCTCATACTAGTACCTCCTTTAGTGTTATTTGTTTCTTTTCATTACGATTATGGCGAAACTTGATTCCTGTATTGTAAATTGTGCTTTTGTTTCAATTGCAATCTTTTCAAAGTGCAAATCATTTTGTTCAGTAGACGCTTTCTTGATTTTGGTTTCATACAAGCTTTGGCTCCGTTTTGACCTTAGCATAAATTATGTCCTAGCACTGGTTCTGGAAATTAAATGCTAGGCTTCATTCGTTGATGTGTTGCTTTTGCATTGCTGTTTAAAAATCCCCATATACCACACCAAGGAAAGCTTCATCCTTCTTAGGCAACCCTCCATTGCTTCACAACCATTGGAACATACTCTCAGAGCAGCTCGTCTTGATATTGGTGAGAACTGGAAAGGTTCCGCACAATACCACAACATTACAAGATATCACTGTCTAATAAATTCTTTGCATTCTTCCCTGCTTGCTGATATTGATGTTACATATTGGTATCAAATGACATTTTATATCCAAGTCAATAGCCTGTTTGAATCTCACCTTATATATGTCTGGCAGGCATTTTGGAGAGGGGCATACAGATTGAGGGCCTTGGTTCAAAGAACTTCCTTACATATGAAAGCAATGTTCTTTTTACACTGCGTTTTATGATTGATTGCAATATTGGCGGAGGAAACTGGATAGAAGTTTCTGCAGGGAAGTACAAGAAAACAAAGTCAGGTTTTTCTTATTGCCAATTGGAGTTGGATTGCCTGTATCCTTCTCTGAAAATTTAAATTACTGCATTTCTTGATTGAATTTAGCAGGATATATATGCTGGAAAATTTTCCTTAAGGTAACCTTTTAGATATTCTGAATTAATTAGCCATGTTCCAGAAGGAGAATACTCGAAAATGGCTCCATTTCGCATATTAAGTTTTGATATTGAGTGTGCTGGTCGTAAAGGACTCTTCCCTGAGCCTACTCATGATCCCGTTATTCAGGTTGTTCTCATCATACTTACTGAACTTGGGCTGTATTCAGTAAACTTTCCAGTCATAAAAGTATCACATTCCTTACAGATTGCCAACTTGGTCACTATCCAAGGTGAAGGCCAGCCTTTTATACGAAATGTCATGACTTTGAAGTCCTGTTCACCTATTGTTGGGGTTGATGTGATGTCCTTTGACAAAGAAAAATATATTTTACTTGCGTGGAGGGTGAGTTACTGTTTTTTCATTTTTGGGATACATATATTTAGAAGATTCATTTTGACAAAACAGTAGATGTGATTGCCATTTTTATCAAATTTTCGATGCTATTACTTATTTCGTTTACAATCTTACCTCTGTTAGTAGAAGAAAGCTAGAATGCTAGATGGAGTAGAGTGATTTTTTGGTGCTTTAATAACATGAGGCAAAGGCTGGTCTCTAGTAGAAATGAAGTTTTTTTTTTTTTAAGTCTATTAATCCATCATTTTTTTTGGTATTTTTATTAAGTGAAGGATGAATATAGGAGAAATAATGTTGTTTCTATCATATTTTTTTGAAAATCTTGGAGAGTAATTAGTGGCTTCTTTTTTCTAGTGTTTTGGCTAGACGAATCTTCAACTGTAGTCCTAGTAGGACTTGGATCCCACTTTCGGTCTGTACTGTCTCCCAAAATACCATAGGGGTTTTCTCCTCTTTTGCGCGTAAGTTCGTCTCTGTCCCATCTCTTGGGACTGTGGGTCTCGCCTGTACTGCTGAATATTCCCAAAGTAATGAGAGTAGCCCAAACCTTCCCGCACGACTTCATGTGCCCTGGTAGGTCGATTAAGTGGGTGTTGTCGTTCCAAAGCGAATTATGGTATAATAGGTATCCATCCATTTTTGACACACTATGAGCTGAAACTGTAGATAGATGAGTATTCTCACGATTCATATTTCAAGCTATCCTAGTTGTAACTTGCTTCTCTCACTCGTATTCGGCTGAGTACGACTGATGAATTAGTATGTGAGGAGAAATCAACTATAGGGTGAAATCTGCGGCAGACTGCACCCCTCTCACTCAAACTCATTCAGGGGAGATCTTTTCTTTATTGATAAAACAAGGATCCCATTGAAGAACTTTTGTCTCTATCAAACTCCTCAGGCCCAATACAAAGCTTGCGTTCCTCTCTACTCTCTGGACATTTGACTCGGGGTACCATGCAGAACTGAAATAACCTTTGAATAACTCCATGTGTTATTCCTGACATGTCACAAAATGACCCCACTTATGACATGCTGGACCTCCCTCTGTCAGGGTAATTCAGGAAGGGGTCTATACATCTGAAAAATTTGCATTTCTTTTATTTGTGGTGGCCCTGTATTTAATGTCGACTCCTCTAACTCATGACTTTGTTGGGCAACCAAGGTCAGTCCTGCTAGTGCTCTTCTCAATTTCTGCAAAATGCTAGCTCAAGGCACCCTCATCTCGTATTCTATCTGTTTTTCCATTACATTGGAGTCACTACTTTATGGAATAACTATTGTTACTTCAACTGAAATCTCCTGGGGTCAACCAGAATTGATGACATATCTTTCGCATTAGCTACAAGTGGAGAATCCTTTCTGAAGTTATCTTTCTCCCGGATCAACCGTGTCATTGCCCAATTTTTCAACAATTCCATGCTCAGTGAAATATATCACCCCCCTGGTTTTGCATTCTGATTTAATATGCCCAAATCTGTGACACTTGCAACACTTTCTAGCTACAACATATTTAGGAATGCGTATTGGTTTCACTTGTTCACCGCTTAGGATTAGTTTTTTCTCTGATGGGGTCGCCTTAGCTGTTCTCCTGAGCGTGCTTGGTTTATAATATTCTGAGGTTGAACTCTGCCTGTAAGCTGTGGAATTCTCTCGGTGATGTGGTCTCTCTTTTTCTGGAGCTAGTTTGCACCCTTTGTTTGTAGTAAGCTGGTAGGAACTGATATTGGATCTCCCACTTCATTTTCAGACTATCTCGTTCTTCATATGTGGCTTTCTTTCTCGGTTTCCTCTAATACCAGATTCCTAAGTGTTATGGCCTTTCTTCTTCACCAGTGAAAATCTACCTATGGAAGGGGTTGATATTATCATCCCTTTTTCCTCTTTGGCTTTGCCTGTCACCATCGAGGGTAAGTCCCTCCTGGATGTCATTCTCAATGTCCGCCACTCTCCGCTGAAGTCTACGGATCTCCTGTTGTATCTCTTCTCTGGTAGGCTTAGGCATTTATCTCTATGGTGGCATGAATAAGATTTAGGGTCGGGAGGTGAAAGAGGGGGCAGGAGACTCATGGAAGGTGTAAGAAACTAATGCGAGGTTGTTGATTTTGAAAATTAGCAAAGGCGGAATTTGAGATTAGGTCAATTTGGGGATATGATTTGAGAATGAGAAAGAAAATTTTTTTTGTGGAGGTGACTTGGTAGAGTCGGATGCTAGGAAACTCTAGGATATGACTAGGGCTAGACTAGTTCTGATGCCAAATAATACCGTAGCAAACCCAAACTATAATAAAAACACATTTTTAGTGAAATTTGGAAGCTTACAAACGATGACTCTTCAAAACAGGAAATAATGACAAACATACACACAATACCCTAGGGAGGGACGACAGTGTTGGGTGGGTGGCTGACTAGGGGATAGAGGGTTGGTTGGAGATTGTGGGTATCTTGGAAGGGGTTGAAGGGTTGGACGACAGCCTTAGAAACAGGTGACAAAGTTGAGTGACTGACTGGGAAGGGGAGCTGTTGGCGTTGTGGGAGTTGGGGTTGCTGCAGGTGGAGGAAAGAGGCTTTAGGTGTGAGGCGTTATTGGAAGGAAATGTCATGGTTGGCTGGCGGTGCAGAACTCTCGGAAAAATCTGCAGGCGTGGAACGTGGGATCTGCGATTGGGAAAAGGGGGGTTTATGTGGTTGTGAGATGAAGGCAAAGTTGCCATTACAAAAGGGAGGGGCAAGGAGGGAGCTGAGTGTTACAATATGGAGGAAAAGAGGGCCAGGTGGCTGGCGACTGGTGGGTAGGGTGGAGGTGGAGGTGGAGGTCAGAGGAGAAAATCACCACCGGGAGAGAGTAATGTAGTTGGAGCACTAGTCTTTCTGTCAAATAGAACCCTTGAAGGGGAAGACGGATGCCCGTAAATGTCCTCACAAACTGAAATCAGAAGACATCAAAAACTGAAACTAGTTATATGCAAGTGTCTTTGTAGATATATGCAGGGAGTGGGTCCTATATATATGACACAAAACCCCTATATATAAAAGTAGATATATGTAGGGAGTGGGTCCCTCCCTTCTATTGGGCGGCAGGCCCAAATGCTTGGGACCGGCCGGTCCTAAACCCTCCCCACTGAACCGGTTCAGCCTCCTAGGACCCCGGTCTTACAAGCATACTAGTCTTCCAATTAGATAAGAAATGAGTATTTTTTTTCTCATTTATAGTTATATATGTGGGCAATCATCTATCTCCAAGATAACCCTCAGGGCTCAGTATTTTGTGTTCCTTATCAATGTTTTCATGTGTGTTATGGATATTTTTACTATAAGCTAAAATAATATAAGTAAACTCTTTCTTTTCTCTTTCAACATGATTAAAATCCAGTTTTGTTGAAATTAGAGTCATGCTTGATAATGTCACAAAATTTTAAACCATTCTATCTTTTTAAACTTGGAAGAAAATGAATAATACACGAGTCCCCTCGAGCATATTCACCCCAACAATATTCTAAAATAATATTCGGAGAAACTATTTTAACAACTATTCGCACTATAAACTGGTTATATGCAAGTGTCTTTGTGTTCAAATATTCTACACAAGTTTAAATCAAATTCTTTCTTCACTTCAACATCTCAAATTACCTTGTTTCTAAGGTATGTGAATTTTTTTTTTTGGGTACATATACATCTCCATATACTGGAAACTATCAAAGGAAAATTATATTGGCCACTCTTTTGCCAAAAAAGGGCACAGATGCTACCATTCTATTATAAGAAAGATGTATGCATATGCTGATGTTGTTTTCAATGAAGATGATTCTTCCTTTATTATTATTGATTCCAAGGAAAAAAGTGTCACTCAAATGAATTCATTCTTTCAGTTACCCCTTTTTTTTATCACTTATTTCAGAAAAAAATTTATTCTAATATTACCCACTCCTACCAAACTAAATGTATGATAGAACTACATTTCGCTCAGCCATTCTTAGTTTATTCAATGAGAAAGCCATTTTATTCTATATAAATTTAATCAATTGAGTTAACTCCTATTAATTAATCTGCGGAGGGAACCATCTAGCTCACAACTAGAGATACAAAAACTTCATCTAAACATTACTTATATTTATTATTATAAGATAATCTATTTTTATTGTCATAACTTTTTTCATATTCGTCTTTATATTATTTCTATCGCCCTAACAATCTTGGAGGCTTTTAATAATGTGAAATAGTGCATTGATATGAGGAAAGCAATGATGGCCCTTCAAAATAGCAAAATATTCAATTTAGAGTACTATCAAAGGGAAAGAGATCAATACAGTGTATGTGGATTTTTATTATAAAATACCAATCCTTAGACTCACTAGAAATTTATACGGCCAGATTAATGGTCAAGAATTAACTCATATAAGATTGGTTATCTTGAAACCTTTATTTCAGTTGCTAATGTGAATACTATAGTTATTTTATCATTTGCGGTGAACAAGGATTATAAATATAACAATTAGATGCGAATAATGATTCTTACTTGATGATTAAGAAGGTAAACTTTGTATGGAGGTCTCATCAGGATTTGGCTCAAGTTTAGAACAATGAATATGTAAATTAAAAAACATCTTGCAAGGGTTGAAATATCCTTGAGGGGCATGGTTTTAAAGGCTCGCCAATGGTATGTTTAGCATGGGATACAAATACAAGCAGATCATTCATTATTTATAAAACACAACTTTAGAGGGAGACTTTGTATATATATATTTTTTTTGATGAGATTATCATTATAGGTAGAGAATTGAAAGGAATGCTGGCTATAAAAAATATAAAATATAATGGAATCTACACATTATTATGGATAACAATTTTGATTTATGATATAGGGGATCTGCAAATTGTTATGGATAAAATCATCTTAAAAGAATTAAAAATTTAATGTAAATGTTTTATGAGGCTATATTATGATAACTAGTCACCCATCAAGATTGCATATAGTCTCGTTTAACTTATTCACACTAAGCATATTGAAGTTGTCATATACTTTATAAAGGCTAAGCTTGATGATGGTCTAATTTGCACTTCATTTGTTGTCAAAAAGGAACAATTTGCAAACATTCACACTAAAGGATTATCTATGGGAGTTTTTCAAACATAATTAGACAAGTTTGGGATAGATAACTTCTATTCATTTACTTGAAGGAGTGCATAAAATTTTGCTACTACAAGCCCATGATTCTATCTCCCAGATTCACACCTTGTTGTCTACTGCCTCGTTCTCATACCTTGCCATTTGCTTCTTGTTGTCTGCACGACAAGGGCACTAGCTTTCTTTCCAATACCAACTTTACCAGGTCAAGCTCTCCTTCCTTATTTTTGTTGTCAACTTCTTGATCCACAAATCATTGCTACTATCTTACCAATCCATGGATTTCCCTATTATAATTNCACACACACACATATATATATATATATATATATTCTAGTTACAAATTTTGTATGGTTCCTTTACAAGCTTTCTTAAGTTTGCCTAAATTAATTGCAAATATTGGAACGTAACAAGTGATTAATTCTCTCTAATTCTTATCAAAGTTGAGTACCCTTTTTTGTGCATCTTCTACACATTTATACTTGCTCAAACTACAGAAGTCACTTCGACTTTTCTTATCTTAAATAGGTGTTTTTCAAAAAAAATTTTTCTTATCCAAATACTCTTTAAACGCCATTGCTAAATTTTGCAGTGTTAAATTTTGCAGGACTTCATTCGTGAGGTAGATCCAGATATTTTAATTGGATACAATATCTGTAAATTTGATCTGCCTTATTTGATCGAGGTGCATACTTTCCTTTCCAAATATTTTCAAAGCCTCCATTACGTTAATCGTACTTTTATAGCTTTAGCTTTATCTTTTTTATATGTAACATGTAATGATCGAACAGAGAGCTGAAGCACTCAAGATAGCAGGATTTCCAATTCTTGGCCGTGTGAGAAATAGTCGGGTTCGCATTCGGGATACTACTTTCTCTTCAAGGTTGCTTCTTGTGTCATATTACTGCAAAATATTTGAGCTATCTGTATCTGAAAGGTTTTTGTTTTTTTACCGTTTTCTGTGCTGCTTATATACTTTCAACTCATGTCCTATTCTGATTGTTTTTATTTAATGAATTACATGATTAATTGATGTCTCCTTTTATCAGGTGTAAATTTTTCGATGATTAGTTCTTATTTGTTAAATATCAAAATCCATCGTCTTCAATCCATGCTGTCTACTTTTAGAGATGTGAATTTGAAAAAGAAATGTTTGTTTCCTAGAAAAATAGTTTGTTCGTCAGACGCTAGTATTTTTCATGTCTTTGAAAGAATTTGAAGGGGTGGTGACAATAAGTTCCGTGAGTGGTTTGTTGCTTTCTTCCCATACAAGTAAATTGAGAGTGTTTATCAACGTGAACTAGCTTATTGATTCCATTTATTGTTGCAGCAAGTTACTAAAATTGATGAGTTGGTTCATTCGTTAGGGGGAATAAAGCAAGTCTAGGTTTTATAACTGAGTTGTTTGTATCTATGATTTCAGCAAAGTCAATTGCCACTCTATGTAGATATGAAAGGATGAAGTGTTCACATATATTTGGATTGGGTAATGTACCATTTGAGAGCTTTATATTTAGTGCAAGGTTGAATGATGATCAGGCTACCTTTATTGTGATATAATAACCTTTCTGCAATGCAGAAGTTTGTTTATTTAAACTTCTCAAATCCTAACCTTTCTACAATGCATAAGTGTTGTTTACGTATAAACCAGTCAAATTCTACAGTGCCTGGAAGCTTTTATGTTGGTAATTCCCAATTTTACTTTATGTTAAATCAACATGTCTCTATTTCTTGGGAAGTGATTCTTGCTTTATGTGAGATCCATTATTCCTTCTATCAAATAAGGATAGCAAAATGTCAATGCATTAGCAGAATTAGTGCTTTTTTATCTACTTTATAAGCTATTGTCAGCTTTTGTCACACGAATTTTGTTTAGTTCATATTTATACTGCATCAAGTATATTTACTTGGCACAGTTCACACTGATGCAGACAGTATGGCATTCGAGAAAGCAAAGACATAACTGTTGAAGGGAGAGTTCAATTTGATCTTCTTCAGGTCACTTCTGTTGATGTTGTTCTGGATCTTGCTGATTCAGAAATGGTGAATTTTATTTGACTGGCTTAATTCTGCATTTATCCATACAGGCAATGCAAAGGGATTATAAACTTAGTTCTTACTCTTTGAATTCTGTTTCTGCACACTTCCTTGGCGAGCAAGTAAGTTTTCTTATATTCTTAATCTGGAAACTTGTGTGATGTCATGTAGTACAAAGCAGTTTGCTTTAACGGCAGTTGTTTTGTTTTGTTTTCTTTAATTGTAAGCTTATGATGGAACATCAAATAAAAGATACCAGGATAGCCATTTTCTTGAGCCTAATGCCTTAACGTTTTGTGCTCCTTTCTGGATTATCTGCTGGCATTTCAGTGTTGGTTATATATATATATATTTATTAAAATTACAGATTACACGTGCAATGTGGAAACTATTTACTAGCTATTGTCCCATCACTACTACTACAACAAAAACAAGCCTTTTATCCCAACAAGTGGGGATTGTCATGATTTTTCGAAAAAAAAATTATGTTGGCTGTCGATAACCTAACACGACTCTCCACTTTTTGCATGCTGGGCTTGAACCCTGGTAATGGCAGTGTTTTTTGACTTTTTTTTTCCCCTCGAGTGTCTACATTGGATAAATATTCATATACATATATATGAATATCCAATGCTATTTCCTGCAAAGCAGTGCCACAGTAGTGTGTTACTTTGCCTACAACTACAAGAATATATCCTCATCCTCTTTGTCCACACATTATGTCATTCCCTATTTTGACCTGTTTAGATAAAAAAGTTGCACATAACAAAGACCCGCAATCCATTTAGACACATTTTTCATTAACAGTCGTTCTGATTTTGCTAATTAGATTGAGTGAGTAGGAATTTAGTATGCTTAGGTTGTCATAGAACATAACTTTCATTTCATGTTCATCCAATTGGATTTTTTGTTGTTATTAATGCGGAAGCATGCACACTTAAAATTATTAAAATGTATTGCAGAGCTTTAGTAAACTTTGTTGAAGTTTCCACTTATCAAAAGTTTTTAATTTATATCATCAACATGTTTTCACAGTTAATCATTTATTATTGGCCCCTTAATTCATGGTTGAACTTTAGCTTAACAAACTTTTGAAGAAATAGTTAGGAATCTTTTTTCAGGCCTTTATTGAGGCTATTTTAGTATGTATTTTCGCCTCCTCATGCATAGGTTATCATTATTTGCTAATATCTCCCACATAGTAAAACCTTTTAAGATTTCATTTCTTTTTAATTTCATCATAAACCTTACATTTTTAAAGTAGTTAACATTTTTATGCACCTGTTATTGATCAATTTGCATTAACATTCGTCAAGATGAAATATGTTATGCATAAGCCTACATAGTTGTATTTTACTCTGCGCCATATTATGAAATAATCTTAAGGCTTGTATGATATAAATATCATTTCGTTAATTTTTTTAAAACATGCACTTTATTAAAAATACAATAATTTTATTGGTAACATTAGGTGCTAATGATATGCTTAATATGAAGAAATTTTATAAGTTTTTGACCAACAATTCATATATTTTTGTATTAGAGATCAAATTTCTTACCAATGTTGTAGGAGTTTTATTGTGATGGATTGTCTTGTTTCTATTTCGCTTGGATCTTATTTGTTTTAAACAACCTTATAAAAATATAAATTTCCTCAATTCAATACAGTATTTTAAATCATAACTAAAAAATAATTCAATCAACTCAAAATAACAATTTTACCTTGAACAAGCTCCTTCCTCATTCAAGTTTTTGAGCCTAAAATTACAAAAAAATTAATTTCTTAACATTCTCTTAGCTCTCCTTTTTTCTTTCTTTTCCTCTTATTCTACACTACTTTTTTTTTCCCTCTCTTTCTCTTTCTCATTCTGTCTTATCTTCTTTTTCTTTTCTACTTACTCCTTACTCTTTCTCCTTCTCCTCCTTTTTTCTTTCCCACTTCGGCACTCACCCCATCTTTTCTCCTCTCTGCTAGGCTCTAGCCTACAGTAGGTTTGTTATTTGGAATATATAAAGGGATAGGCAATGGATACAGGTAGGGATGAATTGAGTGGATAAGGTTTATAGAAATGGGCATTCACATATGACTTCGACCTTAATTCCATTATAGCTAGCGAACTTACTCTACTGCCAATACTTGCTACAGTATTAGTTGAACATATGAGCATTAATTTTAATACAAACTTTGGGAAAATGGTTCCATTGAGAATGAATTAATCATAATCAATACATTTAATTTTTTTTATAAATACTTAAATATATCAAATTGAGATATTGATTTTTATAAAAATATCTTTGGTCATTTTTAGGATGTGCAAAAAGTGTAGTGCAATTTTTTGTAGGGAAAATTTGATGATATTTTTTTTTCTCATTTAAAGTTTTGGATATTTTACATTAAAGTGTGCATTTGCATACATTCCACACAGTTCCTATTTTCTACAATTCTAACACCTATTTATTTATTTTTTTAATATTCATAACACATATTTTTAATATCATATAAAATTCCCAATATTAAATGTAAAAATCAAAATGTAGGTGTTAAATATGTAAATACACATGAATTTTATAATACACATGGATATCATCATAAGAAAGCATCTCTCTCTCTTACTATATTGAAAGAGATGTGTCATGACCTCACCCGGGGCTTGGAATTAACTAAGACGGGATTGAACGATCGGACAGTGGAATTAAATTTTGTATTTTATTGTTCTATTATTATTATAGATAGTTTAATCTCCATATATTAATTGGAGCCACTAAAGAAAGCAATTAAATTGTAAATTTACGGAATAAAAAAAAATTATCTTTCAAGTTGTTGACATCATTTTATATAATATCTAGTATTTGTCTTTTATGTAAAAATTAACCCTGAAAAATATTAAAACAAGATGATGAGTTGTCTCAGATAATCTAGCGGAGTAATCACACTAAATTATAATAACCCAAGAGAAGAAAGATATTATGCATGTTGATCTTTTATATGTTAATAATAAAAATTTTATAATAATCTAATGTACGTTTCTATGACATTTTTTCAATGAAAATAACCTATAGTTCAATATACACTAACTTCTAGTTTACTCAATGTTTAATCTTTAACTTTACTTTTATTTTTTGCTCTTAACATTCACATCTTTCTCAAGAACTTCATCAAACATAACCTAAAACGATACTGACCAATATTATCACGTCTTCAAAGCGGTTCATGATCTAATTTACACGATTGTATGAAGTGAAAAGATGTTTACTCACCCTAGACCGATGCTCTCCCATTTACATGACGGTTAGTGATAAATTACATAATTGTCTGTGGTGATTAAGTGATAGGATGCCTACTTATCACTGGCCGATACTCTTCTATCGACACAATGATTAGTGAAGTTTCATGATCGTCTGAGATGGTAGGAAAAACATTTTCATGCGCGGTTTATTGGCGTCACCAATTAGTACCATAAGGGGGTAAACTCTTGTTAACATGCACATATAAATATTCACATAGACACACACACAAACTATTTTCATTCTTCATATGTATTTTTTTTTTATGAGACACTTGCATTCATCTATTGATGAGTAAATGCATTTTTATTGGAAAAAAAGACATGTAATAATCTAATTTCATAGATAAATTATTAAGCAACCATTTTATGTAGGACTCTTAACACGCATACTTCTAAAAATCATGTAATAATATGTTATATACATTTCTACTAGAATCTAAGGTTATGTGATAATCTGATCTATGCACCTTTACTGGAATTCTAAAGATTAGGTAATAAATATATACATTTGGTTATGCAATAAACTAAAATTACATATTTACTAGAACATAAGCGTCATGCACTAATTTGATGTTTTCCTAAAATAAACTATTATGCATCTATTAATGCAACAATATTTAAGATGCATGCTTCATGACTTACGATATAAAAAATATATATGATTTAATTTCAATTATATCAAGCATAACAGTGAAAATCTATAAGTAGGAATATATTTGAAAAAATAAATATTACTGTAATTTAAAAACATAATTTCTCACTTAAAGCTCAAAAAAATTCTCTTTTCCTTTAATTTGATTGCTCGTATAATCTTAATGACATTTTAATTCATTAGATATTAGTTTTAACTTATTAACATTTCAAATTAACCTAAATAAAAACACTAAAATCTATTTTATTCCTTTTCTTTTTTCTTCTTCTGTTAAAGGCAACAATTTCGGTTCTCAAATCTTACGGAGCAAGGGTTCTTCAATTTAAGATTTCTATTATAAATCAATATAAACTAATATTAATTTTTATAAGATTAATTTAAATTAAATAATAATATAAAAATAAATTTACACTAACTTTACCTTAGTTCTCAGTTAATTGGCTCGACGCAACTTAATTTGCCATAAGAGTACTCAACTTGGATGAGTTCCTGCATGAGCCCTCTCCTCCTTCCACTTATTGTGCTCGAACTCCTCTCCTACTGCACAAAAGCTACTTCTGTCTTCCTTGCACGAGATGCCTTTTTTCCACAAGCACACACAACGCTTCGTAGGCTTCATCATCCTCTCCTACTCATGGCTCATGACATCGAGCATGCAAAGAAACAAGGCTCACTGGGGCTTCGACTTTGACTCTATGTTACCCACACCAAACCTTCTCCCTTCTTTCTTCGCACAAGACAAAATTACAACTCTTATAATTTATTTGAATTTTTAGATTCTTCTCCCTAGCATCTCTCTCGTAGACAAATCCTTGGACTTTCGCAACAACATTGTTCTTTTGTCAAGAGAAGAAGAGAAGCACACGATCTCTACTTCTTCTCTCATTCTCTCTAATTGCTTCGANATACATATATATATATATATATATATACAACTCAGATTAACCCACTTACAACAACAAAGCCTTAATCCCACTTACAATTAGAAGGAAATTCAAATCATCAAAACAAAAGAAAAGAAATAAAATACAATAATGGATAATTAAAGAATAATAAATTATCCGCTCAAATGTAATATCGGATCGACGATTTTCAGAACCGTGTTCATATCAACACTGTTGGGATGGAGAAACTGGATTTGATTGATTCACAACCACATACACTGCGAAACACTGATTCAGGATATTTGAAATAAAATTTGAATAGAAATGCACAACACAAGAATTTCAGAAAATCACCCAAGATTTAACGCAAAAAAAAGGATAAAGAAAAAAATACTGACCTATACTACAAAAAATTTTACTATAAAATGAGGTAAAATGTACAAATTACACAACACTCGGAGTTCCTCTCTACAAGTCTGGAAGTCAAACACTCCTCTCGTGATTGCACAAGAGCAACAACATCAACAACAAAGCCTTAATCCAACTATGTGGGGTCCGCTACATGAATCTGAAACAACAACAACAACAAAGCCTTAATCCCACTACGTGGGGTCGGCTACATGAATCCTTTTTCACAACAACAACAACAAAGCCTTAAGCCCACTACGTGGGGTCGGCCACATGAATCCTTTTTCTCTAACAACAACAAAGCCTTAATCCCACTACGTGGGGTCGGCCACATGAATCCTTTTTCTCCATGCAACAACAACAAAGCCTTACTCCCACTACGTAGGGTCGGCTACATGAATCCTTTTTCTCCATTGAACAACAAAGCCTTAATCCCTCTACGTGGGGCCGGCCACATGAATCCTTTTTCTCTATTGCGTCTTTGAACAAAAACAACAACAACAAAGCCTTAATCCCACTAATGGGGTTGGCTACATGAATCATTTTTCTCCATTGAGTCAACAACAACAAAGCCTTAATCCCACTGTGTGGGGTCGGCTACATGAATCCTTTTTCTCCATTGTGTCCTATTTAGTGTCATTTTTTCATTTAGTTCTAGTAAATTAAGATCATTTTTAATACAATAAGCCCAATTCTTCCTAGGTCTACCTCTATCTTTCTTAACACAAGTCTAAAATAAAACATCTACTCTCCTAATCAGATCATCAGATGGTCGACGTTTAATGTGACCAAACCATCTAAGACGACTTTCTCTAATTTGGTCCGTCACAGGAGCTACACTAACCCTATCACGAATAAATTCATTTCGCATTTTGTCTCTCAGTGTAAAGCCACTCATCCACCTAATCATTCTCATCTCGGCAACACTTAACTTATCATTATGCTTCTAAAGCCACTCATCCACCTAATCATTCTCATCTCGGCAAACACTTAACTTATTATTATGCTTCTCTTTTAAAGGCCAACATTCAGCGCCATAGAGCATTGCGGGTCNATATATATATATATATATATTTACGGGTATTGCAAGTTGCATGGCTTATTTCTGCCTTAATGAGTCATCACATGCGGAGCTCTAAACTCATTGGTTTAATTGACCTGTCACTCTTTGCCATCTCTCTCTCTCTCTCTGATTATGGCTTATGAAGTTTTAAGGTTTTTGTTTTAAACCTTAATCATTGATAGTATTTAATTTATCGTTTCATGCATCTATTTTTTGTGCTTAAATATGTGGAGTGATGGCAAGGCAGATTAGTATTTTCAAAGCAAAATGCAAGTCACAAGTGATCTTTTTTTTTTAATTTTTATTGCACAAATAGCAGTGCAAAATGGTGTTTTGATTATGTAGAACGTCGTGTGTTTGTGTGCTTTTATTATGTGCATATGATGTGCATATTATTCAAATTCAAATCGCATGAAGTAAAAAAATTGTACTCTTCTGTAAATATGATGATAAAATATAAATACTTCAAGAAATGGCCTAAAATTTGATATGAAATTATAAAGAAATGTGATGTACATGAAGGAGGCCTTAAAAAGTAAATTTGTAAATTAAAATTTCTAAAAATTCAATTATACTTGGAAATTAACATAAGTGGAAATATATTTCAATAGTTTGATTTAGGAGCATCAAAGATTATATGACACCTTTAAAATTGTTTATTTAAATTTGAAAAAAGTTGTAAAACAACAACAACAACAACAACAAAAGCCTTAATCCCACTAAGAGGGGTCGGCTACATGAATCCTTTTTCTCCATTGCGTCCTATTTAGTGTCATATTTTCATTTACTTTGGTCGGCCATATGAATAAGAAACAACAACAACAACAAAGCCTTAATCCCACTACGTGGGGTCGGCTACATGAATCCTTTTTCACAACAACAACAACAAAGCCTTAAGCCCACTACGTGGGGTCGGCCACATGAATCCTTTTTCTCTAACAACAACAAAGCCTTAATCCCACTACGTGGGGTCGGCCACATGAATCCTTTTTCTCCATGCAACAACAACAAAGCCTTACTCCCACTACGTAGGGTCGGCTACATGAATCCTTTTTCTCCATTGAACAACAAAGCCTTAATCCCTCTACGTGGGGCCGGCCACATGAATCCTTTTTCTCTATTGCGTCTTTGAACAAAAACAACAACAACAAAGCCTTAATCCCACTAATGGGGTTGGCTACATGAATCATTTTTCTCCATTGAGTCAACAACAACAAAGCCTTAATCCCACTGTGTGGGGTCGGCTACATGAATCCTTTTTCTCCATTGTGTCCTATTTAGGTCATAATTTTCATTTAGTTCTAGTAAATTAAGATCATTTTTTATACAATAAGCCCAAGTCTTCCTAGGTCTACCTCTACCTTTTTTAACTCAAAGATCATTTTTAATACAATAAGCCCAAGTCTTCCTAGGTCTACCTCTGCCTTTCTTAACGCAAAAGTCAAATCTAAAACATCTACTCTCCTAATCGGATCATCAGATGGTCGACGTTTAATGTGACTAACTAAAACATCTACTCTCCTAATCGGATCATCAGATGGTCGACGTTTAATGTGACCAAACCATATAAGACAACTATCTCTAATTTTTGTCTAACACGGGAGCTGCACCAACCCTAACACATATATATTCATTTCACATTTTGTCTCTAAGTGTAAAGACACTCATCCNCGCATTTTGTCTCTAAGTGTAAAGCCACTCATCCACCTAATCATTCTCATCTCGGCAACACTTAAATTATTATTATGCTTCTCTTTTAAAGGCCAACATTCAGCGCCATAGAGTATTGCAAGTCTCACCACTGTCTTATAAAATTTTCCTTTCAGTCTAAGCTGTACTTTTCTATCACACAAAAGGCCCGAAGCATTCCTCCACTTCAAAGTTGTAAAAGCTAAAGTTAAATGCATAAAATCTTGAGTATCAAGGCAGCTCAAGGAAAATCATTAACGATGATCTTCTCTTTCATTCTCTTAATCTCTTTTTACTTCAGTAGATTTTTTTTTTCATTTTTAGAACTTTCTTTTTGGGTGGGGTAATTTCATCCTCTTTTAAGTAATAGCAAAGTAAATCCAAATCAAGATGAATTAGCTCTTATTGTGGATGAACTTCTTCATATTTTTGACCTTAAATCTTACAGAAAGAGGACGTCCACCATTCAATAATATCTGACCTTCAGAATGGGAACTCGGAGACAAGAAGGCGGCTTGCTGTATATTGCCTGAAGGTACGTTATAGTTTTCTAACATTTATCTTATAAAAATATCACAAAAGTTCCTTACCCATATTTATTTCAGAAGATTTCCTTTTAGTATTGTTTTCAGTTCCTTGCTTTTGATTATGCTGATATGCATACCAAGGTTAGCAAGAAAATTACGAACTTAAAATAAAATGGGGTTTAACCTCCAAATATAAAAGCCTGGCAAGAAAAATGGGCACAAGAAAGATAAAAATTTTGGGAAGGACCTGAATAAAATATACTTAAAGTCATACTCATATAAATTCCACATGAATGGCTTGTGAAGAGTACCAAAAATTGTCTCCAAATAGTTGACAGATAAAGCTGATGATAAAAATGAGTCTGATTTGAAGATCATTTTTAAAAGCTAGGTTTCTCTGATAGTCCCAAATTATGTCCTAATTAAAGTCTAGGTCTCTCAAGCCTATCATTTTAAGATGCATTTCACATGCTGTGAGAGATTAGACTGACTTATAATGAAACAATTATGACATCTAATACAGTGTGTTATTATAGTTTACAACATTTTCTGACCTTTGTTTGCTAAAAGATTTACTGCNCATTCCTCCACTTCAACCAACCAACTTGAATTCTACAATTAACATCCCCATCTATATCACCATCGCTTTGAATAACAGACCCAAGATATCTAAATCGTTGCACAAGAGCAGACCACATAAATTCAACACAGAGCTCGATGCACCGCTTGCTCTGAACCACTTTTATTACACGCACTGCCAAGATATATTCTCTGTAAGTCGACTTAAATCCCGATTGGAAAAAAAACCTCTTGCACTGGAGCACCACTCCCGTGCGCTTTCTTTCCACGTGCTTTGTCTGGAGTCGTTCTTCAAGGCGTTAGATCGCCCGTCCCAAGTACATTTTTTAGGTGCCTCTATTCTTAACTTGGAAACGAACAAACCACAGTCGAGCCACACCCTTCTTGAGCGCTAGAATTCCAATCGCTCAGGTTCTATATGAAGTTCTAGACACCACTCTAGGAGCCAGGTTACCGGGTGCTTTGATTCTGGGCGCCCTTACTAGCACTAGGGTACCAAGTCTAGCGTCGGACTTCCATTGTTGGCACCAACGTCACGCTTTGGAAGTTGTTTTATGTTGCAGAGCACTTCTAGCCCAATGAGGCTCCACACACCACAATCTCACACTTAGAGACTAATTTCATCCATTCTTGTCCTCCATATTTGTACCATCTTCATAGTTCAATAATGCGGCTCATCTCCAGTCTCAAGCTTCCTAAACTCCTAGTGAAGTCAAACACAGCTTCATTTTCTCCATAGTAAATACCTTAATCAAGATATCTCTAGGATTCTGAGTTGTGTGTATCTTTTACAAGAATAAATGTTCATCTTCCAGAAGATAACATATAAAAGGATACATCAGTTGAATATGTTTTGTCTTGACATAAAAAAGCAACATTCTTAGCTAGATGAATAACGCTCATACTGTCATTATGAAATTTTTTAATCACTTTCTCCTTGCATAGTTTTGTCATAAAGTTCTGTAGTCAAATCATCTACTTGCTAGCCTAAGTAATAGTTGAAAGTGCAACAATTTTCGACATTCTGAAAACTCAACTCGTTGCTATATTCCCCAATATGAAGATATATTTTGTTGTACTTCTTCTATCATCAATATCATTTGCTAAAACTAAATCCAAAAATCTTTGTAGATTAAACCCTATGCTTCCAAGACAAAGTGGCTTGTTCACTTTTTCTCTCAGGTATTTGAGAATCCACTTCACAACCTCCGCAAAATGTTTGTCTAGATTAGACATATACCTGCTGACACTCCCATTGCATGTGTAATATTTGATCTTGTACATATCATTGCATACAACAAACTTCCAATAACTGAAGCACAAGAGATTCTTCCCATCTTTGATTGTTCTGCTTCAGGCTTAGGCGATAGTTCTTTAGCTAGCTTGAAGTGCTAGCTAAGAGAGTGCAAACTGATTTTGTTTCACTCACGTTGAACTTTTGTAAGATTTTCTAAACATCCTCTGTCTAAGACTTCACTGTAACTGCTCATGTCCTTGTTGATTCTCATCTTGAGGATTTTTTGGGTTTGACCTAAATCCTTCATCTCAAGCTCCTTTGATAATTGCTCCTTCAAGTCCCTCATCATCTCCATATCAGCTCCAACAATCAAACATGTTATCCACATACAAAGAAGCAAGATATAGAAATTATCAAAATTTTTTATGATGCAAAATTGGTTTATCTGACATTTTATGTACTCATTGTCTGAAATAAACTTGTCAAATCTCATGTACCACAATCTTGGGGCCTACTTCAACCCATAAAGGATGTTTTCTTTTCTTGAAACCTCATAACCCTATGATTGCACCATATACAGTTCCCCTTGCAGATCACCATGTAAAAAAGCTATCTTGACATACATTTGTTTCAAATGTCGATCATTATTTGTTACCAAGCTCAATACAACTTAAAGTTGTCATATTTACTATATAAGAAAATATTTTATGTAGTTCACTCATTTCTTATGTTAAAACCACTTCACATAAAGTTTTTTCCAATTAGCATTTTTTATCATCTGACTCTACTTGCAACATGTAGACCCACTTATTGTGCATTACTCTTTGTTATCTAGTAATAATGACAAATCTCAAGTCCGATTTAACCTCAATGACTTCATCTCATCATCCATGGCAAACTCTCACTCTTTTGAATCTTCAACATGAGTGTCCTCTTCATAGCCCTCTAGTTCGCCACTATCAGTTAGCAAAAGATAGTATAAAGAAGGAAAATACCTTTATATCGGTTGTGTGATTGTTGGGCCTCCTAACTTCAGCAACAAGTGACTGAGAAACTTCTTAAGCTTCATCAGATTGAGTGCATGTCCTTTCTCCATTTTCCCGATCAACATTGTCTTTTATGTCTTGGATGACTCTTCGAAAGTAGCTGACGGGGGACAATCCTAAGTTGTGTTCATGTCCTTGTCCATCTCCATTTCATTGAATATAACATTCCTGCTCCTGATAAACTTCTGATTACGATGGTCCCAAAATTTGTACCCAAATTCATCTGAATCATATTTAATGAGAGTGCACTTAACAGATTTTTAGTCAAGTTTACTTTGTATCCTACAACAACATGAACATATGTTGAACAACCAAATAATTTCATATGAGATAGAATTATATCTGTCACTCTAAGCTTCCGCAAGTAAGCTTTCATTCAAAGGAACTGATGAACCACAATTTATCAGATAAAATGTAGAATTCACTACTTTTGCCCATAACTGCTTTGGCAAGCCTGCATGCAATCTTATACTCCTATCACACTCTCTGATTGTTTTATTTATGAGCCCAATCACACCATTCTATTATGGTGTCCTTGGAACAGTGAAATCATGTCTGATTCCTTCTGAAGCACATCAACTCATGAACCTATGATCATGATACTTGTCATCATTATTTGATCTGAGACACTTCAACATCAAATCTGTATAATTTTCTAGGATAGCTTCTACTCTTAAACATCCCAAATACATCATATTTATGCTTTAAGAAGTAAACACATAACTTTCTAAGGTGATAATCTATAAAAGTGATAAAATAATGAGAACCTTCAATGGACTAAACTAGAGTGGGACCTCATATAATAGTATGCACTAACTCTAGCTTCTTACACATCACCATTGACCCAATTTTGAAGACACGTTCATTTGTTTGTCATATACACGCTCTTCACAAAAATCTAAATCTATAGATTTTTAATCCTCAAGTTTGTTTTAAAAAGTAGGGGCTTCATATATTTCTCGCTCATATGACCAAATATGAAATGTCAAAGACCCGCATTAACCTTTGTTCCAACCACATCAATGGATTATGTCATATCAATAATCAGGTAACGAGTGCCTCCATCATTACCCATCTGGTAATCTTCCATGAATCACTTGTGAAGGTAATCACGTTCCATGACCTAGCAAACTGGCTCCCCAAGATCAAATTTCTCTTCAAAATTGGAACATGTCAAGCTTCATTTAGCTTCCATATTTTTCCATATGGCAACCTGATATCAACATCACCGTTTTCTACAATACCGCAGGCTTTGCCATCTCCCAAATACACTTTCTCTAGATCGCTATGAGTGTAGTTTTTAAATCTCTAGTTGGAGCAAGCATGAAAAGAAGCACCTGAATATATTATTTAATATTAAGTATTGTCTAAGGATAAAACTAGGGAGTCTCCTTGGCTCTCCTGTGAAGATATTTGTCAGGAGATTTCTCTTGACCTCCACCATTAGTTTTTTTCGAAGCTTTACAATCTTTCTTGAAATGACATTTCTTCACGTACTTCTGGCATTCATTTTTGTCATTTCCTCTTCCTGGCTTGGACTTCCTCCCCTGGACTTGAATCTTTCTCTTTCTATATTTCTATCTAGATTATTTTCTCTGTTTTCAACATTCAACACAGAATTTAAAGTTTCAATGCTCTTTTTCTTGTGAATTTCTTCATTCAGCACTAACCACATGATGTCATCAAAGTTTAACTTCATATTACCTGAAGAGTTACTCACTGTTGTAACTAGTCTATCCAAACTATCGGACAATGAAGATAGAATTAACATTGTTGTTACCTCGTCATCGAATTTGATGAGTCTATCCCAACTATCGGACAATGAAGATAGAATTAACATTGTTGTTACCTCGTCATCGAATTTGATGAGTCTATCCCAACTATCGGACAATGAAGATAGAATTAACATTGTTGTTACCTCGTCATCGAATTTGATGCCCATAAAACACAATTAGTTTCAAACAGTATTGAAATTAGTCAAATGTTCAGCCATTAAACTCCCTTTCATCATCTTCAAATTAAATTTTCTTCAACAAGAACATCCATGTTAGTGTTGTCGCGAGATCCACAATAGTTTCTCCTTAACAATATTCAAAGCAACGGATGAGAAAAGTGAAACACGAATCAAACCTAATGTTGTTCGATCAAGCATTTCTCATTCTTTCAGAGTCGCAGACTCATGATTTTCAGGGAGTCCTTCCAGTGGCAGATAGAAATTCTTTTGAAGCAACAAATCTTTAACTTGTATTTTCCATAACGCAAAATTCAAAACGTTGAACTTCTCCACCTTCTACCCCACTTTTTTTTGGCCATTGCTCCCACTCAAATCAAAGATCTTCCAAAAACCCCACTTTGATACCACTTATTGGGACAAGAAAATCAAATTTGATCGATTCACAAGCAAATCACACAGCAAAAAACATAACGATTCGAGAAATCCAGAACAAAAATTGAACAAAAATGCACAACACAAGAAATTCATAAAAGCACATAAGATTTGACATGAAAAAATCAGAGAACGAAAAAAATTAAGAAGCTACAACACACCAAAAAAGTCCACTATGAAATGAGTAAAAATTTACAAATTACACCACACTCAGAGTTCCTCTACATGCCTAGAACTCACGAATGCTCCTCTCCCAATCCGACAAGTGCAAACCGTTGAAATCGAACATAGAACTCACTGCACAGTTTGTTCTGCCAGCTCCTGTTACATGTAGTGCTAAGAGATACATTCCGTAAGTCGAGGGCTTAAATCTCTATTGGAATAGAAATCGCTCCTGGCACTATTGCCGCTCTCGAGCAGCCTTTCCACCTGCACTATCTGCATTGTAATCGCTCGGGTTCTAGATGAAGGTTTTGGGCACCTAATCGCCAATCCAAGCACCAGGTTTTTGGGAGTTCTGATCTTGGCGCCTAGGTGCTCCTAATGGCACTAGGGTGTCAAGTATGGCATTGGACTTCATTTCTAGCACCAAATTTCTGCCATTGAAAATTATATTTTGCTGCAAGGCATTCATAGCCCAATCAGGATCCACACACAACATTCTTCTTCAAGTTGGGTTGTAGATGTCATACATCACAAACTTGTTACTAAGATCAGGAAAAACAATGTCGAAAAAGAGTCTTAGTAAGAATGTCAGCAATCTGATACTGAGTTGGGATATAGCATGGCTGAACGACCCCTCTATTGACCTTCTCAAAGATAAATGCATGTGAATCTCTATATAATTAGTCGATCATAGTGTATTGAATTCTATAAAACACTACTGATTTATTAACTATCATTGAACATCTTAATAGTGCTTTGGTTCTTCATGTGAAGTTTCACCAGTAGTTTCTTTAACCACATCTCTTCACATATTGATAAGACCAGAGTACGAAGCTCAGACTCTGCACAATTTCTTGGCACCACAGCTTCTTTTTACTTTTCCATCTAACAAAGTTAACCCATACAAATGAACAATAACCCGTGGTAGATCTTTTATCAATCACTTCTCCTATCCAACTAGCATCAGTATAGATTTCAATGTTACAGTTCTCAATTTTCTTGAATATCAATCCATGTTCTAGAGTCATCTTTAGGTGCCTCAAGATTCGAAAAGCGCTTCTAAATGATCATTATTTGAATTATTTATATGTTGGCTCACTACACTAACATAAAAAATACTGTCATGTCTTGTATGTACCATATAAATAAATTTTCACGCAAGTCTTTGATACTTTTTTTTATCTGGGGTGTTATCCTCTCCTTTTGATGCACGTCGATTGAGATCTGTTGGTTTACATCCCAACATTCTTGTCACTTTAATATGTAAAGGATGTATTTTCTCCAGGATATGAAAATGTCTTTTTTAGATCTAACTACTTCTATTCCCAGGAATTACTTTAAAGTTTCAAGATCTTTGATCTCAAACTCAGAAGTCATTATTCTTTTAATTGTTTCAACTTACCTTACATCATTGCATGTAAGAATAATGTCATTTACATATAAAATAAGGATGGCTATCATATATTCTTAATTTGATTTCACAAATAAAGAATGATCAATTTGACACCGATAGTACCAATTGACAATAATAGTCGTGGTTAACTTTTCAAACTATGTTATTGGAGATTATTTCAGCTCATACAATGATTTCCTTAGTTTGTACAATGTGATTATTTGTATTGTTTCTTAATACTAGATGTATCTCTGTATACACTACTTCTTTTAGATCCCTAATAAGAAATGTATTTTTAATGTCTAGTTGATGTAAAGGTCGGTCCTAATTGACAGTCAATGACAACAACACACTTACTATATTGAGTTTCGTCATTGTTGCATGTCTTCTGGTAGTCGATCCCACAGAACTGAGTGAACTCTTTTGCTACAAGTTTAGCCTAGAATCTTTTTATGCACTCATCTACTTTGCATTTAACAGTGAATACGCATTTGCACCCTACAGTTGTTTTCCCAGGTGCCAAGTTATTGTGATTCAGGTACTACTTTTTTTTAGGGTAAGATTCTCTTCTTCCATGACATTTTTCCAAGCAGGAATATATAAGATCTCTTGGATTGAATTTGGAACATGCACATTTTCCAAGATTTGAACAACAGATTTGTATGAGGATAAGTTTTCATAGGTTACATATTTTTCTATCGGGTGTTTTGTGCATTCTTGTGCTCCTTTCTATCATGAAGTGTTGACCCAACCTCTGTATGAACACACGAGGCATGTGGAGTTGGTTCCGATGATTTGCATTCGTGATTTTGCATATTTTGCTCTTAAATGCTCACTGAGCTTTTTCTTTTCGGTATACACATAGTTCTTAATTCTTGGTGAGAGTTGTCGGAGGATTTAGAGTAGTAGGCGCATTTTTAGGTTAATTTGTGATAGCGAGGACAAAAGTGGGTTTATCAGGGATAGAAGGGAGGTGAGCTTGAGGTTCATGAATGACATCCTTATTCTCTCTAACTCACTTCTTAAATGTTAGAGTTGGGGTAATATGAATGATTTCCAAATAATGTGATATCCATAAAGTTGTAAAAATTTTTGTGTTATGAAGAGTAACATTTATACCTCTTTTTTTTTTAATAATAGTGCACAAAGATACATTTGATTGACCTGGAATCAAGTTTGGTCTAATGTGGTTGATATGTATAAACAAAGATGATGCAACCAAAAATTTTTAGTGATAGGTTAGAGGTGAAGGACTGATACGGTAGGATTTTATGAGAGTGTTGATAGGTTTGTTAAAGCTTAGCACTCTGTTAGGCATTATGTTTATGAGATAAGTAGATGTGAGAATTGCATCCACCGAGCAGTATTAGGGTACATTGTTAGTAAATAGAATTAAACGGGCCACTTCGAGAAATTATATGTTCTTTCTCTCATCCACATCATTTTGTTGGGATGTGGCAATACAAAAGCTTATATGAATGCTACTATTTATTGATAGAGATACAGGCCAAGAGTGGAGTTGTGGTAGTCTTTTGCATTATTGATTTTGAGAATTCGAATTTTGCTTTAAAATTGAATGAGAATCATGTTGTGGAAGGCTTCAAATATGTTGACAATTTTAAATTTTTCTTTCATGAGAAATGTTTGAGTACCTCTAATGTGATCATCAATAAAGGTGATAAACCACCTAGCCTCATTTGTATTTTTTTATTTTTGAGGGCACCTATATATCACTATAAACCATGAAGAAGGAATGTGTTAGTTTGTATTTCAGGCTTGGGTGCACTTGTCGAGTGCGTTTAATAAGTTGGCTAGTTTTACACTGATAAGAACCATGTAATACAACTATTTAATGTAAAAGAGATTATAATGCCCAAGGCAAAAATGTCATAATATGCTTGACTCTCAGGAGAAATAGACTCGAATATAATACTTGACTCGAAGCATTGTGAATGATAGGACGGTTCTTTTGAAGTGGAGTTCTAGTGCACAAATAAATCTATGATACATGCCAGTATTGTCAATCAGCTTCCTTGAGTCCACCTGAAATTAATATAAATTGGGGTAGAATTTGATAACATGATTCATAGTGAAAAGTAAGTTTACTGATATAGAATAAGTTGTAATTAAGTTTAAGAACATAAAGAACATATTGAAGAAAAAAGTTCTTTATAAGTTTCATACTTCCTCTTCCTTTTCCACAGATGAAAGGGGGTCATCCGCGATTCTAACTACAACATGGTGCGTGTAAAAATGGAATGATTGGAAAACAGTGGTATCATCTATCATGTGATCAGATATTCTAAAAGTTGCTATCTAAGAATGATTCCTCCTATTGAGGGCAACAAGAGCAGTTGGAATACTACTGCGATGTGCTATAAGGCTGGTAGAAGACTCAGAATGTTGTCTCAGAAGTCTTGAGAGATATTCATATTGTTTCTTATTGAATGAATTATTTTCATGAGACTTGTCTTCATTTGACGTAGTGTTTGTCTGATTTTCCCCATCACCTTTGATTTTTTTTCATCCAATCAGCAGACTTTCCAAAGATTTTCCAACACTTTTATTTCAGACAATCAAGCTTCTTGTAATCTTAACACCGCAGTTTGTTTCTCTTTGATTTGTTATCCTTAGATGATTTGTGAGTGTACAAAGTTAAGTTGTCAACATTTGATGCAATGGGATTATTTGTCATCTTGCTCTCTTCCCATCGTACTTGAACAAAAGCTTCATGAATTGAGGGAAGATATTTGATTCCCATGTTTCCTAAAAGGAATTTGATGGTTCTCATATGTTCAACAATTATTTTGTAAAGAGCAGAGTTTTATGAGCGCCTCCAAGTGTATATTTCATACAAATCTAGTTTGAGTCAATATTTGTAGTGTTAAACTATTAAGTAACATTCAACTCACTCTATCGCAGGTCATGTAAGCTAGTTTCAATGTCAAACAACTCAGAGGTATTGTCAACACTTGAATAGGTTTCCCCTACAACATCCTAGATTTCTTCGTAGTTTAGTACAAGAGGAATTTTCTCCAATTTTCACGGTCATCGAGTTAACAAGCCTTGTGATCTTCAATCTTCCATGTCCAATATTTAGGATCAGTAACTTTTTATACAAGATTTTTTTTCGATGAGATGATCATATTTTTTTTTCTATCATAGATGTACATGAATACAAATTGAGATTATTGGAGAAAATCGTTGTCGTATACTTTGTGATTGGTGATGCAGAAGGAGATTTCAGATGTTGTAGAACTAAACATCCAAGGTTCAGAAATAACATATGAAGAGGAAGAAGTAGCTTTCATGTTATATTTGTTTGTGATAAAATGTTGGAAAGAAGTACTTTCGTCAGGGAGAAATTGTCTGTTGGAGGACACAAATTTTCACCACAGAGAGAAACTGCCCGTCGCCAGCACAAGAATTTCATCAAAGAGAAAAAATGTATGTTGCCTGCACATAAATTGTGTTGGAGAGAGAAACTCTCTATCAGTGGCACAAGATTTCAACTAGAGAGAAGATAGGAAAGCGGACATAGAAGATGTTCTCACAGATCTTAGATTTCCGCTAGAGAGTGAACCACTGAAGAGAGAAAGCCAAACCAAATAGAACACCTGCAGAACAGTGATTTCCATTGGAAAGAGAAAATCAATCTGGCAGTTCATGTTCTAGCCAACAACGATATCGCAATTTGAAGCTACACTTGCATGTTCCAGCTAAAGTGAGATGACAGTTTGAAGTCGCGCCTGTAGATCGCGATCTAAAGAGCCATGCCTGCATGCTGCACCCAACGACAAGATCACAATATGAAGGCGTGCTTACAGGATAGAGATTTGATGATCCACACCAGCTGGGAGAAGGCTGAAGGGAGTTGGCTGCAAGGATATGGTGAGGGCATGCAAGGAGATGAAAATAAAAAACTTTGCAAGGAGATGAAGATCTTGCAGAGGCCTGCAGAGACTAACGGCTGTAGGAACGAGCTCCAGCGAAGGAGAGCTAGGGTTATTTTACCCCTATAGATTTTTTGGGAGAATCAACTCTCATATATATATATATATATATATATATATATATATATATATATATATATATATATATATATATATATATATATATATATATATATATATATATATATATATATATATATATATATATATATATATATATATATNATATATTTTTTGGGAGAAACAACTCATATATATATATATATATATATATATATATATATATTTGAAAGCCCAATGGCTAATTTATTAAATATAAAAAGGGTATATAGATTTTGTGGAAGGCCCCAAACATGACACCTAGCCCACACAAAAACCATCAAATCAAATGGTTCCAAAAAGAAAAAATACAACAAAATACATAAGAGATCTAAATAAAAAACTAAAAAGTGCCAAAATTAGAGTATCAGGCAGCTGGAGAGCGACTCGATTTTGCCTTGCCTCTGCCTCTAACTCTAGGGAAGGAGTCAGCTAATAAATTGGTCAGATGAGTGTCATTGTCAGTAGTAACCAATGTATCATCCGATAGATTCCCTAGTTCGAGTCATTCTCTGTTCTTTTTCTTTCTCCTCGTATAGACCTGTCATTTCTCATCCGAAGATTGCCACGTCTGATCAACATAATGGTCTGAAGTGTGCAGGATATGTGTAGNTCCTACACAAATATATATATATATATCATAAATTAAGACAAATATTTGTATTGGAGGAAAAATTTGGAATTAAATTGAACAAAAAAATAAGAGACGCAATTTTGGTCTCTGGCGCCCACGACGCCCATCTACGTGGACCATGGCGCCAACAACGCCATTGGGAGCGCCGACATCGCCGAGAGCAGTTCATGCTGTTCAGAACGTATTTGGCGGACTTTGGCGGGATTCCACTTCAAAATAACATCCGATAGGTGCTTTTAAAGGCCTAAAAACTATCTTAGACAACCAGAAACTTCCAAAATTCAAATTCCATGACTTCCAATTTCAGAAATACTTCAAGGAATGTAGTTTTCAATAGAATAAAGTTTATCAGTTTTAACCCACAAAGATTATACGACAAAGTCATTACGAAGAAGAGACCTATTAAGGAGAGAGGCTTTGTCAATCATGGATTGAGTAATCCAAGTTCACATATAGAGAAAATCATTGTACAGAAACATTGGGAAGTTCTATGCTATACTACCACTGCAGTCGTTGTACCAGTAGTAAATGAATTCTATGCTAACTTACATGGGATTACCCAAGGAGTCGTCTTCGTTCGAGGTAAGGCTGTACCATTTACTTCGACTCGAATTAATGATTTGTATATGATAGAAAACGTTCTAATATGTCATTTTACAAATTTTATCCCAACGAGAGATATGATGCAAGTTGTATATAATTTTTTTATGGATGAAAATGATAATTGAGAAATCAGAGATGAGGGATACGTTAGTTTCTCCACTTCACTACTTAATCCAATATCAAAATAATGACAATTTTTCATCTCTACAAAATTACTCCCTACCATGAAGATTAGTAGAGTTACAAAAGAAAGTGTTATTTTAAACTATTGCATTCAAATGGAAAAGCCCATTGATGTGGGATCGATTATTTTCAAATATATTGTGAGTATTATTATGAATGGGCCAACATATGGACTGCGGCATCCTTCCACAATTTTCTTACTTTGCAGTCAATCCCAAGTGCCACATGAAAGTTGGGAGAAAGTATTATTACCTTGGGAGCCCATGTTTCCTATTGATGACAATTATATTGGGAATGAAAATGAAGCATTAGATGTTATCTTGGATCATGCATCACATGCTTCAACACCATTAATGCCATAAACAATTGGAAGTTCAATAGCTTTGGAGAAGGAAATGAAGAAAATAGAAAGAGAACTTCAAAGTATTATAAATGCAATAGAAAATCTTAACTATCTTTTTGATCACCTAGATTGGAGGATGAATGAGAACTTTGATTATACTGGAACAATTGAAGCAGGATTGGTGCAAATGTTCAAGAAAAATGGATGGATCGATGAAAATTCGACTGATCAATTCACGTACGACCCTTCTACAATTTGTATGTCCATTACTAGTCTATGGGAGATATTAGAGGAGGATAAAGTAATGAAGATGAAGCAAAATAATTGAAGAAGTTGGACTCTCTACTATTTTAAAGTAATTATGTTTTTAATGTGATTGTGTGGATTTACTTTACTTACTTTATTTTGCTTTAGAACTCTATTAACTTTGATTGTGTTTATAGTTTTGTGTCAGCGTTATAGTGTTGTGGCTTGATTTTGACGCTGAATTATAATTTAGTTTGCTTTATGTATGTGAAAGTGTGATTAGAAAAAAAGTATTTGTAAAAAGTGTATTTTCATATGAAAAAGATAGTTTGGTGTTGTTTGTGAAAATGCTTGTTTGTGAATTATTTTAAGATGAAAATTAGCATTCAAAAAGACTAACTATACTTTGGAGTGAATTGAAAGAAAGTTGAAAATTGCGAAAATTAAAAAAAGTGAATTTTTGGCCACTGGCACCGGCATGGGCGCCAACAGCGCCCTCAACCCGAAAATCCTTAAACCCTTTAAAATTCACGATTTGCACAGTAAAAACACCAATTTTACCCTTTTGGTCACCTTCAAACTCTTGTTTTTGCACCTAGGGCTTACTATTGCTTGGATTTGAGGTGATTTTAAGGCAAAAGAAGTTTGGATTTCATCTTCTCTAAGTAAGAGCTACACTTTGAACTCAAAATTTTTTTATTTTCACCAAGGATTTATCTTACATTGTCGAGATTCAAGATTTTGAATTTTTTTAGAAGATTTTGAGAAAATCCTTTGGTGAAAAACTCTTAGTAGATTTAAGTTTAAAATGTTTCACATTGTGATTTTCAAAATTTTTTTAAATTTATTTGGATTTTATCAAATTTTCTTAGATTACCATGACACCGAGAATGAGCAAGGGAAAGAGAAAGGTCGATTTTGATGATCAAAAGTTTGTCAACTACAAGGCTAACATTTGTTTTAATAATCTACTTGCAACTAAGAAAGTAATTTCAGATCGAGAATTTAAAAATCTGGGTTGAGAAGCCAAAAGAATAATCAATGCTTGGTAGTGAGAGAATTTTTGTTACTTTACTGCTGAGGCTATTATTGGTGTAGTGATGTAGTTCTATGCCAACTTTAAGGAAACTTCTAAAGACTACAAGTTTGTTCGTGGGAAAATGGTGGAATTTACTCCAAGGAGAATTAATGAATTTTCTTAGTTAGAGGTTGTGTATATATGTCAATACAAATCATTTTCTGCTACAAATGAGGTCTTAGATGAAGTAATTTATTTTCTTATTGATGGAAGAGGAGCTTGGAAGGTGCAAAATGATGTTAAGGTAAACTTCCCTCTTTTTATGTTAAATGTAGTATCTAAGGCCTAACACTACTTTATTTCTGGTAGAATGATACCAACAAATCATCATAGTGAGGTTACAAAGGATAGAGCAATCTTGAACTTCAGAATCCAGCATATGAGAATGATAGATGTAGGCTCTTTTGTTTATAGAAACACTCGTTCTATTGCTTTGGGGGAGACTACTGGTGGTTTAGCACACCCTGCCCTGACCTTCACACTATGTGAACAGGCAGGAGTTGATTTTAGAATGGATGATGAGAGGATTGAACCTCTAAAACCTATTGGGCCTGCCAATATTAAGACTTATGAATCTCATGTTGGATGGAGATATGGAAGTAGGAGTAGAGATATTCTTTCTACTTCAAGTACCCCTACTTTTAGTACCCCTACTCACCAGGAACTTATGGAGCAGAAGATGATCCAACAGGTCTTGAGAATGAAAAGTAAAATGGAAAATATGGAGGCCAGAAATGCACACAATAATGATTTGACAAGGAAAAAAGTTTGAATATGATGCAGCTTTTGATGATGCGATGGTCAGATACATGAGGGGTGATCACTCTGTTCAGTTTCCTACTTACCATGTTTTTACCTCATATCAACATCAAAATTTGGATGTGGAAGAAGAAGAATATGATGATTGGTGATGTTTTAGTTTGATTTTTATTTAGTTTATGTTTGGTTGTACTTTATTGTTACGACTGTTTGTTTTTAGAGCGTGACACTTTGTTTTATTTTAAATATTATGTTGTATTGTGAACACTAAGATTGTGAAACTATTTTTACATTGGAAATCATTTTAGTACTATTGTTAATTTTTAGTATTTTGTTTAATGTATTTGTAATTAAATCTTTATCAGCAAATTTTTATATGTATTATGTGTTATTTAATGTTTTAAGTCTTGTAGCTTTTCATATTAGCATCTGCAATATTTCAGAGTTAAGTTTCAATATCAAAAACTTCAACATGTAAGTCTTTTCTTTATGTATTAAATGTTTTCTTTCACCCTTTATTTTTTTTTCAGTTTTTAATGGTAAATCTTTTAAAAATTTAAGTTTGAGGAGAAAGAAAAATTCTTTAAAAAAAAACTTAATTTTATTTGTCCTTAATTAGCTATATTTTAAAAAATTTTAAAATTTAACATGACCATTGGTACTAAGGGGTAACTTTAAATAACTATTTCTATATTTCTAAATACATAGTAAACTTAAGTAAAAATTTTCAATAATAAAGGTTAATTTTAAAGATTAAGATATTTGGTATGAGAGAATAAGACTATGTTTTTCTATTGTAAGTAAAAAAATTTGTATTTTTGAAGTATTAAAAATCTTAGATATTCATGTAAGAAGAAAAAAATAAAACTTTATGAAAAATCTTTAAAGCTAATATAAATTTATAAAGTGAAGAAATGTGAAAAAAAATTAATTTTAATAAGAAGATAGTGAAGTTCAAAATTATTAAAGACTATCCAGATATAATAATCATCACATAAAAAAAAAGAGAAAAGAAAAAAAAAAGGATTGAAAAAGATCCTTAAAAGAAAAGAAAAGAGAAGTAAATGAAATAAATAAAAAGATGTGATGAGAAGCTTGAGGAGATGCCTAATTAAAAATTGGCTTCTCTTGAATCAACTTAAAGAAGAAAGCTTGGCTGCATTTTCTAAACTTATATTTCAGTGTTAGCATATTTACTAGTAAAGTTTCATGAAGTTATTTTCATATGAATATTCTAAGTGGCTTTACTGCTAGATATTCTTATACCTTCAGTATTAACTAGAGTTATTTTACATTTTTCTTAAGTTATGCTATTGTATTTAGTGGACTAAAATATGAAAATCTAGAAGCTAAATTGTTTGTCATGAGTCTTATTTTTTTTATGTAGTAAATGAGTTACTTGAGAATAAGTAACATTTAAGTTTGAGAGATTTTGATACACTAAAAATACAAGCATATCTATACCTATATTTTATACTCATTTTTGGTGATATTGCACTTTAAAGAAAGATATTTTTCATGTTTTATTGTAGGTTGTTGATTTTTAGGACTTGAAGTAAAAATGAAGCAAAAAGGACGAAATTTGGAGTCAAAATGGAGCTTTAAAAGAAATGTTCAGTGCCGACGATGCCATTTGACAGAGAGCACAAATTAATTAAATGGCTGCTGGTGCTGATGAAGCCAGTGTCGGTGCAGTCCCTATTTTTAAAAGATTCAACGAATTTAGATGCTTTTTGAAGAGTTTTTTTATGCACCTTCAGGAAAACTGACATTAGGCTTTATTTAAAGTCAAAATTGATCAGAAAAGACCCCTCTTTGCGCCCCTTCACACCATTCAACCGCTTTCCACTCTCTTCCACGCTATTCCACATTCCATATAGCCACTTATAGTCCATTAGTCATTTTATTTTCTTTATAGCTTTGAGTTTTTGTGGTGAGTTTAAGTGTGAATTCTTCTTTAGAGTGTTGAGAAGGAGTTTCAGATAAGTGTTGTTTGTTTATTATTGTTGTATGAACTTTCTTTTATATATGAAATTTGTGTTTTATTGTATCTTTCTCATGAAGTCTGAGTAGTTTCCTTTATCTTTCCCCTTACTTTGAGATATACTTTCTTTTATATATGAAATTTGTGTTTTGTTGTATCTTTCTCATGAAGTTTGAGTAGATTCATTTATCTTTCTCCCTACTCTGAGATATGATAAAATGAAGAGATAATTTGGATGTGCCAATGTTAAAATATAAAATAAATTGTGATGGTTTTTCAACTCCGTTCTTAATTTACTTTTCGATCTGACTAATTGAATTGTTAAAATATGTTGTGAAACATATGATCCGAGAAATAGAGTATGAGTTCTACAACGGAGTGAGAATCACATTTAATTCCATGAAGGAGTATTTCGTTCATAGAATTAAGTGCAAATAAATAATGAAATATACATTATTGGGTGTAGAATTGGAGAATTTTAGGGTGACAGACTAAAATCCCCAATTCGGTCTTAGTGTTTAAGAACTAAAACGAGAATTAGCCTTCAGCGGAAGGGAAGTGGGAGGTCTGGAGTGAGAGCTAGTATCCTCCTAGCCTAGCCACGGATTTAGGGACTAAACCTGAGATTAACCAAATTGTTCATATTTGACACAATACATATTTAAACCATTTATCTCATCTTATTTTACCAAAAACTCATTGTAATGGGAAAAATGCTTTTTCATATTAAAAAATTTCATCACATAAACATAGTTTATTAGTTACTGATTTAAAATTTGCATTTAAATTTTGCTAGTAGCTAATAATTTAATTTTGATAGTATCTTAAACATTCGAAATTAGTGATAGTAATTTCATTTTATTTCAGTGAATTTCCTAAGTAATTTATCATTTAAAATTTAAACCTTTTTCGTGGGATCGATATTTGGGGCTTAAATAGAAAGTCTTATATTACTTGATAACGATATGTATACTTCAATAGAATCTCAACATTAAGTGCTTAACGTTCTTATTCATAAAATACCACATCAAGATTTTGACACCGTTGTAAAGCGGAGTCAGCTTTATAAATTTTACACAACTATATTTTCGGCGATCATATAGGTAAGAAAACTAAACTTGCATAGACAGGACGCTATAGAAGAGTCATACACTAGGTAATTTGACTTATACCAAGTGATATATGTGAGGGACTAATGCTAGGTGAACTAGCCTCCTTGAAAATGAAGGGAAAGCATTTGTCACAAACATGTGGTGACACATGCCCATGGAGAACGAACCAAATGTGCACATGTGCTTGTGTGCAAATGTCAGGTAAATCACAGAAGAATGCATAAATTATATTAAGTTTGGTTGTGCAGGGTACAAACCACATCAGTATGGAATTACACCTCATTCATAAGGCAACCAAACATTCAAGCAGATGACATGCATAGACAATATGAGACATGCCATGCAGAAGGTATGCACACACGATGTGCTTCATGTCATGTAAGTGCATAATTTTTAAGGATGTTGTCGGCACTATTTTTGGTATGGGGTTTGCCCGTAAGAAGCTGTCGGTCATCAGAATTGAAATTCCGANAACAACACCTCCTGTTTTGGCAGCCCCTATCCCTGGGAAACCTTTAATACTTTATACTGCGGCTTTAGATTACTAGATCGGAGCTTTACTAGCCCAAGTTAATCACGAGGGCAAAGAAAATGCACTATATTACCTAAGTCGTAGCTTAATACCGACGGAGACAAGATATCCACCAATTGAGAAACATAGTCTANTTTCTATGCAAAGATATGGATTTTTAAAGTTTAATACCTATTTTCTGAATTTTTTAAATATCCTATTAACTTATTCAAACCGCGGGCTGACTGGATCCTCGGATCCGTCGAGAAGCCACGCAGCGCGCTCCCATTTGACGCCGCCTTCTGAGTCAGCTGCCACGCGTCGCTCTGTATCATTTCAGATGGTCATCCGGCTTGATCTCCGCCGTCCATTCAATACACGCGCGGATGCACGGCATCCGTTCATCGTCCCCANCTACAACATATAAAAATTTGGGGTTAAGGTATTAATTCCATATGAATGGAGAATTGAAAAACCCCTAACACTGATTTATTTTTAAAAAATAATTTATGCATCAAATTAATGTGAAAATTATTTTACATGAATCTCCTCTANAAATTCTTGGACCCAATCTTGATTTTATGGGTCGATGTCTTGTAGTATCAAATCTATTTCCCAAACGGGACTGTCAGCACTATTTTTGGTGTGGGGTTTGCCCGTAAGAAGCTGTCGTCCATCGGAATTGAAATCCCTTTGCCCGCTTCGGAAGGACGTTTATTTGAAAAAGATGAAGTCAAACTGACCCCATAATTTTCATAGTTTAAATGAAAGAGCACTTTATCTCAAATCATGTATCTATCCCGGGTCATCGGAATTGAAATCCCGTTGCCCGCTTCGGAAGGACATTTTAAAAAAAAAATTTAATTTTGAAGATGAAGTCAAACTGACCCCATAATTTTCATAGTTTAAATAAAAGAGCGCTTTACCTCAAATCGATGAAGTCAAACTGACCCCATAATTTTCATAGTTTAAATGAAAGAGTGTTTTACCTCAAATCTTGTATCTATCCCAAAGGATAAACACAAGAATTGAGGGTGAANATTATCAACATGTTGAGAAGGAGTATGCTCCTCTTTGTGTATACCATATACAGTGTTAGATAAAAATTTTTGTGAAATTCTTGGACCCAATCTTGATTTTATGGGTTGATGTCCTGTAGTATCAAATTTATTTCTCAAACGGGACCAAACTGAAATTATTTTGTTTGGATTTAATATCCCTCATAATCTCTTCTTTCATTCGAGGGGATATTGTGTGTCCCATCCGTCTGAGTAACTCATGGACTGAACAACCTTCTTTGACAACCAATTGTTGAAAAACTGTACTGACTTGAGAGATGGGATGAAATTTCTTACTTCCTCTACTCTGTTCACGAGAGATTGGTAGAGTAGCAGCAATCTTTTGGACATTTTTGTGTCCATCGGCATTCATAAGAGGATAGAATTTGCCTTCTCTCAGCAGTGGATACATTTCTGGTAATTCTTCTTCCTTTTGATGAGGTTCCTCTTCAGTAGGTATTTTCTCAGGGATCCGAATTTTAGTTTCTTTTCGGGTTTTCCTGTTGCGGTTTCTTCTCTGAGACCGGGTCAACGGTATAGTCTTCAAACTTGATCCGATTTCAAAAGTTGAAGGTAACGCAGCTAACCCTTCAGTCGGATTTTCTATTATCACGATTTTCTTTCCCTTAGTAGCGGGGACAACTGTCTTTGTTGGAGTTATGGCGACAGTAGCAGAGATTTCGACTTTCTTGTGAACAGGAAAGTTATCAAGGGAGTTCAAGTTGAATTTAGCAGCTGGCTCTTGTACTTCCGGAGCAACAACTTTCACAACATAAAAAGAGCCTTCCTAAGGGTGACCTCAAGATCTTCAAATCCTGTTCCAAACTTGATGGTAGTAGCAACATTGCGGGCCTCGCGGCTTGTTGGCAGGTTGCCAGCGAATGTTAGCGTTGAGTAGGTCATTGCAGCAACTTTGCAAAAGAAAGTGCTGGGGTTAGTTATAT